>JAWNLL010000030.1:0-105076 GCA_035042425.1 Drosophila flavopinicola | reverse complement strand
AAACTTTTGTTTAAATAAAAAAATCAAAATAAAAGTTACTTTTGCTTTCAATGTCAGGGCAATATGAATAGAGTTGACTAATGAGCAGAAGGAGCCAAATACCGATGCAGTAATAAATACTCCTCAGGATTTGTATTTGAAAAATATATATTTTTCAACCGAAACTTTTGTTTAAATAAAAATTAAAATAAAAATTACTTTTGCTTCCAATGTCAGGGCAATATGAATAGAGTTGACTACTGAGCAGAATAAGCCTAATACCGATGACACAGTGTAAATAAATAGAATGAATGACGGACCACGAAGTAATAAATACTCCTCAGGATTTGTATTTGAAAAATATATATTTTGCAACCGAAACTTTTGTTTAAATAAAAATTAAAATAAAAATTACTTTTGCTTCCAATGTCAGGGCAATATGAATAGAGTTGACTAATGAGCAGGAGCCAAATACCGATGCAGTAATAAAAACTCCTCAGGATTTGTATTTGAAAAATATATATTTTTCAACCGAAACTTTTGTTTAAATAAAAATTAAAATAAAAATTACTTTTGCTTCCAATGTCAGGGCAATATGAATAGAGTTGACTAATGAGCAGAAGGAGCCAAACAACGATGAAGTAATAAATACTCCTCAGGATTTGTATTTGAAAAATATATATTTTTCAACCGAAACTTTTGTTTAAATAAAAATTAAAATAAAAGTTACTTTTGCTTTCAATGTCAGGGCAATATGAATAGAGTTGACTAATGAGCAGAAGGAGCCAAATACCGATGCAGTAATAAATACTCCTCAGGATTTGTATTTGAAAAATATATATTTTTCAACTGAAACTTTTGTTTAAATAAAAATCAAAATAAAAATTACTTTTGCTTCCACTGTCAGAGCAATATGAATAGAGTTGACTACTGAGCAGAATAAGCCTAATACCGATGACACAGTGTAAATAAACAGAATGAATGACGGACCACGAAGTAATAAATATGCCTCAGGATTTGTATTTGAAAAATATATATTTTTCAACTGAAACTTTTGTTTAAATAAAAATCAAAATAAAAGTTACTTTTGCTTTCAATGTCAGGGCAATATGAATAGAGTTGACTAATGAGCAGAAGGAGCCAAATACCGATGCAGTAATAAATACTCCTCAGGATTTGTATTTGAAAAATATATATTTTTCAACCGAAACTTTTGTTTAAATAAAAATTAAAATAAAAATTACTTTTGCTTCCAATGTCAGGGCAATATGAATAGAGTTGACTACTGAGCAGAATAAGCCTAATACCGATGATACAGTGTAAATACACAGACTGAATGACGGACCACGAAGTAATAAATATTCCTCAGGATTTGTATATTGTAATAAAAATCACAATAAAAAAATAAAAGTATAGGTTTTTCTTTAAAATATTTTGATATTTATGTAAGCAGGAATAAATAAACTGTTCCTTATGACTGAGCAAATAAAATTCAGCCTGCGCAACTTGTACGCTAAATGTCTCTAATACACACATGTGAATACATATAGAAGCGCATGCATGCATAAATTGCGTAGATGCATTAACATAAACCGGAAGTAAAAGCCAGTGAAGCGTAAGACTCACAGCATTATTATTGTTATTATTATATTATTATTATGTAGTAGTAATAATAATAATAACTGGCAAACATTTGAAACATGTGGGCGGTGGGCGGTGGGCGGCAACAGCAAATAGGCGCTACAGCGGAGCTCAAATCTCATGTTCATGATTGCGACTGTGATATGATTGAGCAAATGTAGATACTCTCGCCAATCTGATGACTTTGATGAAGATGAAGCTGAAGCTGAAGCGACGCAGCTGAAGTGAAAAGTTGCGGAGTGGCGCGCATTCTAGCGCAAAGTGCACAGATAAAAGCCATCAAGACGCCAACATGTATACAGACAGATACATGTAAAGATACAAATTTGTAGCGCTGACAGGCAAATGTCAAATGGCAGCGAGAAAAAAAAAATGTTTATATATCGTCGCAACAGTCACAACAAATGGCAATTTATAAAGATGGCCAATGATGGACATGTTGCTGTCGCCCGCTCGGCTGCCTGGCTGGTCATTAATGTCAAAAGTTATTGCGCAGGCGGCGTTGCCGATAATGTTAATGCTAATGCCCGTTAGAGGGGCGAGGCGTGGCTAGAGTCGCAGTCGCACTCCCAGTCGTCTGACCACAAGCACTCACACTTGCGGCCATAGCCACACAGCCACCTCAGAGAGCACCCATTCCAGTGTTCTCATCCTCATCGTCATCGTCATCGTCTTCATCGTTGTTGATGCGGCACACGCGCTCGCCCAACTTGGCGGCACGTGTCCTGGCCACGTTGCGCCCGCTGTGTGTCGTCGCCCGAAGGCATCGGCATCGGCATTAGAATCGCCATCGCCATCGACATAGCCGTCGACTTCGCCAACGCCATTAGTTTGCCGGTTCGACTCCAGGCAGGGGGCGGAGCGGGCGACTAGGTTGCCCAGGCAGAGGCTTGCCTGGTCTTAAGTAACAGTGTTGTATATACGATTCGATATGTATTGTAAAATAAAACAAGTGGGGAAGGATTATCTTCGGCGTACCGAAGATCTTATACTCTTTTCGAACCTATAGGCAATTTTCACTCTGCCAACAGCACCACGGAAATTTCATAAGCTGTACAATATCGTTTTGTCGCGTAACATTTTGTTTTTTTTTGTTCTAAGAATATTTAATTCATTGCCAGTTGTATAGCAGCTATAAGATATAGTGATCCGATCCGGCCGGCTCCAACCAATGTGATGTCTCTTTGAATAATAGGTATCTGTGCAAAGTTGTATCGCGATAGCTTTAAAAACATGGGATATATGGCCAAAACCGACTTCGAGTTGTATGGCAGCTATAAGATATAGTGGTCCGATCCGGCCGGCTCCGACCAATGTGCTGTCCCCTGGAATAATAAGTGTCTGTGCAAAGTTTTATCGCGATAGCTCAAAATCTGAGGGACTAGTTTGCATACATACAGACAGACAGACAGACAGACAGACAGACAGACGGACATGGCTAGATCAATTTGTATTGTCATTCTAAGCATACTAGCAGTAACTTTTGGGGGTCTCCGACGCTTCCTTCTATGCGTTACAAACTTCAGGACAAACTTAATATACTATTTTCTTCGAAAAGAGTATAAATACAAATAAAAATAAAAATATATATATAGATATATATATATTTCGACTTCAGTTTCTGCGTACCGCTTGCATTTAATTAGCTAGAGTTTATCATTAATCATATGCTTGAGAGCATTTAAATGCATAGGCGTCACTTTCAACTTATCCTGCGATATTTGTTCATTTAAATACCATTTCTGGAGGACACACAAGCAGATACAGATACAGCCTACTCTCGCAAGAGGACTACTCCCTGGCCGACCTTTAAGGCGACTTAAATGGCAAGATTTTGCCAACACGATTGGACGTCAGTAAGACCTCCTCCATTTAAAATCGTCATACTGAGCTATGGTACAACCCAGGGGATATGGTAGTCAAATTATGATTGCACAGGTTCTACACTTGATAATAATAACATAAATTGTGAGAAATATATTTTTGTTAAATAAAAATAAAACAAGTTGACAAGGACTATTATTATAATCCCCGAGTTTCGAAGATTTTTATACTCTTTTCGATAAACTCATCCACACTTTGGCTAATCCGCTTCAGTTAAACACAGGTTGCAATTTTCATTCAGATTTTTCACTGTAGCAACAAAAATAAAAATAAAAAAAAACTTTTAAAAAAATTAAGGCATATTATGTTGCCAATATATTTAAATAAAAATTCTCGATAAAAAAAATGCGATGATAAAAAAAATACCAGCAGAGCAATTTCCAGCTCTGCCAAAGTTCGGTTGCTGCAGCCAGCCATGTCTTTTGGCTTGTGCTTAAGCCACTTGTGAATTATAGCGCTAATCAGTAGTGATTGTTTGATGTTTTCGGTTGCATACTTATGGGAGCTTTTTTGAAAACATTAGTATAGGCAGCCATGTTTTTGTTGGTTTTGTTGGATGATGCAAAAGGACATTTATAGAAAAGTATATGATATGGGAAAGCAAGGGTTATTATATACATAGATCATACACATAAACTAATATTATTACTTGTTCCAAAAATAACAAAGCTATTTGATATAGTTGTATTTATTAGCTGAGCGTAATATTGTCACGAAATGTGACAGGCATTAAAGGGCAGACCTTCGTTTATTCTTAATCAGTTTGAACATATATGTTTATATATGTTTTTGATAGGCCATTACTTTTATACTCCAACTATTTACAAATATAATTATATGTATCTTGATCAAACTGGGGCTACATTAATTACTTATATTTATTTATTCATATATACATTTACATATTTGCAAGGCACTAGTGACTCTGCGGGCAGCAAAGCCTCACTTGCAGAAGGATTCTCAGTCAGCTGGCAGGACACGCTTCATTTGCTTGACGTGCGGCTCTGAAGGAGCGAGCACATCCCTGGCCACACTTGCACACACTTTGCTGCATCGCCGGGTTAGTATAATAAATCGATTAGCTTGCCAGGAGGCGCGGAGAGAGCTGTTGTGGAGGAGTCGTTTGGGATTCGGATTCGGTTGCGGGATTTGACATATTTAATAATCATAAGGCTTTCAGTTGCAGCCGCGCAGGCCGCAATGATGACGCTGATGATTATTCTAATACACCACCCAAAGGACTCTACACAGCCCCCGACTCCCGGACTACAACAGAGATCCGGCTCCAGGCTCGGCCTCCGCTTGCCCCTTTCGCTCAAAATGATTGATGGTTTTTATGGCACGCAGCGTTCGTTGTTGTTGTTCTTGTTATTGTTGTTGCTGTTGCTGTTGCTGTTGTTGTTCTTGATGCTGGGCTGTCCGGACCCGTACTTATATACGTTTTTGCCGCTGCCACGTTGCTGTTCCATGTTGTTTTGCATTTATATTTTTTTATGGTCCGTCATCAGTCGCCTGCTCTGCTGCGTAATAAATCTCCTTATACATATACATACGTATATAATTTTTTCCATTCTTGTTTATAATATTGTGTCATGCTATTTTCACTGCTCCTTTTTAGTCCACGCTTCCAACGTTCGTGCCTTTCGTGTTATTAAAAACAGCCGCATAAGCAGCAGCGTCATATTAAAGTATTCCCAGGCATTAAAATCTCACATTAGCTCAGCCTGCCAACCAACCAACCAACCAACCATCCATCCATCCAACCAACCATCCGTCCATCCATCTATCCATCCTTCCATCCAGTCAGTCAGCCAGCTACCCATCCATCTCAGCTTTGGCATCTCGTATAAATGCTTGAATAATTTTCTGTATAATTTTGATCATCGCTGGGCATTAGTTACTTTAGTTGTCTGCTCTAACTTTCCCCCATGATTAGCATTCTTAAATAGGCGGAGCATTTGTGATATCCGGCAAATATTTTAAGGGGTTTTAAGGGGCTTTAATCTCAATACTACTTTAAAGCTTTGAGGCCTTTAATGTCTTAATTAGGGAATGAAAAATATAGTGATAAAGCAAAACGAAAACTATGGCTAAGAAGTTTTCATAATAATATTGTATACCCTGTACCCATAGAAAATGGTTTATATGGGTATTAAGAAGTTTTGCTCATGTATGTTATAGGCATAAAGAAGCATCTCCGAAAAATATATAATATTGATCAGTAGCCGCAATTGCAATTAGATTGTTTAAGAAACATATACATAGCGATTTGTTGTTTTAAATTCATATTGCATTTCTTAAGAAATGTCGCTATATCTAAATTCTGTGGAGGTACTAAGTGCTATTTTTAAAAAACTTTTTATACTCTCAGTATGTTGGGTGTGTGCAATGTCCGTCAGTCCGGATGAGCGAAGCGTTTTTCGCTATTGAATATAGAGACTTGAATACTTGTGGTTATCTGCTTCAGATAAAGTGTTAAGATTTTTTGGAAGCCAGATTTCTGGTCAGCCCCTCCAAAGGGTGGGTATACATTTTTTGAGGCCATGCCCCTTCATACCACCTCCTGCCATCAAAAATTGCGAAAATTTATTCCGCACACAGTTTTGGAGACAGAATCAGCAAATTTTGAAGGTAGATTTTTGGTCACCCCCTCTTAAGTGGAGTCAAAAACTTTTGGATTTGAATGATATGCAAAATTTTCCAAACAGGTCATTGCACTCTCAATGAAAATATGCTTTCCATCTGAGTATCACAGTCGAGCACACGTTACTAGAGCACTTGTTATTTAATTATTTTATTACGACTATTTTCTGCAATTATAAAAGCTCTTTGAATTCATATAACGGCTGATACCTTGACCAATTTATAAATGTCAAACATGTTCACTATTAACACTATATTATTCGTGTAAATAAATATTGTTTACATTAACAGAAACATACAAACATATTTTAACAGTAACTCCAACTCTATGTTTATCTGAATGATCTTAAAATGAACATCTTGTTGACATTAACAGCAATATATAACAATTATTTTACTTGCAATGATTTTAAACACTCTCAAAGAACATTTGTTTTTAATATAAATATTGGGTATCTCCCAGTCGAGCACACGCGACTAGAGCCCTGTTTGGGTAATATATTACAACTATTTTCAGCAATATTATGAGGTCATTCAAAACATAAAACGGCTGATATCTTGAATTTACGTGAAATATACATTCATATATTTAATATTTCTTCCTACACATTTCTAATAAATCTTACTTTATAGTAAGTTTATACCCTTTTTTTGACAAACTTAATCTCACAGTTATTGACTTAACCGCTCAATAAACCAAAACAAATAAAACATTTAAAATGCACAAAGAAAATATTGCGAAAGTCGACGATGACAATAACGATAGCTGCTAGAGATGAGCTCGTGATCAGCTCGTGACCATCTTACAAAGAAAAATAAAATATTGAAATGAATATAATTGAAATATAATTAAATAAAAATGGTTGTGGGTCTGTATTATTATTGTGAAATATATAAACAATATTAGTTAGCGGCCTACAAATTGGTCGAGCAAATTATATAAAAATGAAGTTTTTCCTAATAAATTTATTTAAACGAAAAACTATTTTTAGACATATATATAGAATGGGTGCCTATTATCAGATTGTCATCGTTAAGTGATATTCACGAGTTTTTTTGTAATGCTCACATGGATGTACTTACATACATACATATGTATAAGTATCAACATCAACACTTATACATACATTTATTAAGCGCCCTGGGGACATTAATGACGAAGTTTGCACAGCGACACAGCCACCCCACACACACACATAAACACACACACACACACACACATGCAGATGATTACATTGGGCTGTTATTAATTATTCAGAGAACATATACACGGATTTTTCCGTACTGTACTCCGGCAGTCCGGGCAACCGCAGCGTGTGTAAACATATTTGCACTAGGCGCACGTCAAATTGGGCGTGATTTTCAAGTGGCCGACCTCTAGCACACATACTTTTGATTATGTTTGTCTATTTGTTGTTGCTGTCAGTGTGTGTGTGCGCCAGTGTGTGTGTGTGTGTGAGAGTTTGTGTGTCTCATGCATTTTTGAGCCTGTTTTGCTGAGAGTCGCTTCCTTGCCACTGTTTGCTTACGGTCAAGTCAATTAGGTTTTCTTTTTTGCAGCCGCAGGCTGAGCAAATATTCAATAAGTAAGCGTCTTAGCGGCCCACTCAAAGCACACACCCACAAACAACCAACCAGCAACCAACAACAACAACCACACGAACCACCCACGAGTCTTAGGTATTTTGGTCTTGGTCTTTGCCCGGTCTACCTTGGGTCCATTGCTGTTGTGGGTTTAGTTCTGTGGCTGCTGCCTGACATTTAATTTTCGATTTTAATTGGATACTAACAGCAGGATGCTCGCCAGCATCGTCCGGACTGCCACTGATGGACGACGGGGACCTTCTAAAAAAAGGAAAAGAAACAAGTGCTTAAACTGCAGCTGATCGACGCACAAATACTACGCAGTAGGTGGGCTTTTACATCTTTACATTTGTTTAATAAACCTAGATTTATTCGTTAAGCTGCAAGCCTCATATATTCCAATAAGATAATGCTTTTATTTTACATTTTGTTTTAAATATGTTCGCATACAAATTATGTAGATCATTATCATAAGTAAAAACAAAAGGTGGTTGGAATAAGCCTAAGCGAATGAAGAATCGAATATATAGTTTTATTATTACATATTATTATTATAATCACGAGTCTTTGATGGAAACGAATTTTAATCAATTTAGAAATCTAGATTGAAATTAAGAACTTTTGAATGTATTTTTAATATATCAACTTAATGATAAATGATAAATAAGTAAATAAAATAGATACAAATCAAATTTTTTACAAAGATAATAATAATATATAATAATAATATAATAGTATGATCAACTTTTCTGTTTGGATAGTTGTACTATTTGTATAATCAGTACACCCCTTTCACAATCTTGACGTGCTGGGTAGCAAAAAGAAGCAAAAATAGTAAATTAAAAGGTACACAACATGGCAGCCAGCCAGACGCAGTAGGAGCCTGCTGCTGTTGCTGCTGCTGTTGCTGCTGCTGTTGCTGCTGTTGCTGCTGCTGCTGCTCCAAAAAGGAGTTGGCTAACATAATTGAAAAAGCGCTTTTCTATTAAGAACATTGCCAGCTGGGTGAAGAGAGAGGCGGGCGCTTGGGGGAGTGGGAGTGGCGGTGCTGTCGAGGCGGCAACTTGAAGCACTGATTGGCAGCGGCGCCTATTGACTGACTTAACACGCTATTGAGTATAGAAGCTGGCAGGACTAGTGGAGCAGGACGAGCCACGCAAATTGGCGCGGCTGCTGCATGCAAAAAGCCAAGCTGAAGGAGGAGCCGGTGCGCTGGCGCAGGAGCTGAGGGAGGGACAAAAAGCGCAAACGTCGACATCGAGTGGCATCGTCCCTGGGCAAGGATTTAAAGCAGCTACCCAGCCAATTAATGGCAACGCAAGGGAGGGGAAAAGCGAGCAGGGGCAGAGGCAGAGGCAGAGGCAGAGTCAGAGGGGCTGCAGTGCCTAATTAAAACGATGCTGAGGCAAAGAGTTTTCCAATCAATCAGACGCCAGCGTTGCGTCAGCGTGTGGGAAAATAGAGAAAATTAGGCAATTGGCAAATGGGAAATGGGAAATTTTCATCATCAGCAGCAGAAACAGCAGAAACAGCAGCAGCAGCAGTTGCTGTGGGTAAAATATTGCATAATTATAGCTGATAATTGTTGGACCCCTTCCTGCCAGAAACAAACTGAGCTCTCGAGGGTTGTTCCTGCAGCTTCCCTTGAGACATTGACAACTTGATGTGGTCGTTGTTAGCTGTCTTAAAGCCAGCTTGACAAGTCTTTAAAAAAATGTGAAATGTGAAATGTAAAGTCAGTAAGGCACACACAGAGTGAGCATTTCTTTTATTTTTGGTGAAAGACATGATTGACAGTCGTTGGCAGGACTCAGCACGATGGCTGCAAACGGAATTATAGCTTAATTGACATATGCCGAGGCACTCGTAGGGAATAGCTCTTATGAGCTGTCCGCCCCTCCCCCCAGTCCAGGCTGTTTTTCAGTTTCACCCTTTCATAAATGCACTTATGTATAAGCACAATATTTGTATGTCTCCGCCGTGCGGGATAATATTTCTTTAAGTAGACACCAACTGACAGCGCAATTAAGGCGAAGTAATTATTTTAAGTAGGGTTACATTTCTCAATACCAGCCCCGAACAGTGGATGGCCCAAGTGCTTCTCAACGCTGCCCAGCATCCGCTATGCCGTTATACCGTTATGGCGATATGAAGGATTTCTGGGAGAAATGCACAACATAAGTCCTCGTTACTTTTGTTGTACCCTACAAAAGTGTGTAAGCTTACATTTTATTATTAATGAATCAAGTAAGAGTGCTCTAGTTGGGAGTGCACGACTAGCAGACACCCGAACCCCACACACGCTGCAAGCAGTGCAAGCAGTTTTTATAATAATGATACATTCGGATTAAGAATTCCACAATTCATCGGTTTCTAATATCAGAAAAGCTCTTGAGTATTTAATTATATATTTGATTTTTATTTAAAGTATTTATTATTTTTCTTGACAGTTTTTAGCATGACACTTCTTAAATCTAATAATGTGTACAGATATAAGGAGATATTAAGTAGGACTAAAAACTAAAGAAAGCGAGAGGAATCGTTAAATCATAAACAATTAGTCGTATATTACTTCCGCTTAATCATGCGCCATTTGCAATTAATTTAAACGCAATTTGCAGACCCCAAGCTGAGCCGGATGAACAAGCTCAAGAGCGAAGGCCCAAAACGGAACATTTGCGCATCCGCTGGCCAAAGACGAGAGTCTTACGAAAGCACTAAAAATTAGGCAAAAACCGGGCCGGGACCGGCAGCACAAGTAGAAGCAGTAGAAGCAGAAGCAGAATCAGGACCATTAGCCACGCACACACGCAGCCAGCAGCAAATCTTTAGGACAAACATAATTTTGAAACAGACACAAGACACCCCCTACTCCGCCGTGCCACGTCTTGGAAGTCTTGAGAGCAAATTGCTGGCAATCCACGCAAATGGCTTAGAACAACGGGTGGCCCTTGAGAAGGCTAGAAAGAGAGCGCCATAGCTACAGATGCGAGAGGCAGCTACTTACTTGTCGGTCCGCATAATTTTTGCGCGCAGCAAAAACTTTTGCACGGCCGCTCTGAACCCACCCAGGACGCACACACAGGATACTCAGGAGCGGCGGCAGCAAGGACACCCTCACCCAATAGCGTGCCAGGCATAAATCATCTCAAGGCACAAAACTTGCTACGAAACTTTCACCCCCCCAACAAAAAAAGAGCCAACGGCGGATCTGCGAAATTTGTCTTGGCGTTTGGATTTATGTTTTTGCGACGCTTCTCGAAACAAACACTCACACACACACACACACACACACGCACATAGGAATAGGAAGAAGGTGAATTCAGGAAATGCTGTCTTCGCAAAACAAAGCGCAAGTACGAAGAAAAAAAAGAGAGAAGCAGAAATGATACCGAAAAGAAACCAAATGCGAGAAACCAAACGGAGAATACAACAAGCCTACAACTTGGCGGCCATGATTTATGGCCAAAGGTAGCAAAAGTTGTTGGCGACTCTGGTGGAGAGGTGTTCAACTTTAAAAAGTTTGCTCCTTGCCGGTTGCACAGGATTTGCATTTGAGCGCGCCAGCGAGCGAGGGCGGGCCAGGAAGCGCTATGGGGCCTCTAGATAAGGTATATGTATATATATTTATGTACATACACATACACACATATATACATATACAATAAATATTTGTAAGTACGCATTTTGTTCGGCAGAGTTTTGAGTTGTTTCCTGTTTTGTTTAGCCGAATTTGTCATATTTTGTCGGAGGTCTTTTGAGGCTAAGGCCAAGTGCCGCATTTTGTTTGTTATGTTCTTTAAAATTGTGGTTTTGGCTTTTGTTTTCCGGGGAGGGGTAGAAAAGCGGACAGTGTTGGGATTCTCGGGGCTATTTTTAGTGGAACATGATATAACATATTTTGAAGGACATTTGCATAGTTATTTGATCCGTTCTGAAACACATTCAATGAACTGAATTAGAAATTCGATTCGCAATTAATTTTGTCATCTACATTATTCATCATTCGATACTCTTAATTATTATTTTTTATGAATAAATATTTATATATATAATATACATATATAAATATAATTAATGCTATAAAAAATATACACATATGTATATCACAGAAATTTCAATGAGCGTTGACCAATGAATAATTTAACATAAGGTCATTACTTGGGTTCGTGAGAATCGCATAGAAGGGCGATACACATGTATGCAGTTATACATTTTAAATTGTATTGCGAAATCCTATTTAATTTCAAAAGCAATCTGTTTACTAAATTTTATGTATTTTTAAAATGAATAAATTTCAATTATTAGATCTAAAATAATTTTTTTTAAAGAGCTTACAAAAATAAACAATTGATGGACTGTGAACACAATGCTGCACAGAAACTCAATCAAATATAATCTTATTATCAACTGCGAGCCATAGATCTCAGCGCGGCTGGCACTTATAATTTTCCAATTCAAAAATGTAAAGAAACAAACACAATAACGTGGCATAAAAGCAAACCAGCCAATGTCCACAGGAAAATTAGAAAAAATGAATGCTGGGAGGAAGGACATACCGAAAATAAAACGGAAGGTTGCAACAACGAAAAACAACAAACAATGACGAATCCACGAAATGCGCGAGGCGACAACGGCTTCAAGAAGGAAAACTGTCGGGCGACAGGCAAAACAGATGATGCCCCAAGTTTTTCACGGCAGTTGGGGTTATCGAACTGCGCGCATGGCCAACGTTTTCGACCCCGCTACGGGATCTCGTGTGTCCCGTATGTGTGTGTGTGTATATGTGTGTGTGTGTGTGTGTGTGTATATGTGTGTGTGTGTGCGTCCGCCATTTTGTGTACAGACTGCGACATTTGCCCGCATACGCACACAACAACAACAACACCAGTGGTACACACGCATACACACACACACACTCATAAAATATATGCGGAAGTTCAAAGTATGATGCGGAAGTCTGTATGACTGCGATTGCTAATGGATGTCGGGCATGGAGCAGGGGAATAAGGACGACGACGATGACGAAGCTAAAGGCCAACACAGGAGCTTGGGCAGCAGCTTGTACGGTCGAATGCATTTCAAATTTTCGAGTGGGTGAAGTATGCGACGTTGTCGTCGAGAGAGACAGAGTGAGTGAGAGAGAGAGAGAGAGGGAGAGAGAGATGTAAAAAATCGGTGCTTTTAAACCACGCGCTGCAAGTTTGGCCATCGAGTCCAGCGGTGTACGAAGTTAGATAAACGGATTAAGTAGCAACAATGTCACACCACACGCAGAGCGAGGCAGTGAGGACGGAAAAGACAGAGAGAGGGATAGATGAGTATAGAGAGAAAGAGAGAGAGAGAGAGAGAGAGAGTATCAGTCGCCCCCAATGTGAAGGGAGCTGGTAAATAGCTCCGCCTTTCATCCGCTTTTGGTCAGCTGGGCCAAAAAAAAACAAAAACAACTAATATTAACCGCAGAGGTGCAGACAACTGGCCATAAACAACAAATCGATATGTCATTGAAAGCGACCAATATTAATGATGCTCCAGCGATACTATGGAATACAAACGCAACGATTGGCAATTATTTATAATAAAAATTCATTTAAATACATAAGAAGCACAATTTTTTAGATGCTGCCAGATCATACTTTGTTTGAATGAAAATTGAGTTCGAAACTATAAAAGTATACATTCCACAGAATCCAATATAATCCCTCCATATGAATATGCAAATCTATACATACATGTATATACATATATGTATTCCATATATTCTATCATATGTTTTTGTAATATTTGTAAATAATTATAAAAAATTAATAATTTTATCAGATTTACTGTTTTTTTACATTTTAATACAGAAAATCAAAAACAAAAACAAGTAAGAGTGCTCTAGTCGGGAGTGCCCGACTACGAGATACCCTGAACCCAGTCCTTACAATCATTCATACTAAGCACACACATGCTGCAGTATAAGCAGTATAAGCAGTGCAAGCGGTTTAAGTATTTAGCTTGCTTTTTCGCTGAGCCCCACACAATGGAAAGTTGAATCTCAAATAACTTCTGTGTTTATTGTCCGATCTTACTAAAATTTTTGGAACATACAATTGTCAATAATATGCGTGACCAAAACAAATTGCAGGGTCGTACCTTCAAAAATGCGTTTTTTGAACTTTTGGGGGTTTTGGGGGGTGGTATCCTAAAAGTGAAATATTTGTTACATGTGTATGCTATTCGAGATTATACATGCCAAATTTGGGGCCTCTAGCTTTTATAACTTTGAAGTTATGTCCCAAAAACGCAAGTCTGAAATCGAAATTTATCGATAACTTTTAAACGGTACGAGTTATCGATAAAATGAAATAAACTTGATCTGTCCCGGGATTATGAGAACTTATGTTCCAAATATGAAGTCTCTAGCTCTTGTAGTCTCTGATATCCGCGTGTTCATACAGACGGACGGACAGACAGACAGACGGACATGGCTAAATCGACTCGGCTATTGATACTGATCAAGAATATATATACTTTATATGGTCGGAGATGCTTCCTTATGCCTGTTACATACTTTTGCACAAAACCATAATACCCTTTTTACCCATTTTTAATGGGTTCAGGGTATAACAAGTAAGAGTGCTCTAGTCGGGAGTACCCGACTAGGAGATACCCTGAACCCAGTCCTTACATTCATTCATACTAAACTATCAGTGTGCATACATACAGACACACACATACTGCAAGCAGTGCAAGCGGTTTAAGCAGTTAGCTTGTTCTTTCACTGAGCCCCAAACAATGGAAAATTAAATCTTAAGCAACTTATATGTTTATTCTCCGAACTTATTGATATTTTTTGGGCATACAATGGGCAATAAAATGTGTTCCTAAACCAAATTGCAAAGTCATACCTTCAAAAATGCGTTTTTTGCACTTTTGGTGGAGTGGGTGTTGGTATTCAAAAAGTGAAATATTTGTTACACGTGTATGCTATTCGAGAAAAATTTGGTCTCCTAGCTCATATAAGTTTTAAGTTATAGCCCAAAAACGCTGGTCTGAAATCGAAATTGTTCGATAACTTTGAGCGGGATGAGTTATCGATAAAATTATATTGATCTGTCCCAGGACTACGAGATCTTATATTCCAAATATGAAGTCTCTATCTCTTAGAGTCTCTGATATCCGCGTGCTCATACAGACAGACAGACAGACATACATGGTTATATCGACTCGACTGTTGATACTGATCCAGAATATATATACTTTATATGCTTCCTTATGCCTGTTACATAGTTTTGCACATGTTTATTATGCCCTTTTCACACATTTTTAATGGGATCAGGGTATAAAAAATGTGGTAAGTTAAAAAAAATGCACTTTAGGTTAAGGACATTACAGTAATACGGACAAACTTCCCTCCAAAAAGTTCCAATTATAGAGAATTCGAATTTGAGGACACCCATAATTATAGAGTCGAAAGTTTAATTATTGTATGAACAAAATTCGACTGTATGTTAAATAAAAAATTCTAGCTAACAAATACAATGACTTAACTATTTTGTTTTTAACTCTGATACCGAAGGTATTTATAGTAACTTTAGTTTTTTGAAATATTCGTCAGACCGTCCGTCTGTCCGGGTGAACGCAACTTTTTTCGCCGCTATTGAGGATAGGGACTTGAAAGATATACCATTATACTTTCTGTTATCTGCTTAAGATAAAGTGTTAACATTTTTGTGTACGCCCCATGGGAGACTGGCAAATCGATAACATGTCGATACACCAAAAATCAAAAGGTTTTAGAGCTAAAGTCATCATATTTGGAATGTATAATATCATATTTGAAATATATAAATAAAATTATTTTTAAAAATTTAAGAATAAAACCGCTATAAAAATATTTCATTATTCAACTTAAACACAAAATTGCACTTGCATTCAATTATCGGTAAATATAGTTTTTTTCCTAATTTTAACTAAACAACCTTTATTTGCTTCCACTGTCGCTCAATTATACATTTCATTTGGGCGTTATTTGTTCAGATCGCTATGATTTTGGGACACACTTGCTAAGCCCCAAAGACGGGAACTTTACCTGGTCTTTAAAGGATGCCAAAGGACAGGCCGTAATGCCAGTTGTCCTTCTGCGTTTAATCAAACACACTTCCGCTGCAAACGGCTTGAACCGCTTCAATCAAACAACAACCACAAATATTTCAAGTGCGGCTGGTTGGATGACTGGCTGGCAAGTGCAGAGAATCGCAGGAGGAGCAAAACGGCGGCAAAGACAAAACTCCTCAACAAGAAAATACCTCGACGATGATGATGAACCCTTCGCCAGCCACTCGAGTGCACATCGAGAGAGAGCACAAGCACAGATACAGAGTGGGAGAGTGATAGAGAGGGAGACAGGGAGCGGTAGTCTGGGGGGAACAGCACTCCAGGATGCTTGAGGCAGCTCGCCATTGTTTTGCAACGAGACGCGAGCGCTGCAAAAAGTGGGTGAATAAAAAACAAGTAACGTATAGCCAAAAAATGCCGATTGCCACTACACGAGAGCTGGTTAGAATGCAGGCAGCCTTTTGGCAGCCACTTGAAGAGCACGTGAAAATATTTCATAAATTACGCGCCTAATTAAAAAGGGGACCGCACCTCCAAAAAAAAATATCAAAAATACAACTGAAAACCAACTCATTGAACTCAGCCAACTCGAGTGTCTGACCAGACCGGAGCCCCTGCCCATCTCTGAGTGGCATACAGACGTCGCTCTCCTACTATATTGCTACACTTATTAGCCCCCATTCCCGCGTACCCACACACACCCACACACACACACACACAGTGCAACCCTTTCGTCCAATTCTTGCGCCACTCAATTATTGGAGCCTTTTGGCCAACGCGCTGATTTATTGCACTCAATGCTGGCCAGTTTTGCATGGGGTTTTGGCAACGGGTGGGGTCTAGACGAGTTATTGGCATGCTCTTTCTTTTTCCTCTGTGTATGTGTATGTGCATGTGCATGTGTGTGTGTGTGTGTGTGTGTGTGTGTGTGTGTGTGGGCAGTAATGGGCAGCGCTGTTCATTTGCATTTGGTGGCTGCTGGGAGCTTATTGGTGGTTGACCAACGCAGTCGAAAATGGGGGCGCAATTTCAAGTGTAATTTTTCTTTTATGCAGCACACATATCGCTGACCAGTCGATAAAGTTGAAAGCAACAAGCAGCAATACTTTAATATGAAGTCTATAAATTGTTCTGTTGTAATTCCAAATATTAAAAGGGCAAAAATGAAGTGATTTATGTTAGGTTTTTTTAAGAGGATATTTTAAGGGTTTGTGTAGAAAAAAACATGTAGTATTTTATTTATTTTTTTAATGTTGACTAAAAACAGTCGAAACAATAAAATATTTAGAACTATTGATTACAGAAATTTAATTTAGAAGAATTAGGAAAGGATTATCTTCGGAGTGCCGAAGATTCTATACTCTTTGAACCTTTAGGCAATTTTCACTCTGCCAACTGCAATACTGAAATTTCCTATGCTGTAATAAATTGTTTTATCGCGTAACATTTATTCTTTTGAAATATTTAATTCATTGCCAGTTGTATGGCAGCTATAAGTTATAGTGATCCGATCCGATCCGGCCGGCTCCGACCAATGTGCTGTCTTTTTGAATAAAAGTATCTGAGCAAAGTTTCATTGTGATAGCTTTAAAAACATGGGATATATGGCCAAAACCGACTTTGAGCTGTATAGCAGCTATAAGATATAGTGGTCCGATCCGGCTGGTTGCGACCAATGTGCTGTATATTTGAATAACAAGTCTCTGTGCAAAGTTTCATAGCTATAGCTCAAAAACAGAGTGACTAGATACCATACATACAGACAGACATGGTTAGATCAATTTGTTTTGTCATTCTAAGCATACTGGAGGTAATTTTTGGGGGTCTCCGATGCATTAAAAAATTCAGCGCAAAGTTAATATACTATTTTCTTCGAAAAGACTATAAATATAGTTTTAATATTTGTGAAGTATTTACATATCAAAATATTTATGTATATTATATTTTCACTGTTTTTCCATAATTCTTACCTTTTCTTAATAAATAAAATTTTGCTTACAAAATTTACATTTATTTGTTTGTTTGCAATAAATGGACCAATCTTCACCCCTGATTTTGTAATTTGTAAATATCTTTAAATAAATAAATATAATAAATGCTTCGCAGTAAAGTTCTCATAAGAATCCCCTTAAATTAACTACCTGCTAAAATACACACACTCTACACTCACTTAAGGGTAGGGATAAAAAACTACAAGTTAATTTCTTACAAAAATAAGCAAATGCGGGCATAATTGAATTTGTTAACATGTGAGGCGAACGGACTGCAATCGCTAACGCAAACGCAATTCCAGTCCCAATCCCGATAGCCCAGGACCAAAATACCACTTTATATAATACTGTTGACATATGTTAATCAGGCGCACGCACACGCGCCGCATACAGAAGCTGTGGAGATGGAAGAGGAGTGGGCCAAGCAGAAGCAGAAGCAGAAGGAGAAGGAGCAGCAGACGAAGGCGAAGGATCAGCAGCGAAACGTGTGGGAGATGAGCATAATGATGGGCATGATGATGTGGCTGGTGGGTGGGGTGTGGTTTGGTGGGGTTGGGTGCGGGGTTAGCGGGGCGGGTCAATGGAATTAATTCGAATTCAATCCGCAAGGCAAGTTGGCAATGCGACAAAGTAAAAAGCCTATTTGAGGGGAGACAACCACGGAAACAATCTGATTGGAATAAAAGCCGACTCGAACGAGTTTGAAACAAGGGTTGGCAGATAATTTAATTTCGGCTTCGCATGAGCGATGAGATAGCGTTCATAGCTTTGCTGGGGGAGGTTGGCCAAACTCTCAACTCCCACTGACAGCGAGCATATTGCTGCAATCAACTAATCTTCGCGCTCAGCTCAGCCCTCACCCTCTGTTCATAGATATGATGATAGATAGATAGCTAGATTTGTATGTAGATAGTTGTCTGTTTTAACAGCACTCAATTGCAGCAGCAGCTCGATCCAAATGTGATCTGCAACTGATGTGTTTGCTCAAGCGCACCAAAGAAAAACATACAATCAGACGTAACCGACTGCGTAATACTCTGCTACCATTGTAAAGGTACAAAATATCCTATTGGCGGTTTTATGGGCGAGGGCGCTAGTGGGTTTGATCTTTGAAGAAGCGGTGAGATTACCAGTAATATATATTCCAAATATCTTGACTCAAGATATAGGCATTTATGATTTTTCTGGTGGTAGAGGTGGCCAGTGGGCGTGGCCGGGAATTCTAGGATCCAAATGCTTGGGTTCAACAGCAATCGTCCTATTTTTATGACTAGATTTTAAATTGTTCAAGATATTTTTATAGCTTGAGGTTTACCGACATGCTATCGATTTGCCAGCCTCCCAGTGGGCGTGGCCTGAAAATCGTAGTACTCTGTCTAAAGCAGATAACTACGAGTATATACTCCAAGTTTCAAGTCTCTGGCTTCAATAGAGCCGAAAGAAGATGCGTCAAGCGGACGGACATTGCACACAACCAATATACTCTGCTACCTTCGAGGCAGAGTATCAGAAACACAAACATGAAAAGAAAAGGAGACTATAATGATTTTCAAACAGTTTGTTAAGTAGTTGGCTGCTGCCTCGCTGCCATTTGGTCATTTGCCAAAAAGTTTTTACCCACTTTGCTTTTTGTGCATTCTTCGCGTAATTTGTCCGACAGTTGTTGCCGCTTTTGCAATTAAACGCAATTGCGTTGCTCGTCTGCCCGTCTGCCCATATACGACCCGAATCCGATTCGCATACTGAGAGACGCGACGTCGCCATCGGCTGCCTCCCGCCTGCTGCCTGCCACTAGTGTCCTGCCGCTAGTGTCCTGCCGCCTGTTGTCTGCTGCCTGTCGCTGCTCTCGTTCCTGGCGCGCTTTTAAAACTGTTTCCTGTGCGCTAAATGGCGTTTTTGTGTTCGCGTTTTCTTCGTCGCCAGCGATGACGCCGCTTGGGTCAGCCCGAATATACCCTATACTAGCTGTCGTTGTGCCGAGTATATTAAAGTATAGGCACACTACTGAACTACACACGAGATTTTATCAATAGGTTATTCAATCCGGGGTCTCTTGAATTAAATAAATATCAAGAGGAATTATAATTTTAAGTGAAATTATTAATTATATTAAATATTATAATATTTGTTGAATAAAATTTAGAAATCTCATTTAGATTAAAAATAATACCTAAACAGAATTTCACCAATTATTTTCAAAAGTAACAAATTCTTGTTTTAAAAAGGAATTTATTGGATAAATTGTGAAACATGACAATGAAATACATTTAAACAGAAATTTAATAGTGCCTATTCGCATTGAGCATTCCATCTTTTAAATGAGGTTCACTACTTCTCGTAGTAGGAGCTCTAAGAACATAGAGTATCTCATCGTCGCAATCATAATAATCTCATTATCCATCGTAGGGTCCTGGGGCGTGGCATACTCAACTCCCACCAGACCATATTTTATGGCTATGTATCAGCGAAAATGGCGACATTAAATGAGCAAAAGTTTTTATATCATTTATTTTGCTCCTCTTCTCGCTGTGCTGCATTATTATACACTTGAAGAAATAAATGATGAATGCGATATACGACAATATATTGTTTATATTGTTATTATTATGAGAAAACCACCACACTGACCACCAAACTATTTCTATTAATTTAAAATATTTTTAAAACCTTTCAATTTTAGTTCAGATCAATATTTAATCATACAAAATAATTGACTTATGAAAATGGCAATCAAAAGTGGTCGTATCTTTTATGATACAACTGTATTAAATTGCTTTGAATGTATGATTATAAATTATTTAAGGCGTCCCATAAATTTGGCTAAGATTGTAATTTTGCTAGTGTATTTCTTGGTAACTTGCGCTACATTTCTTAAACAATTAAAAACTTTTCGCGTCTACCTATAAAGTTGCCAATTTGGATAACCTCCAAACCAGGGGCGAACCGAGCAGCTGCCGAATGAAAAAGAGACACTGTAAAATGGGAAAAGCGAGGCTGGGCACAAGAACTGCGACGACAATGACATGAAGCACACACACACAGGCATACACACTCTCACACACACACAAGCACACCCATACCGAAGGAAAGAAAAACTTTGGCGCAGAGAGCAGTCAAAACCAATTTGGAGAATTTAATTAAAATTGCAAAACTTTGGCAACTGATTAAATTTTCCGAACAAGAACAACACAAGCTGGGGGCCCAGGTAAAAGCTTAAAACAACCAAACGAGCGAATACAGCACCTCGACCCCGCTTACCCTTACCTTTACCCATACCCCTTACCAAACCCCAAACAAACGACAAGTTTAAATTTTTAAACAAACCAAAAGGCAACGTTGAAAAATTTACATTCGCTTTCGTTTGCAGTGAATATTTTTTGTGGCGTCAAACCCAAAAAAAAATGGATATATAAAAAATTGAAGTCCCAAACCAAGCTGGGGGCTGGTTGGCTCAGCGGGACGAGGATTGGATTTAAGCCAGCAGTAGCAGCAGCAGCAGCAGCAGCAGCAGTCGACCAACCAAACAGCCAACCGCTGCCTGCCTGCTGATGTTTGTGGATGACGTTGTTGATGGCTGCCATTCTCATCATAATCATGCCCATACTCATCGGCATCGTCATCGTCATCGTCATCATCATCGTCATCTTCAACCAACATCCACAGCAGCCGACGACTGCTAAAGTTTCCCCAATTTAATTCCATCATACTCCCGAGTGTGCGTTGAACTAACGAATGGAACCAGAGAACCGGAGAGCCCAACAAAGGGGCGGGAGCAGCAGGTTGCTCCATGGAGCACACAGACATTTACCAACGCGCAGCAATCACGTAGACGCAGACGAGCCCCCCCCTCCCCTCCCCCACCACTGCCTTCATTCTCCACTCCCCAAAATATGTTCGAGGGTTTTGGCACTGATAGGGAAAATTGGTCGCTGCGAGTGCTTTGGTCCAGGGATCAGGGGTGAGGCGGGTGGCGGGTGGCGGGTGGCGAGGCTGCTTTCGAAATAATGGCCGCCCAGCGCGTCGGCTCTGTTATTTTAATGAAAATTGGAAAGTGCCGGCAAATGCTGCCCGCGCCCACCTACCCCCGACAAAACCATCTTGACCATGTCGCCTGCCAAGCGCATTAATTTTAAGATGTTCTCTTGATGGACTTGAATTTGGTTTTGGAAAATTCAAATTTTGGTATTTTATGTGGAGTTCAGGCTGAGGCTCAGCTTTAGGTTTTTTGTTTGACGGCAACAGCTCTTGTTGTTACAGTAAAATTACTTTCATTCTTTGATTTACAAATAGATTATTTAAAATATAAAAGGCAATAAATATGGCACATATTTATGAACTTTTTAAACTCAGTTTTTATCGGTGAGTGACATTTTAATTAGAAGCGCTTTTAAAAACAACTTATATTTCTTAGTTACATATTCTATATATTCCTTACTAATTGAATAATTTTAATAGCTTTTTTACTTTTTATACTTCTTATTTTTTCAGACAAAATCGATTAAGAACACAATTTCAAGATTCTAAATCCAAAAACAAATTTCAGAGGTTTTCTACTTTCGCAAGAAAAATGCAGAAAATAAATCAAAAATGCATAAATATTAAATGTATAATTCATTTGTAAGAAAAAAAACACGTTACAATAGCTATATTTGTAATTAGAAAAATTCACGTTTCCTACGGGTTTCTATATCAACTATGACACCCACAATCGATTTAAAATAACCATTCAAGATTCCTAAATTTATATGTCTCCAGATAACTTTGAATGAAAGAAAGGGCTGAGCTCAGGGTATCTCACGGTCGATAACTCTCGACAAGATGTGATGTTATGGTACAGAAACCGAGTATAAAAGAAATTAATATTTTTCTTCAAAATAAATAAAACAAGTGGGGAAGGATTATGTTCGGCGTGCCGAAGATTTTATACTCTTTTCGAACCTATAGGCAATTTTCACTCTGCCAACTGCACCACTGAAATTTCATTTGCTGTACAAAATCGTTTTGCCGCGTAACATTTTTTTTTGTTCTAAGAATATTTAATTCATTGCCAGTTGTATAGCAGCTATAAGATATAGTGATCCGGCTGGCTCCAACCAATGTGATGTCTCTTTGAATAATAAGTATCTGTGCACAGTTGTATCGCGATTGCTTTAAAAACATGGGATATATGGCCGAAACCGACTTCGAGTTGTATGGCAGCTATAAGATATAGTGATACGATCCAGCCGGATCCAACCAATGTGATGTCTCTTTGAATAATAAGTATCAGTGCAAAGTTTCATCGCGATAGATTCAAAAACATGGGATATATGGCCAAAACCGACTTCGAGTTGTATGGCAGCTATAAGATATAGTGGTCCGATCCGGCCGGCCCCGACCAATGTGCTTTCCCCTGGAATAATAAGTGTCTGTGCAAAGTTTTATCGCGATAGCTCAAAAACTGAGGGACTAGTTTGCATACATACAGACAGACAGACAGACAGACAGACGGACATGGCTAAATCAATTTGTATTGTCATTCTAAGCATACTGGCAGTAACTTTTGGGGTCTCCGACGCTTCCTTCAATGCGTTACAAACTTCAGGACAAACTTAATATACTAATTTCTTCGAAAAGAGTATAATTATTCAGATTTACTGATAATATAAAATAGTACATATCAAAAAGATAAGCTTCCATTCAAATATATTCAATATGAGCTTTAATATGCGAAATCATTCCCCTCCGTAGATACTCGTATTTCATTGTCAGCCGCAGATTCCAACAGAGCCCCCCATTTTCACCGACTATTGGCTTTAGACGCCCGCTAATTAGCGGCCATAAAACGCACATAAATCGAGGCTGGCCAATAAATTATAAATTATGATTTAGCCGCGCAGACACGAGCAACAGTTTCACAAAAATTTCCACTCGAGTGCGCAGGCTCCGACTTGAAGGCGGATGCATAAAACAGTGCGATGACTTCCGGTATTAACTAATTTTTATATATGTATGTATGCATGTACATATATATTTATCTCCATTTTAGCGCTACTTTAAAGGGATCAGCCAGGCAGCCAGCCAGCCCAAGGTTGTGCCTTCTGTGCGAAAAATGCTTTCCGTTTGCGAAGGCAAGCCCAAAGCCGGCCTGTGAGTGGGCACTAATCCCTAGCACTCATGATGCCGTTGGCAAATACTTTGCACCGCCGACTGCGCGACGAATTGGAAGCAATCCGCTGTCTGTCTGCGCAAGAGGGGGGCCGCCCATGGAGGCGGAGGCGGAGGAGGAGGCGGAGGTGGAGGTCGAGTGGAGTGCATGGGCGTTGCTCTTGACGGCTGGGGTTGGTTTTCATTTTTTTTTTTTTTGAAACGGGGGAAAAACTTAAACAAAGTATCAGGCAATGCAGCCAAGCGCAAATCAAGCCGGGCGCGTCTCCAACTCATCCACTCAGCCAGCTCCAGTCTCCCGTCTCCTGTCTCCCGTCTCCTGTCGAGCACTCGACTCGCCGGGCGCGCCTAAGCGTAAGTCAGCATCTAGTCTTCTGCCGAGTCCCTGTCAAGTGGTCCGACTGACTACTCCACTTCACTCCACTCCACTCAACTGACAAGACAAACGCCACGTAATTTCAGGTTAACTGCACATACTGCCATCATAGTGAACTTATTCAATAAACTCAAAAATTATAAATGTTAAACAGAAACAAGCAGTTCAACAAATATTACATACCATAAATAAAGAAAATGAATTCTAAAAGTCAATAAGCTAAAAATATTATTACATTAATCTGAATAGCTTTTTTCTGGGCTTTCCCTCAAACCTTGTACGAATTGTTGGATCAGTTTACATTGAAAATACACCAAAAAATAATGACTAAAATTCTTACATTTATTATTTCAAGTTTTCATTTAAAATATTATATTTTATTATATAACTTAAAATTGTATTTTCTGTGTATCTATAAATTAAAACCTGAATAAATTGTAACATTCATATAAACTGACTAATTTTAAACTTTCTAAAAATAAATAAATAACATAAGCTAGATTTTCAATAGGTGCTGAATTTATAGATTGTATGGGTTCGAAAATGTCCCCTCTAATAAAAAACATATTTCTTGACAATATTATATCTAGTATCTTCAGAAAGAGTATACACAATATAGAAATGATATCTGCATTTACACATAAGTTTATATAATCAGCTCCTATCTACATACATTTATAATGCTCATGCAAATATAATAAGGATTGAAAATTAATTGGCCAAATTATATTCAAAAACCAACAAACAACTTTTATATTAAAAGCCGTTCTTCAATATTCTAAAACGTTTTTAAATTAATTGGCGTACATAGTTTCAAAATAAGTTTTTTAATCTAAATGCACATTTTTCTATTCTGAAATGGGAACATGCGTGAATACAATATACAAGAAATTGTTTTAAGTTAAGTTTAAATTTAAATGAAATAATTGAATTAGCTCTATTTTTCTTTATCATAGCTCGATTGTTCTTATATACAGCACATTTCGCTTAAAGAACTCAAGTACTGTTTCAATTTTGTGATATACATATATATATTATGCCAAGAATCCCGCCCAATCAGATGTTCAATTATAGTACACCCCCCAAGCATTTTGGCACTTCACGACTCATTGAATGGAAAAATTATAGTCAACTAATCGATAACCGCTGAAGACGTATTTTTTCCAAAGACTTCCACCTGATTTTACCCAACAATTGGCAGGTGTTTGCGCTTGTTTTACCAACAATTTTCGCATCTAATGAGGCAGGCCAAGGAGTGCCAGGACTGCCAGGACTGTGAGGACTGCCAGGAGCAGCGAGCTTCCAAACACCCAACAACAACTCTAATAGGCATGCAAATGTTTTCCACTTGGCTTTTCGTCGCTTTTAGCTGTTGTTATTTCTGTTTGGTGTTTGTTTTGTTTGTGGGCGCAAATGCGAACTTTTTTGTTGCATATTACTTCCAATTTTGTTATATCCTGTATCCATTCAAAATGGGTATCATAAAGTTCATTTAAATCTTATGCAGTACTTTGTAGCTTAAAAGTTTTTCAATGACTCGCCTCTTAAGTGTATTCATTAATATTAATTTATAAACTATCGATAAGTATCGATATGGCGCAATATCATACACATAAAGAATATATCAACTGTGTACTGGGCATCTGTTAGTCGGGCTCTCTTGACTACAACGCTCTTGTTTATTTGAATTATTTTATTCTTTTTTGGAAATTTTTTATGCGTATTTGTAGGAGCAACTTTTCAGGCATTTTGGGCATTTAGAAAAGTTTTTGGTTTACATGTGAATCGACGGCATATGGCGAGGAAAATGCTTCGAGTGTTGCTTTTTGCGGGGCTCCATATAAAGTTACAGAGAGGCCGTGACAGTGAAGAGCAAATAAATATTTGTCACAGTCCTCGTTTTTAGAGCACTCAAACCGAAACTCTCACAATGACATTCAACTTTTTGCACACGCATAGGAGTGTTTCTTTTTCCCCACAACACTTTGCGGCTTTTAAAATGCTTGTTTGCTTAAAGTTGTGCAAGCATCAAATATATATATATAAAAACTAAATAAACACTCGCACATATCATGATCAAGGGCACGCCATTAAATCAGGTCGCAGAACCCATTAAGAAAATGCCAAGAAAAAAATGAAACGAAAGAAAGAATGGAATAAAAAGGTAAAACGAAACTCAAGTGTTTGACAGTGGACCAAACGAATGTTTTTTTGAATGAACGATTACAGTGCCAATTCATTAGAAATCTATACAAATAAAACAGTTTGTCATGACTGACTGACTGACTGACCGAATGAATGACTGACTGATGGACCAACGCACTGCCGAAATAAGGATAGGAATATGCAATTTTTCCTGAATTTTATAAACTTATAAGACTGTTAAGTTAAGTAATTTGGATTTAATTCGTTCGTCAAATTTATATGCAATTAACTTTTAATTAATTTTCTTATATATAGACCACACATGAATGAATAAGTTATTTTTAGTCTGATTTTAAAAATCCGCTCAGAAGTTCGGAAAAAATGTTGACCAATAAATAACATCGCAAAATAAAAAAAAACAATTTAAAATTTAAGGAACATCGTTTGCCCCAAACAAGGCCGAGTAATACCTTCTTGGTGTCAATGAAATCTTATAGAAATGACCAAAGGGAGTTCTCGAAATGGCAGGAAACAAAACCAAGTAGCAAACAAAGCCAAAAAAATCAAATAAAAATACTCGTAATAATAACACACAGAGTTTGACTTTGGAGTCAGAGACCTGCTACCTACAAAATTCGATTCCCTGAAATATGTCATGGATAAAACGAGCAGCCTGAACGAAAGGACAAACACGACAAGAACAACAACAACAACAACAACAGAACAGAACAGGACAGGACAGCCAACAATAAGAATGACGAATGACGATTTTCTTTTTCTTTACCTTTTTTGATGCCATTGACAGCGTTCTGGAACATTTTTGCACTCACTTGAAGGATTTGCGGTGGGTTGGGGTACAACTATCATAAATTATGCCAATGTCATGTGTAATGCGCAATCATTCAATTTGAAATGTGTGCAGTGGAATATTTTGGTGTATTTTACACAATTTTCATGGCAAATTCTATTTTGGTTTTTATCAACATTTTTGCCCTAATATCAGTATTTTACACTTGAACTCTGCTGGCAGTTAAGCGCATGTCCTGGCAGGCTCTGGGGGTTGTTGACAACGTCCCAAGGTCTGTTAGTTCGTCAGTCAGTTAGACGTCAGCAGCGCTCGACGGCGTATAAGAACAAAAGGCATTTCCGGTGACGTTTAAATGCGTGGCATGTCAACGCGTTGGCAGCTCCTGGCAGACAGCCGCATCCTGGCGAGCGGCCGTGTCCTTCTGCAGGAAGCACAGAGCAGCGTGTAAGCCCCAGCGGCGCATTTGAGTAGAGCCAGCATCTAAACAAGGGAGTCCAATGAAGCTTACGCATATAAGCATATAATTTATGCAGATTCTTTATTAAAATATTTAAATATTTTGTGTATAAGTCTGTCAATATAAAATCTACATATTTAAATATTTTCTTGGCGATTAAAATATATCTTCTTACTAACCAAATATGATTCTAAGAAAAGCTTTGTCTTATAAGTATATAGAAAACAAATATACAGTTATATGTATAAGTTATAAAAGGTTTGTATTTATGTTCTGCATCTAATTATTACTTACTTATTAAATGTCGTCGAAAAACAGTCGACACACAAAAATAATAAAAATAATGATTTCAAAATATATTGTGAAAGAAATTACTTTAGTAATTAAAATTATGTAAATTTAAAAGTGACAAAATTATAAAGAACAAATCACGCTAGCTACTCCAGCATGTGGTTGATATTGTAAGTAAAAGTTAGTTTCATATACTAATATATGTATACACACAATCAAGAGTTGAGGCGGGTTCATGTGAGCCCACACTCGAGCACATTACCACACGAATTGAGCCCAAAATCCCAGTTCAATCAAGCAAGAAACGCGCAAGTCTATCAACTTATTAATTTTATGAAGTGCTGCGAGGACTTCGACAGGAGCAGCAGCAGCAGCAGCATCCACGCTGACAGCACATCAATGTCTTCCAATTCAGGCAACAACAATGGGCGAATGTGCCACGCCCCCCACCGCCCAGCTGAGCATGTTGATGACGACAAGTTCGTCGACTACTGTCGACTACACATCATCACGTATGATTACGCACATTGTTCGTGCGCAGTGCCAAATGCTGTCGAAAAATTAAAATTCAGAGACCCTTCTACTTAACTTACCTTAGCCGCTGCATGTTGCGACAGCGACAGGGACCAGCCAGAAGACAACAGCAAGTCAGAGTGCCCGACTCGGAGATACCCTATGGCCAGCTGTAAGTTGGGCTAAAATACCTATTTCCTGAGCCACACCCAAAAAACATATTTTCCTAAATAGCTTCTCTATTTTTATACCCTGAACCCATTAAAAATGGGTAAAAAGGGTATTATGGTTTTGTGCAAAAGTATGTAACAGGCATAAGGAAGCATCTCCGACCATATAAAGTATATATATTCTTGATCAGTATCAACAGCCGAGTCGATTTAGCCATGTCCGTCTGTCTGTCCGTCTGTCCGTCTGTCCGTCTGACCGTCTGTCCGTCTGTCCGTCTGTCCGTCTGTCTGTCTGTATGAACACACAGATATCAGAGACTACAAGAGCTAGAGACTTCATATTTGGAACATAAGTTCTCCTAATCCCGGGACAGATCAAGTTTATTTCATTTTATCGATAACTCATACCGTTTAAAAGTTATCGATAAATTTCGATTTCAGACTTGCGTTTTTGGGACATAACTTCAAAGTTATAAAAGATAGAGGCTCCAAACTTGGCATGTATAATCTCGAATAGCATACACATGTAACAAATATTTCACTTTTTGGATACCACCCCCCAAACCCCCCAAAAGTTCAAAAAACGCATTTTTGAAGGTACGACCTTGCAATTTGGTTTGGTCAATTGTTTGCCCCAAAAATTTCAATTAGATCGGACGATAAACACAGAAGTTATTTAAGATTTAACTTTCCATTGTGTGGGGCTCAGCGAAAAGCAAGCTAACTGCTTAGACCGCTTGCACTGCTTGTACTGCAGCATGTGTGTGCTTAGATTAGTATGAATGATTGTAAGGACTGGGTTCAGGGTATCTCGTAGTCGGGCACTCCCGACTACAGCACTCTTACTTGTTACTATAGTATTTGCTACAATATGCTTTATTTATAACATTACCGGTGCTTAAGATATTCCTATAAGCAAATTAAAGATTAAACCCAAGCTACTTGTGAAATATATAATACAATATACGTAACTGCAAAATTGATCGATTTTTTTATCTAGCTAGTTTTTCAAAATAAAAACTTGTTTAGCATCGAAGAGAATTAATTTCGGAAACTAATATCTTTTGATATTTTTACCGCTGAGATTTTGATCAAATAAACAAGAGAATCAATTTAGGAAATCAGTATTTATGGATATTTTTATCAAAAGGATGTTGAACAATTAACTTGCTCTGCAACTAGGAGATCAATTTTCGTTCTACTCTTATTTTTTATTTCCCTTAAAGTATTCGATTTGATTCTTTAAGCATTCTTAGACTCATTCGTTGTTGTCTTCTTGATTAAAAAAAAAAAAACATTTTTAAAAATAAAAAAACAATAATGTAATTGCATGTTTTCTGGGGGAGACTTAACAGACTGATCAGAAATATGTATACTTTCTGGAGTCCAATCTTTCTGCATGTGACACACATTTGCACAACTCCAAGGTACCCTTTCTCACAATTGTATGGTTAGAGGGTATAAACATGAAAAAGAGAGGAAAAAATGCGGCAAAACAACGACGTGATTGCATTACACAATCAAAACAGGCACAAGGGTTGCTGCTGCTGCTGCCACCGATGCTGATGCTGATGCTACTGCTGCTGCTGCTGCTGGGGCAGCAACCCGGCAAAAATCAAAGTTCGGGCACTAAAGTAATAGAGCGAAGAGCGACCTGCCGCCATAGAGGAACGTGTGCGTGGGCGTTGCAATTGCTACGCCCCATCATCAGAATCCAATCAAATTAACAACAACAGGCCGCAGCGGCACCGGCAACTACAACAAGCGACTGAAATTCAAACTCGTACCGCTCAACTCCACCCCCAACCCCACCCCCACCCCCAACTGCTGTGCCCCCACCCTGGACACGTTAATTTCAATTTGATTTCCGTGGCACTCCCCCTGCAGCTCAGACCGCCCACAACAGCCTCAATGAGCAACGTCTGAGCAACAATTATACGGCAACTTCATTAGGTCAACACATGCGGCAGGACGAGGAGAGAGCGAGTCCTTGTTGGATGGAACGTTACAGGGATATGCGGCTCGGGCATTTCATGCGGCTTCAAGGGCGGCGCACAGGGCAGATTAATCAGGGTAAAACTATTAATTAAATACCAATTCATTTCCGCAAATTCAAAGCCAACACACACTCACACACACTCACACACACACACACACACGCACCCACACACAGATACATTCAGGGAGTTTAGTTTGTGCGTTTGTGGGTTTCACTTGGATTTCTGCACAATGCGCTGCGGTTAGTTTGATTTAGGATTTTGGGCTCTAACATTACAGACCATGAGAACATAGAGCATTACATAAAGCCTCGCTTTTTTGGTTAGCTAAAATTGGTTAGTCAAATTGGCTTAGTTCATCAGGCAGCTGAGTGCTTACTATGCAAAAGCAACTAAATTAGTTTTGGGCTGAAAGTGTTGCAGAGTTATATACGAAATTGAATTCAGTTGAACTCTTTCTGAGTCAACCTTCCCTAACAGCCTATATTTCCACAACATCATATTATTTCATCCTCTTGCAAAATCAAATTAGCCCTGACTGATGATGATTGTTTTGAAAATTCCGAAAAATCTTTTAAAGCACTTAATTATATTTAAACTACATTGATCAATTCAAAAAGAAATGGCTCAGTAAGAAATTTTAGCATTTCTTTTATGTACATTTATAATATAATATGTATACATTTTTCATATCAATTTAATTAATATGGGATTATTTATTTTCTTAAATATCAATGATTTTTTTCTATCAACTTTCCCAATTATTATATTTCTTTAAAATTAAATATAAATATATATTCACTACAGCCTTGACGGCAACTCATTCGAATTTTTAAAGTTAATATTTTTATCATTTACAAAAGTTTCCCAATCTTTGAATTCCTTAAGCATTACCCATTAAGGAGTAATAGTTTAATTTTAAATGTTTCTTTTGAAATACTTTAGGTTTGATAGTATGACACCAATTTGATCGAAGTTATATTAGACAATGGGAATATTTGGTGTAATGTTTAAGCCAAAATGGTTTGTATATATAGCCACTTTATAATTTAAACTATAACTTTAAGTGTTGAAGCTTTGTTCTTCCCTTCTTAAACTCAAACGGCCTCCAATTCTGTTTGGCTTTAAGCAACGAAAATTAGCCCTTAACCGTTTTTTTTATTATTGTTAAATTCCATAACCTAAAGCATTGAACAAGCTGCTAAATAGAACGAAAGGCAGCTTGAAAAAAAACGAACTCTGGGGAGCATGGAAATAAAAAGAAGTAATAATAAAATCCCCAAGCTTATCAGTGAACGCAGCAGTCAGTGCATTAAAAAAACGTCATACAACAAATTCAGTTGGTGCGAGAGAGAGAGATAGAGAGAGGGAGAGGGAGAGTGGTGGGGGAGATCTCTTCGAGCGGTACGTTTATCCGGTGTGTCAACAAACAATTCCCAAGCTTCAACGCTTTGATGTCTGCCTGCATTGGCCCTAAACGAAGTTGGAGCTAAAAATGGAGACTAGAAAGAGTGAGAGAGAGAGAGAGAGAGAGGTAGAGGCGGATGGAGCCACTAAGCCCAGACAGTGTCACGCGTCGGAGTGTTGATGGCAATGTTGATGATGATGGCATCATTTTCACAGCCGCCTTTGGGCATGGCAGTCGTCGGCCGTCAGTCCTCGACCCGTTTCCGGCTTTTGAAGTTCGGGCGAGGCTTTTAATTTTCTTTGTTTTCAGCGCTGGCGTTTGAGGCCAAAAGGCGTAAATTAATCGAAGGCTTAATTAGTACACAGGCAGCTAACAGCCAACAGCCCACAGCAACACCAACACACACACACAAAGGACACTGACTGGAGCCACGGATCCTGCGCTCAACGAGTCTGCGTCAACATGGCGTATGATTAATAAACTGCTCCCATGCGGCAAGCAGCGCGGCTCCTGCCTCGAATTTTACCTTTTCTCTCTCGTTTTCTTCTCTTTTTTTTGCACGCTTTTTTGCGATTTGTGTTTTGTGCACTAATTATGGGCATCAATGAAGGTGAAGGTTGTCAATATTTGCCGCTCGGGCGCGCTGCTTTTGTGCGAGAAAAAATTTCCATCTGAAATGTTTTGTAGGTTGTGAAAACAATGGCGACACAGAGAGGTGCGCGATATGCTTGCCCCCAATCCCTTCCCACCTGCCCCACCGCTAATACGAGTGCTGCGGCAATGTTTCTAGCTGCCACTTAATGTGTTTTGCATACTAATTAGCTTGGTTGGCGGCTCTGGCTGACTCTGCGCTTCAAGTGCTAAAACAGGTGACAGAAAACACACTGCCAACTTAGTGCATCAAATGAGTACAACAGCCGCGGCAACAACAGCTCCTCCCCCTCCTAGCAGCAACTGCTCTTGAAGCTGACACTTTTGAGGTGCTGCTGGGGCAGCCAGCTGAATGTATGAGCTTCAATGCAAATGTAAATGCGCTACCTTGTAGAGCTATTCAGGCAGTCACATATGACATATATAGATAGATAGTAAGATTAAGCTGATAATCATGATGGTAAACGGCCATTTTAATTGTTATAAATTACATATGCATATTTAAGTAATAAATTAAAAAACAAAAAAAAGTAACGAAATGTGCATACTTTATTTAAAAAAAAACATTTTTGTTATACATTTTAAGTGTACTTAAACGATACTATATATTTATTTATTTATTTAAACAAGATAATAATTATAATTTAAATGGCACTGGGTCCTTTATATTTATCCTATTACTCTCATATGTTATACTTCAAATTTATCCACTTTATTTTAAATTAAATGCATAGAAAATGTTTTTCAATACAAATTGTTTTGTCTTATTATTGCTGATAACATATTATAATATATTTTATAAAAAAAAATACTTTTACTAACAAACATGAGCTTGTATGTATTATAAAACCTTAAGTGTGTAATTTAAAATCTATAATTAACATTTTCTATCTTAATTTCCCTTAGAGAAGCTTTCTACAAGTGACAAAAATAAGTATGATATTTTAAATTCTATATTCAATCAACTGCAAAAAATGTTGTCCGAATTCTTGTTAAAGTAGCGCAAATGCTCGCCTTATATGACTGTCCACTTTTCAAAGAGCTACTCATCAACCATCTTAGTTTTTAATTGCAAAAGGCAGAGACATAAAAAAATATACTGAGTAGAGAGCGCACTCTGTGAAGGAGCAGCTGAAATTTGTAAAAAAGCGCGTTAGACAAAAACACAGAAAAGTGTCGCTCAAAAAGAAAACGCAAAGTGAAAAATGTTTTAATTACTCATTCGAGGGCAGAGCAACCCCTAGCCCCTAACCCCTAACCCCTCTTCTTAAAGCCATGGGCGATGTCGATTGATGTGCAAAGGCACAAAGTGCATTTTGTCGCAGTGTGAAGAGCTGCAAAAGCAAAAGCAAAACCGACACGATTTTAGTTAGTGATATAAAATATGATATATTTGCATTATAGAAAAGTGAGAAATGGTTAATTAAATTATAAGAGTGTCACAATATGTGAACGTTAAGTATTTTGGACTGACTTGATATATTTTTCAAGTAAAATACAAGTAATATAAATATTTTCCATTTGAAGAATCGGTAAAATTAACAATAAAAACCTTATTGAATTACCTAATAAATATTAAAGTAGCATATTCAGATAACATAAATGTTTAAGAACGACAATAGATTATACGAATTTAGGAAAATATATTTCAAGATTGGCTGAAAGCTGAAAGAAGCAATCAAATTTAATAATGAAATACTTATCAATGTAATACTGTAAGTTGTGAAAAATATAAATTGCCAAAAAAAAGGAGAATAACAACAACAATAGCAATAACAATAACGCAAATTCAACAATGGTCTTGTTTATACTGCGTACTTGACGCACTCAAATGAATATTTTTCCATTCTCTCTGCTCCTGCTCCGTTGTTGTGTGTGTGTGTGTGTGTGCGAGTGTGCTAAATAGTTACCCGAGGGCGAAATACTCTTGAGCCGTGCTAATGAGAACACCCTGGCGACGACGAGAGCGAGATCCTGACGAAGGACCCTGCCGCAGTCAGTCTTAGCCAGTCTGCGTCTTAACATGGAGCTAATGCTTCCCAGCTGCATTATGCAAATACAAGGCAAAAATGTTGCTGCATTGCTCCGGCAGTTGGTGAAGTGGCTGCTCCTTAGCCGTCGGGGCCGCGGGCAATGCAGGCGCTCCATTTACACACATTTCGACACGGCAATTAATTATGCTAAATTCGTTTAGAGCATGGCAATGGCAAATGCAGCACAATTCGCAGAAGTGGATGACGGCATATTGACGCAAAAGCTACGACAATTAAATTCGCACATGTTTGAACATAACATACAAATTATTCAGTACTAGACATTTACTTGCTACTGTTGCCATTTAAGAGCCACAATAAATATTTATATCAAATTGGTCCACTCTTTTTAGGCATACCTAGAATTTCATTATTTTTAATGGAGATGGAATCTAGACGAGAGTTCGACCCCCAAAACGATTTGTTTTTCCCAATACTGCCCTTCCCGAGATATTAAAATTGTACTTGTACCGAAGATTTTTTGAAGATCGGCCGTATTTGCATCTCCAGCGTCATTCAGGAATACCAAAAAAATATATTTGTATACAATTTTGTTTCCAGAAAATACAAGTGAATGAAACAATAAAAAATTAGTTGCAAATATATCAATACTATGTTGATAAATTAAAAATTTGAATAAAACTTAAAATATATAAATACATACATAATTATAAGTTAATCTTGTAGCACTGGGAATTTTAAATAAATAAAAAAACCTTTCATTTAATTCTAAAAGGTACTACCCAGCACCTTCTTTTGTTTGGGGCAAATGTTTTGCATTAAATTTTTCATTTTTCTGAATGATTTTGCAAAACTGTTTATTAGTTCGATTTCCGCCAATAGAAGAAACACACAAAAAACAAAGTCGAATTTTTAAATATCCCAAATAAGACATAAATTGTATCTTATGTAACATGATCTACTCACTAGTCCTCAGTCGGCGAGTACAAAATGTTGTATTATATCGATAACTGAACTTAATAAACTTGCAAAACTCTCTGCTCCCCGCCCAATATAATATATAATCTGGCCACGTTCCGGTTGTACACCTGCAACCGGCAAAGCGTTTTGGCACCCGCATAACCTTTATCAGGACAGGACAGGGGCTGAGTCGAGTTGAGTTGAGTTGAGTCAATGCAACTAGCTGACTTTTGCCGGCCATGCGCAATTAATTACAAGTGTTTGCGGACAAATGGCGAGCACGACAACGACAACAACCACAAGCAACAACAAAAACACACAAGCGACACGTGTAAGCACTGGACATGGCCATGATGACAGGTCAGCTAGGAGGAGCGAAGTATGTGGGAGACGGGGATCAAAGCAGGGCATTTCTTTTAGCCAGACCGAATGAAGTGCCACCGAGAGAAACAGAGAGAAAGAGAGAGAGAGAGAGAGCCGCTTGCTTTGAGGTTATTTACTTTTAATGACTCGCAAACTACACACGTACCACATTGCGTATGCGTCATATGTGTTCATGTGTGTTGCTTAAGTGTTTACAGATATCGCGCATCAGTGGACAGCTCCACTGGAGGCCGTCTGTTTGTTGACTCTTAGACGGCTGTTTGTTTGCCCAGATTGTGTGTGGCTTTTCATCTTTTGGGCCACAGTGCTCAGACGGCTCACATAAATGAGCTTTGAAGTTTGCATAGAGCGCATGAAATGCATTCTCTCTGGCGCTTCGGATAATGCGGCGCAATTATAGGCAGGCTGAGTGGTTGGAGGGGTCTCCTGCACATCCTTGAAAATAAATTGTTTTGTTAATTATTTATGGTTGGTTTAATGAGTGTGCGTACCATACCCCCACCCCAACCCCTACCACTACCCCTCCCCCTTCCAACCCCACTCTGTGCCAACGAGTGTTTGTTATACTTTTGCATTTTGCAATTATTTTAATGAGTTTTGCATTTAAGCGATTTTCAGTTCACTTCTGCCAGCCAGCACATGGCATCCAGGCAGTCTCCAGTCTCCTATCATCATCAGCAATTGCAATAGTGTTGAAAAACGTGAGTAATTGCCGTTTTTTTGCTTCATTAAAAATGCGGTTTTGTTATTGCAACTCATTAAATTTTGCAAAAAAAAAAAATGTTCAAAGAACCAACATTATTTTGTATACACATAAATGAATAAATGAAATCGGAATTCATATTCGCCAATTGTAGATGATATACATTTTTTTGATTTAGTAGAGATGTATTCCATGCGTTCTCTTAAATACTTTTTTCTGCCTAAACACTTAAAGCTTTTTACAAAATATAATTTTTTTGTATTTACTTTAATAAAAAGCTCTTATATATTATATTTGTAAGGCAAACTGCAATTACTCATATTTTTACTAGTTTTGTCGCCAATTAGATAAAAATTAGCTAAGCTTATTTAAAAAATATTATTTAATTACCAATTGGTTTTGATAAACAGAGTTTTGATAGGGTTAAATCTCTTAACTGGTTGATTAATAAACAGGCCAAGCGTTTCACTTCTTTGCCTGACCGATGAATTGATTCTACATTAGGTAAATCATTGCCTCTACTGAAAATTTAGAAAACGATCCTTAGTCAAAGTTGTTACTTACACTTCAAACTTTATTTTATAAAAGTTGTAAATTGGTAAATTGGTAGTTTTACAAAATTGGTTAACTCAGCGACATAATGGATACATTGGATGACCCTATTTGGAATGGATTTATACCGCTGCCTCAGGGCAATGGAGATGAACGACGTCGCAGAAGAATTCGCCTGCCCGAACTAAATATAGTGCAACAGTTTGTCCACAGCTCGCTGGTTGGTGCCGGAGATGGACCCCACAACAATACAATCGATTGGGATCAGAATACCCAGCCATTAATCAGAGGGCAATGGAACTGGAAATTCTGGCACTTAATGCCGGCGCTGTTGCTTTTGTCCAGTCATTTCTTCAAGTGCATATTGAATACGCTCGAGGTGGATATACATAATGCGTCTATATTGGGCCTATCGTACAGTACGCATTTCAGAATTCTGCAGTGGCTTCTGTTGTTTGCCACCTACTGGCTCAAGGGTTAGGAATTAGTTTACATATGCGCTGTAGTCAGAAATAATATCATTTACAAGTAAAAGTATTAAATATCCTCTCAAATGTAATAATATTGTGGAAAACCTAAATAGCTTGATTTGTCTTGACTTTTAATTAAATCCTCTAAATTGTTTTAGCTTGCAGAAGGCGTTTGCTACTTTCTAAAAGGAAACATCTTTAAAACTAACACAAACACAACACTAACAACAAGCATATATGTACCAATATAAGTAAATACAAACTATCTGTTTTTCAATATCATCCGAAATATAAATATATGCATATAATTATATATAAAAAAATACCTAAACTGTTATAAATTTAATTTTGAGTGCAATAATCTTTCCTCGAATTTTACACACACCAAAAAAATGCAATGCCTGTTTCATTATGTTAATGTTCGATATTTATTTATGTAAATATGCCAACAGATGACGACTCAGCTGAAGTCATTGTCTAATTGCTATGCACACATTCAATATCATTAAAATGCCAATCAATTATTTTAGCTCTACATGAATAAACATCCAGCTTGTAATTGTGATAATTGCTGTAAATTGCATATGAGCGAGAGAACAAAAATGAAAACAAGCAACAGCAGGAAGCCCAAAGGTAGGAAACCGTATAAAAAATGCAAAAAAAATACCAGCTATTGTCTCAGCCACGCGACAGGGTGGCTCTGGAGAGGTGACGCCCACATGCAGGACCACGCCCACTCCGCCCACATGAAAGCCCGGCAACACACATGGGAATAAACGGCTGAGACTTGGGATTTCAACACCAAAACTTATTACAGACTCTGGCAACGGTTCGAAATTACTTAATCAAAGTTGGATTATCTGCAAGTAAACAGTGGGCAAGGAATTTGAATCCCTGGAAGTGGGTCCTGCGCCTGGTCCTGGTCCTGGGCCTTGTATGGCTTTCATTTGAATTAAAAGCGCCAGCAGCAGCAAGTTTGACAGATTTCTGCAACAGCATGGGGCATTTGGCACACATACTAGATATAAAGCCAGCCCCCGCCTCCCGCTCACCCCATCTAGAAAAAGTATTGCCAGCTCAGCTGAACTAAATTAAATTCCATGTCTAATGCTCGCACAAGGATTAGGCCAAACAAACGCCTCATTGCCTCACCGCCTCCGATGGGTAATATTAAATAATTTTTCCCGTCAGCTCACAGGACATTCGCAGGACACATATGCCATGAATTCGTTCATTGTTTTGCATCGAGTCGAGTGGCTGGCTGGCTGGCTGGCTGGCTGGCTGGCTGGCTGCCTGCCTGTACAGCTCTCGTAGCCACAGATTAAAGTCTCCCGTGGTGAACTTAATATAAAAGCGCAGGACGAGCCTTCCAGGACAACAGACGGGGGGCGAAAGAGTATTTAGGTAGGTTGAGCGCTCAGCGCAAATCTTTTTTCGAGTGCGAGACATTAGCAGCATTAGAGCAACAGCAACAGCAACAACAAGAACAACAACTGTCGGCAGGCATGTATAGTTAGGAAAGGACTTACTTATAGTATGGCGCGGGACCTCCCCCACTCACCCACAGCAAAAAATGCAAAAAGCTGGCCAGAGCCGAGGGAGCTCGCCAAGCGCCAAATAATCAAAGGACTTAAGTCGGCTCAGCCGCAGATTTTTGGCGTGCAGAAGGAGGACCAAACTGTGCTGGGATGGGGGAGTCTCTGCGATGGAAAAAGCCTGCAGTAGTGCGGTTCGTATATGTACTTATATGTATTGGTGAATTTTTGGCAGCTACTGCATTATATGTTATAAATTTACAGTTTTGCCGTAGTGCAAAAACTTTGTCAATTCGAAGAGAAAACAAAAATTAGGAAATACTCTACAAGCTACTAAATAATCTAATATTTACAATATTTTTGTATATGAAGAATAATTGCATAAAAAATGTTTGGGCTTAGGTAAGTAAGTATATACACTTTAATTATATTATACAATACAGAATTTGCCAATTCAGAATTAAATTACTAATAATAAAATTATATTGAGCAATATTAAAACACTTTAGAATACGCACTCTTTCGGAATCAAAACATGAAAAAAAAAACATTTTTGATCAGAAAAGCTTAGCAATCTTTCTTTGAAAAATGTGCCACATTGGATTTAAGTAGCTGTACTGACAACATGGATTTGTATATTTTTAAAAGAGTTTCGATTTCAAAATAACGGCACACAATCCATTTAACATATTATATTTAAATGCGACGTTTCGAGCAGTTTTTTTATCCCAAAAATAATTAAAACAAGTAAATTAATCATGCAAAGATAATAAACTATTGCAAAATAGCTATTAATTATAATACAAAAAGCTCTGGGTGTTTGAAGACTTTAAAAAGCATTTGCTAAAAATAAAGGGAGTTTAATATGAGTAAATAAATTCATATTAATTTATAAATTAAACTTTATAATCGCAAAAAAGTCGTCTTCTTTATTTATATTTTTGGACTACACAGAAACCCACAGGGAAAATACCGATGAATACCGATGTGTCGTCGTGAAAAACGTGACACGCGCCAGTCACTATTCACATAACATTTGTGTGTTTTCGGGACAGGTGGCAACGCCGTAACAGCTGTTTATTGTGTTTGTCAACGCAACTGAATGAATTTATAAGCAATTGGAGCAAAAATGTATTCGCAATCGGATGAAGCAACATCAAAGTACGGCGGCTGCCCCTGGCGACTGGCAAGCCACAACTATAATGACGGCATTATCGGACTGCACGAGGAGATCGAGCATTTCTATCACTACATATTGCCCACACCCTGTGAGCATGCCGTACGCAATGAGGTAGTTAAGCGCGTTGAGGACCTGATTCGGACCCTGTGGCCGCAGGCGCTGCTGGAGATATTTGGCTCTTTTCGCACAGGACTCTTTTTGCCCAACTCCGACATTGATCTAGTGGTGTTCGGTAAGTAGCCTTAGAAAATTACAGGGATAACAGCAGAAGAATTATATATTTACATATATTAAAGCATTTAATAAACAAGTAAGAACGATGCAGTCGGACGTAGCCGACAACGAAATGCTCTGATACCATTGTAAGAGCTGCTCAAAACAGGTGCAACCGAATCATCTTGCTGTTGTATGGGTGAGGTCGTTAGTGGACGTGGGCGTGGGTTGACCGTTGAGTTTGGTGACTCCAGCTCTAAACAGTGCTGAATATGGAGTTTCGTAATTTTTGGGGGCGGAAGGGAGTGTGGCCCCAAAACTTTTATACTCTTTTCGAAGAAAATAGTATATTAAGATTGTGCTGAAGTTTGTAACGCATAGAAGGAAAAAGTTACTGCCAGTATGCTTAGAAAAACAAAACAAATTGATCTAGCCATGTCCGTCTGTCTGTATGTATGCAAACTAGTCCCTCAGTTTTTGAGCTATCGCGATGCAACTTTGCAAAGGGACAGCACATTGGTCGGAGCCGGCCGGATCGGACCACTATATCTTATAGCTGCCATACAACTCAAAGTCGGTTTTGGCCATATATCCCATGTTTTTGAATTTATCGCGATGAAACTTTGCACTGATACTTATTATTCAAAGAGACATCACATTGGTGGGAGCCGGCCGGATCGGATCACTATATCTAATAGCTGCTATACAACTGGCAAAGAATTAAATATTCTTAGAAAAAAAAAATTTTACGTGACAAAACGATTTTGTACAGCTTATGAAATTTCAGTGGTGCAGTTGGCAGAGTGAAAATTGCCTATAGGTTCGAAAAGAGTATAAATCTTCGGCACGCCGAAGATAATCCTTCCCACTTGTTTCAAATTTCATTCGCGGCGCAAAAGTAAATGTATTCGTATTCTTTTAACAATTTTTCTTTCATGTCATTTATAATTTTTGTAAAAACGTTACTGCTAAGTCCTTGCAAGAGATCATTTTTTATTGTTAATCGTTGTTTTTTAATCAGTAATGTAATCAGTAAAATTGTTCACATTTTCTGTAGAAACTATTTTAAATTTTCTTACTTCCAATCCACTTTTGCATTCTCAACGTGCAGGACTTTGGGAGCAACTGCCGCTTCACACCCTTCGAATTGAGCTTGTGGAGAGCGGAATAGCGCTGCAGGACACGATACGTGTCGTGGACACGGCATCTGTGCCAATCGTAAAGTTTACTGATCGCGAAACGAACATCAAAGTGGATGTGTCCTTTAACAAAAACAGCGCGCAGTCAGCAGAGTTCCTTAAAGTGCTTAAGCGGGAATATCCGGGTCTTGGCAATCTGGTGATGGTGGTAAAGCAGTTTCTGCGCCAACGTGATCTCAACGAGGTGTTCAGCGGCGGCCTCTCATCGTATTCGATAATACTCATGTGTATCAACTTTCTGCATCTGCATCCGCGGAATGTATTCAAAAAGCAGGTGAATCTGGGCGTACTGCTTTTGGAGTTCTTTGAGCTCTACGGCATGCACTTTAACTATGCGGGAACTGCAATATCCATACGGAGTGGCGGCAGCTATGGGCGAAAGGAATGCCTGGACTTTGGCCCTCGACCCTCTCCGCTGTGCATCGAGGATCCTTTTCAGCCTGGCAACAATATTGCTTGCGGCAGCTTTGCCATTGTTAGCATCAAGCAAGCCTTCCAATGGGCCTATCGTGTGCTCAGCCTGGCGATCTGTTCTGAAAACCCCTCCTGTTCTCTCTCCATACTGGGTAAGTGTTTATATAATGTAAGATAATATGTAATCATTGTATAGAGCTGACAAGTTTTTGTGGTGATGGGAGTTTTAAATACTATTAGAAAGGCATTTCTGGGGACTTGTTATTGAAAGATCTTCATATTTGAATGGAGATCTAATAAATATAAAAAAATCATGATCAAACTGCCTTATGATCAAAAGTCTGATCAGGTTTGACAAAGTTATGGATGATATAAATCATGGAAGGACTCATAAGTCCTTATCTTGATTATTAATAGAAGATCTAATGTTTATAACTACATCTACTCTTAATGCCTTGGGATAAGTTATCAAGCGTATTTAAGCATCGAAACTATCTATTATTTCTTGTTTTAATATTCATTAACTAATCACATATTGCCTTAATCAAAGGTCGCATTATTCACATTACCGATGAGCTCATCGACTATCGCTCCTGGTTGCACTTGAATTTCGATCACTTGGTTGTTGTGGGGTCCCCATTACCGTTGCCCGCGATGAATGATCGTACTGCAGAGATTGTAACCTTGTCCAACGGGGCAGAGGAGCAGCTGATTCACCAAATGCGATCAGCTTATGCTCTGCAGGATTTGCGTCAACGTCCTTGCAGCGATACGGCAAGGAATGACGATGACAAGTGCAGCATTTAGTTTCAAATAGTTTCTACAAGTTTTTCAAACGATTTTCCGATATAATTAATATGTGATAATAAAATATGAAAAATTTACCTCTTATATATATATTACTAATGCATATTTATACTAAGATAACATACATTTAGGGAAGGAATTTGGAGATTATGATGTGCCTTTAAATGTTAATTTTGTATTGGCAGTCAATCGCATTTTGAGCAAGCCTATGCGAAAATACACTATAAGAAGTTAACCTGCAACTTTATTATGGACCTATAAAAGAATCAACTGGAATAGCTACTTGAACTCATTGTTGGTAGTATATTCAAATTCTGCACCATATATATTAATCAGCAGTTAGAGATCATTGTAAGAAACTGCTGACAGCTGGAGGAATTAACCATTCAATTTGTTTTGCCACAAAATTCGAAACCTTACCTACTTACCATACATCTGCCCAAGTATATCAGCCTGTCTGGTAATTGGAATATGCTTCATATATAAACCCGACTTGAAAAGGCATTGGCTCCTATGGCCTCATAAGGTTTCTTTAATTATCTTATTCAGAAACAATTACACAATACATTGACCAGGATATATACTTTGTTAAATATATATTTATTGAATAAAATCTCATATTGTCGATCAATATATAGCAAAAATAATTACAATATAATGTGCTATTGCTTTTTTTTAATCCATTTAGAAGGAAATACCAATTAAAATAAAATCGAGTACATGTTGAGAAAAAAAATTAAAACATCGCTTAGAGTTGTATCTTTCTTTTAACTTTTATTGTTTTCATCTAATTTTATCTTTTCTAAATTAATATAATTGACAAACTTTCGTATGTTTATACTCTTTTCGAAGAAAATAGTATATTAAGTTTGTCCTGAAGTTTGTAACGCATAGAAGGAAGCGTCTGAGACCCCCAAAAGTTACTGCCAATATGCTTATAAAACAAACAAATTGATCTAGCCATGTCCGTCTGTCTGTCTGTCTGTCTGTCTGTCTGTCTGTCTGTCTGTCTGTCTGTCTGTCTGTCTGTCTGTATGTATGCAAACTAGTCCCTCAGTTTTTGAGCTATCGCGATGCAACTTTGCACAGTTACTTATTATTCAAGGGGACAGCACATTGGTCGGAGCCGGCCGGATCGGACCACTATATCTTATAGCTGCCATACACCTCAAAGTCGGTTTTGGCCATAAATCCGATGTTTTCAAAGCAATTGCCTTAAATTTCCTTGTACACTTGAACATCCTTATAACTCATCAATGGGTAAAATCGCAAATCGATTGAGTCATAAACAGCGAAGATATGCGTCATTAAATATTTTGAAAAAACAGGTGCATATGAGCAAACAAGTCAAGCGCAAGGAAGCTTTTGTTAGTCTGCTCTTCAAGGTATTTTGTCATCGATCATCAAAACGGTTTGTGGCGTAAGGCGTAAAGAGCCGCGCTAACGAACGCAGGTTTCGCAAGTTCGAGCCTCGGCGGCGACTGATTGTTAATTTAATACTTTTTCTTTTTCTTCCTTTCAAATATATAACTGTAATCAAATTAATTTGCTTCCAATGGCTTAGAACAAAAACAATGCCACGCGAAAAAACAAATGCTGTCAAACGCGAGTTGCAGGTTGCAGGAAAACAAAACAAGGAAATTTGTAACAGTCGGCTCTTCAAGCAATTTTGTCAGCGACCATCAAAACGGCTTGTGGCGTATTGGGTAAAGTGGTGAACTGGTGAGCGAAAGGTCCCGGGCTCAAGACGAGCGGCCGGCCGACTGGTCATTTATTTTCATTTTTTATACTCTGATACCGAAGGTAACTCATAGTATATTGAGTCCGTTCTGTCGAATGTCCGTCAATGCTGCCGTGTCCGTCTGTCCGTCTGTCCGTCTGTCCGTCCGTCCGTCTGTCTGTCTGGATGAACGCGCGTATTTCCGAAACGATATTAGATAGACTCTTGAAATCTTTTGCGTTATGATTATAGCTATCTGCTTCAGATCAAGTTTATTCCAAATTTATGCCACGCCCACTGGCGAGGCTGGCCAAATCGATAACATGTCGATACACCTCAAATCACAAATCGATTAAACGTGAATAACTCCCACAATTTTGAAGCTAGAGTAATCAAATTTGGTAGGTATATTGCTGGTGACCTCCCGAAAAAATTGGATCCTAGGTTAATCGGCCACGCCCATTATTACGCCCACCAGCCCCCCCTCCAAAATTAATTTGAAATGCTTATATCTCCCGCAGTTTTAGAGCTAAAGTCACCATATTTGGAATATATATTACTGGTGACGTCCTCTACAGATTACAGAAACAAAATTTCGACCACGCCCACTCCCGCCCCCGTAATCGCGAAAATCGATATACATGAATGCACAATTCGATAACACGTGTATAATTCCCGCAATTTTGAAGCTAGAGTCCCCAAATTTGGAATTTAGACTAGGGCTGACCAGCCCAAAAGATTGCGTCCTGGATTTTCCGGCCACGCCCACTGGAACGCCCCCCAGCCACCCCGCCCCCACGAAACACGGAAGCCTATATCTCGCACAGTTTAAGAGCTAGGGCCACCAAAATTGGAGGATAAACTTATTGTCAGCCCCCTAAAGATCGGCAAAAAATTTTGGGGCCCCGCCCCTCCCGCCCTCAAAAATCGCGAAAATGTATATCTTCCACAGTTTTAGAGCTAGAGTCACCAAAATTGGAGGATAGACTTATTGTCAGCCCCCTAAAGATCGGCAAAAAATTTTGGGGCCCCGCCCCCTCCCGCCCCCAAAAATCGCGAAAACTGTATATCTTCCACAGTTTCAGAGCTAGAGTCCATTAAACTTGGAAGATAGAATTCTGGTCAGCCTCTCTAAATATCGGTAACAAATTTGGGGCCACGCCCCTCCCGCCCCAAAAATCGCGAAAATGTATATCTTCCGCAGTTTGAGAGCTAGAGTCAAGGAAATTTGTAAATAGACTTCTTGTCACTCCTCTAAAGATCGGCCAAATTTTTGGGGCCACGCCCCTTCCCGCCCATCAAAATCGCGAAAGCTTATATCTTCCACAGTTTTAGAGCTAGAGTCACCAAAATTGGTAGATAGACTTCTGGTCACCCGCTCTTAAGATCGACCAAAAGTTTTCTGTCCACTTGCTTTCAGCTGTTCTCAAAATGGTATCAGAGTATTACGCAGTCGGCTCCGCCCGACTGCAACTGTTCTCACTTTTTCTTATTCTTCTTTTCAAATATATAATAGCTGTAATCAATTTAATTTATTTTCAATTTCCTAAATTGTTTCTAATTTTTTTTCATACATAAAGTAGCTTTAATAGAATAATTCAAAAGAAAAATTTAAATTCATTGGCAAAATCAATGCCACGCGAAAAAAAATATGGATCTCAAATTCTGAATATAAGCTCTCGTATGTTCAGATTAAGTTTTATGACAATTCAATTTCCGACAGCGGCCTTGAAAGGTATAAGAGCAACAGGTACAAAATTTGGTATGTATATTGTAGTATACATATGTAATGTAGTTTTGACTTTTTTGGAAAAACTGAAACTTGTTTATTGTTCAATTCGGTAGCACTTATGAATGCTAAGGGACGCGTCCACGAGCTGCGGATAGTGAAACGTCCCTGTTTACATGAATACCTTTATATATTTTATTTTATATGTAGGGGTATATGTATGCGACATTATTATCTGCGAATTAAATAAGCAGTCACGGAAAGATAGTGAAAATTGCTTAAAGGTTCGAAAAGAGTATTTAATCTTCGGCACGCCGAAGATAATCCTTCTCCACTTGTTTAATTGAGTTTTTGTTCTGGACTATACGCAAAATTTTGAACAAATGTACTTTGGAAATAACCCTAGAGTATTTAACTATTGTATTTTTATTTTTTGATTTTCAACTGCTGACTTCCTTTAGTCGACATTAAATTCATCAACACATTTTCATTAATGTTAAGCTATATATTTTGGGGACAAACTGCTTAGCTGCGGGTATTTCGTTGTGGCCAAACTTTAGTGTCAGCCCGGGCTAGTAAAAGCGCAAACAGGCTTACACAAAAAACTCGAACGGTGCACAAACCGAGCGACAATTTATGTGGCCCAAAACAATGTGCAAATGCTAAACTAAGCGGCTAAACAAATAGCGGGCATAAATCCTTTCACTAAAACGCGCACTCGACAACACTGCAAAAAACAAAAACAAAAAAAGGGCAAAGTGCGCTTTTTGGCACTTCAAATACTGCAGTCGATGGGCAAAACGGCGAGCAGCTTATAGACAATTCAAATCAACATGGTACCCCCCACCTCCCTGTGTGTGTGTGTGTGTGTGTGTGTGTGTGTGTGTGTGTAAGTGTCATGTCGTTTTAATCAAAAACGGCGCAACGGCAACATATAGAGCGGATTATCCGGCAGCTAAACAACACCCCAAGCACGGAGAACGGAGAACGGAGCACGGAAACCAAGAGCCAAACCCAAACCGAGACCGTAACCCAGTCAAAGCCGTCCTCCCAGCGGTGTCGTCGATGACTGCTGAATGGGCTTGAATGAGAAGCGTTTCATGTTTGACAATTGCCAGCCAGTCAGCCAGCCATATAACAATTAAATGCGCAGTGAGGCCGAGCCTACTTAGGTGCTATAAACATATATAGGATTCTTTCATTTTGTCTCTTTTGCGAGTGCTTTGCGAATTTATTGAACCGCAGCAAATGTCATTGATGTCATCATCATCATCATGATCAACTGTTTTGGCAGCCGTGTCCCGTATCGTTTTATTAGCAACAAGTTTTTAATATTGCTGCAGCAGCAGGAGCTCTCGCACGGCTACAAGCGGGAGACAGGGAGACAATGGCATCATGAGAGTACCCTATAACAATAGCGCCCTAGTCGCCCCTACCACATGTCCCCGAATCGCACATTGCCGCCGCGTATCCTGCGCGCTGATTTTATAAGAATTTAATATGGCGTATTTGTATACCCTGTACATATTACAAATGTGTACAAGGGGTATGATGAGCGAGTATGTATAGCAAATATATAGTTTTGAGAGACGTATCATGTTCTATGTCTATTCCATTCGAAAACTAGTAGTATTATGTTGATCTATTTATATTATTAAAAGAAAAAGATTCTTTCTGAGCATCTATCGCTGGTGATATGAGTTTTCTTATTGCATACACAGATCAAGATTTATAGAAACAATAGCCAATAAAAATATTTGTGCTATAAGTACAGGGTATCCTACAGTCGGTCACTCGCGTCAAGTGATTTTCTTTTATATGTTCTTAGATTTTATTCTTTGGCACTTTTTGCGTCGTTGCTATATCATTTATACTTGAGTTGCGTTGAGAATTGAAAAGTTTAATAAGAAAAGCAGCTATAAGACATATTCGAATTTTCTGTTCACTTAAAATTGAGCTGAAATATTTCTAGATTTAAGAATAAGGACTTACGAGCTTAACATTTTTTTCTTATCATACTTATGCTTCAATATTAAAAGCAGCTATATGGATCACTCCAATTTGTTTAGCAAATATATATTAAGATGATAAATAGGATAGCAAATATATAAGTTATAAGAAATTCAATCACTTTACTATATAATGTTTTTCACACTAAAGCATTATTATAAAACAAATTGAATTGGAAATTTTTAAAAATATTTTCAAGCCATTTTCAATTTTAATTCTTGAATATCTTTTACAGTTTAAGCACTGTGAATGATTTAAACTGACGGTTGGCCATACCCCACATTATCTGCGGCATTTTCTTCATTACTTCATCACAACGATTATGAAATAAATACTTCCGTCTCTTTGAGCGGCACCTTGACATCGATGGCTGGCTGGCACAGGATTTTGATATTGCTACGGGAGTCCTTGGGCTGGGCTCAGTGATTTTGCAAGGCACAAATAAATCAACTGCATGTCCTGTTGCTGTTGTATCGTGTATTTATTGTTACGTTTTTTGAAGTTTGGAATTTTTAATTTATGGCTCATCCTTCATTGTTAAAAGTTATATTTCTTCTTCGGCTGCCTGGCCATATCCTTGAGCCGGCCGCTTATCGCTGAGATATGAAGAAGAAGAAGAAGAAAACAGAAGCTGCAAACGGAATACATCTTCTCATACCTACGAGAAGTCGTAATAAAATATTTTCCACATCCTCGGTCCGGGGCGTTGCCGTCAGAGGCACAAAATTATGATGTATGTGCAATAAATAATCCCAAATAAATAAATTATCACCATAGTTGGGTATGCGGCGCCGAGTGGCGAAACTAATAGTTGCCGGTTAGGGAACGGGTTACGGGTTCAGGATTCACTTTGACTACGGCTGCACATTTGATTTGTTGACTCTTTATTCTCTTTGCCGGATTCACCATACTTTTCACGGCGGTTTTACAGTTTTACAAGGGTGTTAATATGTGCGCCTTGTTAGTTTTCTGAGTTTTTCTTTTTGGTTTTATTTCTTTTTCTGCCTCGGCTCCTGCGCAGTCCTTTGGCTGCCCATAAATCACGGCTTGATTTGGCGACTTCCATGTGTGTGAGCGTGTATCCCTTTGTCTATTTGCCTAGCACACGGTATCCTTTTGTTTTAATGCGCCAAATATACTCGTCGCCTGGCAGCGTCACCTACCTCATCTTCATCTTCCTCCTTTACACGTATATAGTATGTATGTATTTTGTTTTTACTGCCATTTTTGCATGGGGTTAACCCGTTTAACCCTTGGCAACTGCTTTTGGTTAACCACGGACAACGTATCTGACATTTTTCCCTGCCTGGATATATGAATGCCGACATATTGCCACGACACTGAGGTCAACCTTTTTCATGTTCATTGGCTTGCTGCGCTGAATGGGAATTTTTGTTCTCATTACTTGCTCCAGCACATTCACATATTTCTACATACACTCATATGAAAATACATACATATATATTCATATTTAATTCGTAATTCGTAAAAATTTGACATTTTCATGCTTACTATTTCAGATAGTTAATAATTTATTAAAACTATTTCCTTTATATTTGACCACTAAATATAAATTGCAAGTCACTTTTTGTTCGTAAATTCTGAAGAGCATTTTTTAACTGAATAATTCAATCGTTTTTCAGAGAATTTATGTTCCTAATGAACTATGAACACGCCTGTGTTTTTATACTCTGATACCGAAGGTACTCATTACAATTATATTTTATATGTAGTTGTAGTATGATTAATATCTATTGCACTTTTTTTGCATATACTTACTAGTAAAATTTTTAATAATAATAAAGAAATATTACAATGAATTCTAGAAGAAGAAAACATTTCTTAGTTTTCCATAATTTTTAAAGTAAGAGTGCTGTAGTCGGGAGTGCCCGACTAGGAGATACCCTGAACCCAGTCCCTACATCCATTCATACTTATCTATCAATTCACAACCATACAAACACACATATACTGCAAGCAGTGCAAGCAGCTTAAGTAGGTTAACTTATTCGCAAGGCCCCACACTTTGTACAATTTTTAGGACATAAAATTGGCTGTTAAATGGGCGATCAACCCAAATTGCAAGGTCATATCTTGGAAAATGAGTGTTTTTCACTTTTGGGGGGATGGGGGAACGGTATGCAAAAAGTATACAAGTATCTGCTATTCGAAAATATATGTACATACCAAATTTGGTGCCTCTATAACTATTACTCTTATAACTTTTAAGTTATGTACCAAAAGCGCTAGTCTGAAATCTAAATGAATGGATAACTTTTGAACGGGACGAGTTATCGATATAGTTAAACAAATTTGTATTCCAAATATGAAGTCTCTAGCTCTTATAGTCTCTAATATCTGTGACAGACAGACGGATGGACAGACAGACGGGCATGGCTAGATCGAGTCGGCTGTTGATACTGATCAATAATATATATATATAATTTGTAATGGGCTCAGAATATAATAATAGATTTTCAAGGCGAAAATGGTAAATAATAAAATCTTAGAATTTAGGGAGAATATAATTTATATTATAGTCTTATAACTCTGATAGTTTTTACTTAACATTTTTAAGCACATTAAATACTCGAGTGATACTTTTTAGTTTTTAAATTAGAAGCTGAAATATATGAGCAATGTAAAATAGTGCAAACAGTTTCTGGAAACGCAAGCGAACAAATTGGAACTCTCTCGCATTCGCATATGAGCTCAGCCTGTTCAATTTGATATTTATTATACTCTTTTCGAAGAAAATAGTATATTAAGTTTGTCCTGAAGTTTGTAACGCATAGAAGGAAGCGTCTGAGACCCCCAAAAGTTACTGCCAATATGCTTATAAAAACAAAACAAATTGATCTAGCCATGTCCGTCTGTCTGTCTGTCTGTCTGTCTGTCTGTCTGTCTGTCTGTCTGTCTGTCTGTCTGTATGTATGCAAACTAGTCCCTCAGTTTTTGAGCTATCGCGATGCAACTTTGCACAGACACTTATTATTTAAGGGGACAGCACATTGGTCGGAGCCGGCCGGATCGGACCACTATATCTTATAGCTGCCATACACCTCAAAGTCGGTTTTGGCCATAAATCCGATGTTTTCAAAGCAATTGCCTTAAATTTCCTTGTACACTTGAACATCCTTATAACTCATCAATGGGTAAAATCGCAAATCGATTGAGTCATAAACAGCGAAGATATGCGTCATTAAATATTTTGAAAAAACAGGTGCATATGAGCAAAGAAAGTCAAGCGCAAGAAAGCTTTTGATAGTCTGCTCTTCAAGGTATTTTGTCATCGATCATCAAAACGGTTTGTGGCGTAAGGCGTAAAGAGCCGCGCTAACGAACGCAAGTTTCGGAAGTTCGAACCTCGGCGGCGACTGATTGTTAATTTAATACTTTTTTCTTTTTTCTTCCTTTCAAATATATAACTGTAATCAAATTAATTTGCTTCCAATGGCTTAGAACAAAAACAATGCCACGCGAAAAAACAAATGCTGTCAAACGCGAGTTGCAGGTTGCAGGAAAAACAAAACAAGGAAATTTGTAACAGTCGGCTCTTCAAGCAATTTTGTCAGCGATCATCAAAACGGCTTGTGGCGTAATGGGTAAAGTTGCGAACTGGTGAGCGAGAGGTCCCGGGTTCAAGACCAGCGGCGACTGGTCATTTATTTTCATTTTTTCTTATTCTTCTTTTCAAATATATAATAGCTGTAGTCAAATTCATTTATTTTCAATTTCCTAAATTGTTTCTAATTTTTTTTTCATACATAAAGTAGCTTTAATAAAATAATTAAAAGAAAAATTTAAATTCATTGGCAAAACCAATGCCGCGCGAAAAAAAATATGGATCTCAAATTCTGAATATAAGCTCTCGTATGTTCAGATTAAGTTTTATGACAATTCAATTTCCGACAGCGGCCTTGAAAGGTATAAGAGCAACAGGCACAAAATTTGGTATGTATATTGTAGTATACATATGTAATGTAGTTTTGACTTTTTGGAAAAACTGAAACTTGTTTATTGTTCAATTCGGTAGCACTTATGAATGCTAAGGGACGCGTCCACGAGCTGCGGATAGTGAAACGTCCCTGTTTACATGAATACCTTTATATATTTTATTTTATATGTAGGGGTATATGTATGCGACATTAATATCTGCGAATTAAATAAGCAGTCACGGAAAAATAGTGAAAATTGCTTAAAGGTTCGAAAAGAGTATTTAATCTTCGGCACGCCGAAGATAATCCCTTCTCCACTTGTTTTTCTCTGTTTTTCACTCTCCACATTTTTATCCAGTGCGGCCAACATTTTGCCGTAAGTGTCTTTGTCGCAATGTCGTAAATAAAGTCGGGTCAGGCTCGTCGCTGAACATTGGAATTTATGCGCGTTGATTTATTTGCTGTTAGCGATTTATTGCTGCCGCAGGATGAGCGCAGGACGCAGCCGACGGGTAGGACCCATCGGGAGAGGGAGAGGGGGAGGGAGCGAGAGGGAATACGTGATGTGTGTGTCTGCGAGGACAGGACGGGACAGGACACACGTACGTATTGGGCATGTCCTGGTTTTGTACGCATCCGCGCGCTACGCTCGTTATTAAGTTTTTAATTTATGGCCATGTGAATTTCAGCGCTAACCAGCATTCGTTATATTCGTACATTTTCGGTATTATTTGACGAAAATTATATTTTAATTGAGCGTCTGCTGTGGCGCCAACGCCTCTCCCTCCCTCTCTCCTCTCTCTCTCTCTCTATCTCTCTCTCTCTCTCTCTCTCTCTCTCTCTCTGTCTCTAATCCTCACCAATCCGCTCCCCGCGGCTGTCAAATAAACGCCCCGCGCTGTCAGCTTGACGCTTGACAAGCGTTACAAAAATATTGAAATTATTATGATTTTGCCAGACAACCAAGAAAAATATATTAAATTTTTGCCGCAAAGTGGGCAGCAATGTGGCCAGGATGAGGAGAGCGGGGGGAGGTGTCAGGGTTTTAGGAAATGCGAATGCCGCAGCGCTGGTGGCATCCGTCGGCGTCCACCGGCGACCGCAGACACACACACCCATACACACACACACACGCACACACACACACACAGAAATTCTAATTTCTCCACTCAGTCACAGAACAACACACAAAAAAACAAGAAAGAAAAGCATGCCGAAAATTAAATACCCTTGCATCTATACTTCATTTAAATTATAAATAATTTCATTATTTTTATATATTAGTATTCTATATTCAAAATTTATCCCTTGGTGGACAACCAATAGTTTGGCTTACCTTAATATAATGATGAAATGCCAAAATGTGATTTTAATTATCATTACTTTTTCCAATGCTAACTAAATGTGAAAAAATAATGATAATGCTGTTAAGAACATCTAAACTTTTTAATAAATTTAAAAATTTTCAAAAATTTTGAAATAACCAGAACTAGATTTTATGGGAGCCACTATTTGATATAGTAGTACGATGCTATTTATTCCTTGCCACTCGTAAGTGATGCATTTAGTTTAAGTATCTCGGTTGTTTATACAGAAACTAAAAATTCTACAGTCAGTAATAGTTTCTATGTCAGCAATTTGATATATAGTTGTATGAAATAACTAATTTTTGGCTAAAGCGAAACGAATATTCATGCCGAACAAGAATATATATCCGTTTTATGGCCAAAGGTCTTCTATTCGATGCACTACACATTTCTCTAGTAAATCAAAATACTCTCCGCAAGGGTATAAAGAATAAAATAAAATACCACAAATATTTCTAAGCATGCGTTGACGCCACCGACCCCAGACTGGAATGCTCCCTGGTTAGCCCAGGGCTTCAAACATGAAATTATATTTTATGTGCTGGGGTTTGTTTATTCTATTTTATTTTCTTTCTGCTTCTGTTTTTTTTTTCTTGGTCTTTTTCGGGCTACATACCTTTTTTACCCTGATCGCCTCGTGGCCCTGGGGCAACTCTGGAATCACATTAAGCAAACATTTAAATTTAATTTCGCATGTAATGAGGCATTTGTTTGTTTATTTTTTCCAGTTTACACCCTGGATCGTTGAGAGTTTCTGGTGTGCAATTCGGTTAGTCAGTTGGCTTTTGGGTTTCACTTTGCTGCGATTCACAGTCCTTGATTTCACCTCACTTATTATTTTGTAGCACAATTCTGTTCTGGAGCCGGAAAACTTTCCATTTTCTATCCGAAACACGTATATTTTTGGGCTTCTATTTTTCATAAATTTCTTCTGACGATAGATAGTTTAATATTAAGCTTATAAGACGAAAATTCACACTATGTTCATAAAAAGAATCTTATAGGACGGAAATTGCCCACTTTGTTCATAAATAGAATCTTTACTAAAGTATTTTCCTTTTGGGCGTGCAGATTATTAAATGCTATAATAATAAAAATATCTAAGACATATTACCATATTTATTTATTGATAATATTTAAATGTACATTTGGGATCAATCCCTAAATACAGCCAGTTATATGCTGCAATCATTACCTGACTAATTACTTTCAATACTCAGAATATAGAATTATATATAATCAGAGTTGTTATTCCACTTTTGCAGCTCAAAGGACTGGCGGCTGTCAACAACCTGACAATGGGCCATACACACCCAAAAGCCAAAAACCACAGGCAATTGGCACAACTGAGAAAGTCATCAGCAAAATATGAAACCATATTTATCATACTTATGCCAAAAAGCTCAACAGCTTTCTTGTTTGCTGAGAAGGCGCGACAAGCGGTCCATTAACAAAGAAAAACTTTAGAAATTACAGAAAAAACTCGAACGTTAGAGGGTTGCTCAGTTGGTAATGATATGTTTTATTATTTAAGCTAAGCAATTTAAATAAATTGTAAAGTAAGGTGTATAATATGCATAGTGCCCCAGGAACATATAATCTAATAAATAAAAGATATTAAATAATGTTTAGTTAAGTGTTTAACTAAGCATTTAAACATGTTATGCATTTTATTATTTTATTAGGATGTCAAAAAGATAAAAGTGAATAGGATTATATAACAAGAAAATTGGAGAGCTCGAGCCTAAATGGCGAAAAGTGGTGAAAAGCTGTTTTGTAAAGTATTTGATTTGTCTTTAAAGCTTCTATTTAATTTGTTCGTCGTAAATTCACAAATATTTATATATTTTTATAATATTTACTTACGTTTGTTTTCGTGCAGACCTCGTAGGCATAAACTATTAGCAATTATTTGCACACAGCTAAAATCTAAACCAATTTGAGTGGCACGCACACCTACCTTCTATAAAAAACAAATCCATTAGTCTATGGCTCATTAAATCAAAAATAGCCTGCTCCATTTTGCTAATGGACACCCGTCTCACACACATACACACACACACACACACACACACACACACACACTCACATGTATGCACGCCATCTTGAAAGTTGACTAATTTTTGGGGCGAGCAGCCGCGGCAGCAACCAAATCGCAGTTAGCTATTGTTTTTGTTGCCGTCTGCCGCTGTGGCAGCCACTTAAGCCAACCAGGAAGGCAGCTAGAGAGATGGAGAAACAGACACAGAGCAAAAGAGTAAAAGAGACAGACAGAGGAGCGCGCTGAATTTTAAAAATTGAAAATAGCACACAATTTACCTAATTGGCGGGGGGAGAATGACAACGGAAGCAGGAAAAGAAGGGGGGAAAGTACAGTGGGACAAGCAACACGAGTGGCATATTACGTGAATAATCATAAAAAATGTTGATGATTATGATGTGCATGGCGCGCATAATTATCACCGTGTGTGTGTGTTTGTATGTGCTAATGCGCCACCCAATCCACACACCTGTCAATCTCGCATAGGTGTAAAAAAATAAACAGAAGGCAACAAACAGGCGTCGCATGCGCATAAAGGCATAAAGCATAAATGTAGCAGCCCCCAACGGAGGCATAAAATATTTTTAATATCAAACAAAAACAACAGAAACAGCAACAGCAACAACAACAACAACAACAAAGCCTATCAAAATGTGTGCAAAATTAGCTGATTGTGGCACTGATTTTAATGGCTGGGGATTAAAAGATGAAGCTGTGTTTAAAAACCTGGAAGCTGATTTTCAAGCTAATTTAAATATGTGGGAAAACAAAATGCTAGCAATTTGTTTTTAAATACTTATATATACATACTCTTAAGCGATTTTTTAGCTAATTTAAATTTGTTTCAAATAAGTAAAGATTAATATATTTCATCAAATTTTAGTTTGTGAGCAGACCAGAAGCTTTCGTTTTTTCATGCTATTTAATACTTTATTATTACTTTTGATACAAAAAGAGTGGACTTCATAGTTTTTGCTTTTGTTTTGAACGTATTTAAAATGAAAACTTGTAGGTGAATATAATTTTAATGATATATATATTATAATAACATATAATTTTAATAATATGTGTAGTACAAATTTACAATTATTTTAAATATGCATGGCAAAGAATAGTTGTAAAATAAATATCATTTATCGATTTTAGGCAATTGGAAATATGTATGAAAAATAAGTATGAAAAACTAAAAAACTCCTACGCCACCAAAGTCAAATATACATATTATATATATTATATATATAAGCTGTTTTTATATTTTAGATGCTTCATCAATTGTGAGTTATGCCTTTGAGCCAGGGCTTTGGCAATTTACGTAAATATTTTAAGAATTATTAAAAATTGCATTTCATTTATTTATGCGTCAAGCGCAAAGTTTTGCGGTTTCATTTTGTAGCTAAAGTTTTTTTGCTGTTGCTCTTGCTGCTTTTGCTGTTTTGACCGCTAATTACATTTTAATGTAAATTAATGAATGTGCGCACTTAACTTGGCCACATTGGCTTCAGCTGTTCGCCTGTCAACTTAACTGACCGGCGGAGTGGGACGAGTCTCACTGCGTCCCCGATTCTACAGCCCGGCACAACTGACTCACAGCTCCATGGATTGACAGAGACGCACTTGGCTCATTAGCCGCTGCTTCGCTTTGAAAGAGAAGCCTGATATTTGGGCGCAAGTTTTTGATAAATGATTGAAATAAATGATGTTGGCTTTGGCTTCATGCTATTGCCAAATTGACAGAGACCGCAAATCGTGATTGCTGCATTTTTGCTAACTGATAAATTCCAAAAGATTTTTAGTTGTGTCTAGCAAACATATTTTATTAGAGAAGAAAAATATTGGTAAAAATATGTCAATATATTAACTGCAGAACGTTTGCATACATTTAAAGTCTAGGAAATAATATAAATTGTAAAAGCCATGAGAATTAAGATTAAGCCTTTTAAAGATTTGCTTGGATTAAATTTAATAAAAACAAGTGGGAATGGATTATCTTCGGCATGCCGAAGATTTCATACTCTTTTCGAACCTTTAGACAATTTTCCCTCTGCTTTCATATGCTGTAAAAATTAATTTTATCGCATGGTATTTTTTTTGTTCTCAGAATTGATATTATATGAATTTAAATGTTTCTCATGAAAGATATTGTGGTCCGATCCGGCCGGCTCCGATCAATGTGCTGTAATTTGAATAATAAATATCTGTGCAACGTTTCATCGCAATAGGTTTAAAAACATGGGATAAATGGTTAAAACCGACTTCGACTTGTATGGCAGCTATTAGATATAGTCATTCGATCCGACCGGCTCCGATCAATGTGGTGTATGTTTGAATAATAATTATCTGTGCAAAGTTTCATCGCGATAGCTTGGAAAACATGGGATTTATGGCCAAAACCGACTTCCAGTTGTATGGCAGCTATAAGATATAGTGGTCCGATCAGGCCGGTTCCGACCAATGTGCTGTGCCTTTGAATAATAAGTCTCTGTGCAAAGCTTCATCGCGATAGCTCAAAACTAAGGACTAGTTTGCATACATACAGACAGACAGACAGACGGACATGGCTAGATCAATTTGTTTTGTCATGCTAAGCATACTGGTAGTAACATTGGGGGGTCCCCGACGCTTCCTTCTATGCGTTACACACTTCAGCGAAAAGAACAATAAAATAAATAGTTTTAAGCAAAAAATTAAAATTAAATGAGTAAAATTCGTTTAAGCCCCTTATGATATCAAAATAATTGGTGCATAGAATTTAGATATTTGATTGAAGCATAAAATATAATCAAATTTTAAAAATTGTTGTATTGGTTTAAATTTGAATACCATAAAGAAAATATTTTATTCTTGTTTAAAATAAATATCTAAATGGATTACATTGAGAGCTAAAATTGTTAAGTGATCATTATGCATACAAATTTTTAATGAATTTATTCACTGAAATCGTTTGTTGTATAACTAGTACTCATTAGGAAGCTTTGTGTTGTAGGCTGCATTCTAAATATTTCAACACGAACCGTTGCACATTCTGTGGCCTAACAATGCATTTTATACCCTAAACTAAAATGGTATACAAAATTTGCGCTTGTTAGCGATTTCCGCTAAGAAAATGGCTCGGGTGACCAAAGAAGCAACTACATGGGTGCTCATTGCTAACATTTCTTATTATTTTGGGTATAATTTCTTATTTTTCTATTTTTTTGCTTGTTAACAAATTTTATGCATTTCTTAACTTGCACAGAGGCGAGTTAACGAGAACTCGCACCGGCTGCGAAGAATTCAGCTTGCTTATTATTCTTTACGCGGGTGCCCACTATTTTCTTATTTTTTTTTAGACGGGGAAACTTTGGGGTTGTGGGGGCCTGGCCAGCATTGTGGTTATCATAGTTTAACAAGTTTTCAAAGAGCATGAAATTTCTTTGGCCTGGTCCAACAGCTAAAATGCAAAATGCTGAAAATGCGTGCATAAAACTTTTTATCGTTAGCACAGAAAATGCTGGAAAATATTGCATTAAAAGCAGCCACGCCCCCTCACCTCCCCCACTCCTCCGGACTGCCTGCGCTGCAGGTGTATTGTCCGAGCTGGCGCCATTTTGTTTGGCCAGCGCGCATTTTGTTAATTTTCAGCGCCAAAAGCCAAAAGAAAATTGCCTTCGCCTTCAAGAAAGTACGTCTGCTTCTTCTGCAGCAGCGCCATTTTTGTTGTTGTTGTTGTTGTTGTTGTTGTTGTTGTTGTTGTTGTTGTTGGCAGCCTGGCACTGTGTGGCAGGCAAAATGAATTCATAATTAGATGACACCATCCGTGCGTAAATAATAATTTTTGCCGTATATTCTTTTCTGTTTTTCCTCTAGCCCGCTCTTCTAGTTAGTTAAAACGCGCGAATGAGTTTTCTTGAGTTGAGTTGCTGCCCCCAGCTCCATCCATCTCGGCTCTGTTGCTGTGGGGCATTGTGCAGGAAAAATTTTGTGGCGGCACAAGTTTTTTGCCAGCCTGGCAAATTCTCCAGTTCCAATGACTGGCTCTGTGCGTAAGGTTGAACAACTTTTTATCCAATGCTGTGCTCTTACTTTTCATATACTCTATCAAATGGATCATGCTCGAGAGTATGCTCGATTCTGGTTATGTCTTTCAACTCATATTTAAATATTTAGCTTTATATTTTCTTAGGTTTCATTTAAATTTTAATTTATGTTTGTATAATAAATTTTGCAAATTTCGCTATGTTTAGTTCTATTTGAATTTCGACATAGTTGATTGAGTTCAACTTTTTTGCTATAAGTTCACTTTTGTCATTTGTATGTGGCGTGACTTTAAGGAATACAAATAAAATATATATATAAATATATAATAAAATATAACAAATTTTAATAGCAATTAAAAATGTTTCTTCAAGCTTGGTATTATTTTGTTAAACTTACTTTCGTGATATTTTTGTACTTAAAATTTAGTAAATTCCAATAAAAACAGATTTCATTTAAATAGAAAAAAAATTTTAAATAATATTTAATAATAATGAAGATGGGATCATTTCTGTAATTTCCAAATTAAACAGATTTAAAAAAAAAAAAAAACATTGAAAATAACATGAAATAATAATAAATACAAAGTATAACCCACGAGTATTAGGAGATATTAATATATTAATATTTGAATTTTCCATTTTGTATATAGAGCATTTGCAATTTCGATATGTAGATAAAGCCTGCACTTGTTTTCCATTGGCGCGTTTAACTTTCTTTTTGTTTAGCCATTTCGTTCTTTTTGCTTTGCTTTCTATTTTTGTTTCTTTCTTTTATCCAAGTTGCAGCGCTTCTATCAACGTGCCCACATCTTCAACTTGTAGTTTGCCTGCTCCTCTTTGCGCTGCTCTGCTCTGCTCTCTGTTTGGTTCTGTTCTGTTTGGTTCTGTTCTGTGCTGTTTGTTTCTTTATCGCGCGTTTACCAAGTGCCAAAGTTTTCTCGTTATAAGTTTTGTAGCCTTTGTGTGTCTCTCGCGCGCGCTCATCTCGCAGTTTGCAGTTCTCGGTTCTCGGTTCTCAGTTCTCAGCCAGCTCGCCGCTAGCAGCTTTGGCAAGCGTCGAAAACTTTCGATATTTCTTCAAAGTTTATGAGCGCTGCGATTTCGGGTCTTCCCAAGCAACGCGCGTGGGTTGGCAAAATGAGAACGAAAAAAACGAACGCAAATAATAATAATATTATATTATTTTATTGTTGTTTGGCTGGGCGCATAACTTTCTAGCAAACACTCCGCGTTTCTTGGGCCCGCATTATCCTGGCCAAAGTTCTGGGCGCGCAAATAAGTAGAAGCCCTGCCGGAAGTCGAGTGCTTGTATACCCCCAACCCCCCTGCACGGTCATAACTTTGGCTCCATTTGCTGCGCCATTTTGCAGCAGCTGCCACATCTATGCAGCCAACCAACCAACTATCCAAACAACCAACCAAGCAGTGCCAGCGAGCAGATAAGCCAAAAGTATTTCCAGATTCGCATGGAACTGCAAAGTGCACTTTAAATTCTTGCAAATGAGTAGCTCAGCCGCAATGCAGCTCAACGGATTCGTCGTTACCCGTACTGCTATCCTATTTCTCACCTTCTATGCAGTTTCTGAGCTATATGTTTGGAAGCCTTTTCTAACAGCTAAAGTTCAACGGTATTTCAGGTAATTGCCGGGAAAAACGATGTGCTTTTTGATTATATAGAAAAATGTAGTTTCGAATTATAATCTTATATGAATAAAAAACTCTTAAAGCTGAAATTCCAGATTTAAATGAAACTAAATAGCAGCAGCATGCAAACTTTTGTTATTCATTAGAGTTGCCAAATACGAAAACAAATTATTTGAACATTTTTATGATTGAAGGTTTTTATATAAATGAGCTCCTACATTTATTTACTAGAATGAAAACACGCTTAATGATGGGATTGAAGAGAATTTTTAATTCATTGATTTTTGATAATCATTGTTTCTGATCAGTAAATTTAATACTTGAATGTTTTTCTTGAAATTGTAAAACTTAAGAAATCTTGTATAAATTGAAGATCTAGCTTTTGCTTAAATCTTTAATTGCTAACACAAGTGAGAAAGAGGAGACACAATTTAACAAGTTATTTTCATTTAAGTTAAACACATAATTATTTGCCTAAATGGTTCTTTACTTTCACAAATCGTTTAAAAAACACCAATAAATTTCCAATGCGGAAATGGAATCGAGCATGGAGCTGTATACTAAAAATACAGTTTATACATTATAAAGCACACTATATCATTACTCACCCAATACTTATGTACATGTGCAAACGCCAGTCTCATTATACAAAAGGCTGACTATCTATCTGTCTGTCTGTCTGTCTGTCTGTCTATCTGTCTGCTTATCTGACCACTTATAGGCCGCACTATTTGGGGCTTAATGCAGGTTCCTGCATTACCGAAAACGGAAGCACTACGAGATACGCGCCATATGCCAAAAGCGCTGGCATATGGTAAACATTTAAATAAATTGCATTTATTTAACGCACGACTTCTATATATATATATATGTTTGTATGTATGCAGGCGAGCAATTAATTTGCAATAAAAGATAAATAAACAATAATAATAATGCGTAATTATTTTTCGCACAGTCAAAACGAGTGGGGCGTGCCCCACAAGATTTATGTGCCACACACACACACACACATAGAGAAGCAGGAACTAATTTTCAAGGTCATTAGAATGCGCAAATAGAGACTCGTTGACATTGGAGAGAGCGAGACAGAAACTGACACTGGCAGCGCCATCCTTTTGTTGTTAATGTTTATGATAATCACAACAATAGGCCAGTTGCCATTGTTATTGTTATTGCTGTTGTTGTTGTTGTTCTTGTTGTTGTTCTTGTTGTTGTTCTTGTTGTTGTTGTAGTTGCTGCTGAAGCGTAACCCATAAATACTAGACACAGTCAAAACAATTGCACAGACGACGCGACGTTTATAGACAATAACAAGGCAAATCGACGCAATCGATAGGCACTTTGATATGGGACGCCATTCAAAACGGCCTATGAAGCAACCCCCGACCTCCCCCTCCCTCTTCCCTACTCATAGACATCCCGCCCCCCTCGCCCCTGTTCAACAACTATTGTCCGTATTGGCGTCGGCGTCGTTGTCGTTGTCCTTTTCGCAGGCGTGCAGCAAATGGCATAACTTCCGTTTTTGCTTTTGTCGCTGAATTTACGGAAATTATCAATAAATATGCGAGACCAGGCAGCCCACAAACCCCGTACCACCACCCCCCCTAACTACGCTCCTCCCCCACCCATCTTGTCCAAAAACTTTCGTACGCAATTCGCAAATTTTTCGAGCTCGCCTCATTTTTATGCTGCATGGCGTCCAGTTTTGTGCTCGGTGCTGCATGAACCGGAAGCATCATTATCATAAATTATCATTTTGTAGGAATTGCATCCGCCGTGACCCAACAACAGCAACAATAACATTCGACGATTTCAATTGCTCCACTCACTCCCACAATTTCTGCATTTGCAGCCCCATCATATCCTGCACATTGTCATTGATATTTATTTAACGCCCAAATATTTTTCTAGTTTTAATTTATGGCTGACCAATGTGACCAGTGGAAATACTATTTATGCGGCTATTCTTTCATTTTTTTTTTCTTCTTCTTCTTTTCTTTCACTCAACGCGTAATAACCATAAATTTAACGCTAGAAATTGCGTTTCCAATATACAAAAAACATTTGTTATTGATCTCGTAAGCCCAAAAGCTCAAATAAGCATTACCTTTACATAGCCCTAAATGCGGTCAGACTGCCAGCGAATTTAAGGACTCTAAATAACAAAATATAGTTTTTAGAAATATGTAGATTTTCTGAAAAAAAAAGTTTTTTTCGGGATTAGCTTTCTGCAGCATTTCAAAGCCCTGGTTAGCACAAAGCAGTTTTAAGCAATATTATATTTTGATAAACAAAAACTCAAAAGTAGTTTTTCTGAAAAAAGGGAACGCATTTGTATATATATATATTTAGAAATGATTTATAAGCCGATTGGTTAAAAACAAAAATGTTTTACAAAACACTATTCAGCTATGTTTTCCACATTGTGGGGTCTGATTTTATAAAACACTGTCAAAACGTTAGTCAGGCCAAACTTTTTTAGTTACATAGATAAATATTTGTATAAAAATATAATTTAAATAAATGAAAAAAAAATAATATAGAATTGCAAATGAATTTGTGATTTGACAAATAAGCCTCCGCATAGTTTGAAATATTAATAAAATAAATAGAGGAGTGCACTGTGAGATCAAAACGAGTGTCACGTACGCCATGATTCAGCGGATACAGAACCCGCCGAGAATGCGACGTGATTGAGGCTGCGGCACCAAAAATGGGGGCTGTGGCAGCAAAATCAGACAGTTCGAACGGTACGATGAGCGAGCGCATGATTCATACGAATAAAAGTTTATATATGTACATAATACATAGTATATAGTATATTATAGTATAGCCAATCTGTGGGCGCCTTCGATGCGTTATTGTGTGGGCAGCCTTGCATGCCGGCACGTCAGGCATTAAGTGAGGCGGAGCTGTGGTTGCATGCGTTGCATGCATATGAGGCACGTCAGCAGAACGAGCACATAGTTCACATAGAGCCCGAATCCCGATAGCAATGCATCGGCGCTGCCTAGCACATCGAGATTACTGAAGGCGATCAGCACTTGGGATACCATAATAATCAGCAGGCTTGGTACAAACAACAACAGCGCCAGGTCCATCCAGCTGACCATCATAAAGCCAATCACATGTAAGAAGCCCAGCAGGGCGAGGCCAGCCAGTGTGTAAGGATTGGAGTAGTTGTAGCCATTTATGAGGAAGAAACACAGCACTAGCACAAGGCCGCAAATTAGTAGAGCCATCGATATGGTCATCATGGTCAGCTGAAGATTTGTGCGCATCAGAAAGGTGCCCAGGCCGAGGGTCATCAGCTCATAGCAGCTGCCAATGGCTAACCAGTTCCAGGGTCTTCTGTACCTCAGTCTGTTGCTCAGCTGTATTGCAGTTAGAAGTAGCAGAGTGCCAAAGAAACAGATCAGTGTATACGTAATGTGATCCACAGTCTCACAAACTGACAACAGCATCCATTGCGGTATGGCAAACATTAGGGAATATAAGATCACGTGCAGTGTATTTTTCACAAAGCTTCTCAGACTAATGTAGTACAGACAGCGATTATCGGACATTATTTATATTCTTACTTATTTTGATATTATAGCAAACAAAAAAGCAAACATATGCTTTGATTATATTTTCTTTGTAATATTTTTGAGTTACGAAACAAATTCGAGTAGTTGATAGAAATTGTGCTTGAATTTAAAAGGTAAAAATTGAAGATTCTTAGGAGGGAGTCTTTCTGATCGAGTTTTGATCCTATGTTATTGTGCCCAAAAAATTAACAAAAAGATAGTAGAACATATATATAATTTAATATTAATTTGCTAGCTATAATGAAATATTTATTGTAATAAAATAAAAAGTATACCCCTCAAATATTTAATTTAATTTGTTAATAGCTGATTTTTTACTTACTTTCTTCACGGTCCCAGGTTTTAAGAAATTTACAAATCGAATATAATATTTTGATTGACAGTTTTTGTATAATGCCAACAAAAACTAGCCCTTTAAATAATATTAGAATTATTTTATGGAAATTAAAATCAAAGAATTAAAATTTCAATTACAATCAATTTTTAATAACAATAAAATACTTGAAGAAAGCAAGAAGCTTACAAAAGGGTCACAGTCAGAAACAGAAAGTTAAAGTTACAGGAAAAGATTTCATATTTAATAGTAATACTATAAAGTAGTATAATTTTTGAAATATAAAATTATAATTTTTACAATAGTGACACCTCCTTATTGGCATTATAAATAAAGAAAGACGCATTATTTATGAAAACAAATATAATTTTGTGTAAAGGCATATAAAAATTAAATTTTTTCAGTTACAATTGTTTTATGTATTTTTATAGATATTAATGTTAGAATAATATGTTTTTAATAGAGTTTTGTTCATTTTCATGTATATTACATTTTAAGGTACAAATACGAAAATTACTTGTCTTGATAAACAAACTATTTTTCTTTTAAATGTCTGTTGACAATCCATGATACAGCATCAGTTTTATAGAGAAGTGTTCGAGTTGGATGAAAACTAACTTCATTAAATGCATGTTGGACAAGCTTGTTGGTCCGAGAGTCCTCGACACAAATTCGCATCTGGCACAGTGCACAGTGCTCAACCTCAAACCTCAAACCTCAGCCTCAGCCTCAGTCAGTGGCGGCAGCCGCAAAGTGCCGACTACTTCGTACCTCAAGTTTTGGGCCATTAAATTGAGGCCGAAAAAAAAGATTGGAAAGCCGAAGCCCTACGAGGGAAAGCAAACGCAACATAAATTGAAAAATTTGTCGCATAAGCCGACGACCGCATGAAGGACCAAGAATACACACACACTCACACACACACACACAGAGCACAGCAAGGACACTTGAGCGGCCAAAGGTTCTTTGAAGTTGGACAAAAAAACACACAAAAAAGCAGCGTTCTATGGGCGGGCAGTTTGTCTCCAAGGAAATAAAACGTAATAATAAAATCAATCTGCGGCTGCTGCTGTTTTTTTTTGTTCTGTCCAGGCTTTAGCTTTATATTATAAATACCCTGCGCAGAGGAGCTCAATAAGCATTGAGTCCACATCGCACAAAAAACGAGCATGTTGTGTCAAAAAAGAAAATTTATATATATGTATATATGGGAGACATAATGAAATAAAATAAAGCAATATCTCGTTCTCTTTGCAGCAAGGGGGGAATCAACGTAAAAATGTGTAAAAAATCCAATCAAATAAGGGACACAGACTGAACATTACCTGTGCTGCGTTTTGTCTTAAATTTAATTGAAAACCCGCTTAAAATTGCGAACGCAATATTATTTATTTATTTTTTAACAGCTTTCCCTCCGTCTCTCACTCAATGCTATCTCGCTCGCTCATAATTACAAACGATTAAAATCTGTGAAAATTTATGAAATTCCATAAATCAGTGGTCCAAAGTCCACAGTGTTGCCGGGCAATTCCTTTGACAATTATAAATTATGCGTTGCTGCCGGCTGAAGGGTAAATTGCTTAACCACAAAAATGTCACCAGGGCTCTTTTTGCCGGCGTTTGCTAGATGAGAGACCCCAATCCCACCCACTTGCATGTAGTTTGCATATTGCGTTCACAACCCTCCCTCTACTGATGATATAATTATTATACTTTTTCAACCACCAATGCAAATCATGATATTATGCAGGGAGCTTAGCTATACTTATATGCAAATACATGTATATATAGATATACTATATATGCATATATTGATTGCATGGCAATGAAAACTTGACAGTGCAGCGATGCGTTAATCTGAAGCTGCCTTCAGGTTGTTCTGGCAACCTGTTGTTGATGACCCAAGCGACCACAAATCCATATGCCCAATTAGTCGGTTTTATGACATCAATTCTAACACTCCCCCCCTCTGACTTTGGGTGAGCTTTGTGGGATGTTAACAAGCTCGCAAACACGTAATTGGCAGTCAAAACTATTGTTTAGATCATGCATGTATTTTTGGAAAAATATTTGATTTGATTCCTTAATTTAGTGAATTTAAATTACTTTACTAAATATAAGTAATTACAACGCGAAACATTCAAAATTCAAATTATTATTATTATCAAAAAAATGTTCAAAATATTAAAATTAAAATTTTTAAAATAACAGATTGAATTATACTTTCATTATTTTGTAATAGCAATTAAAAGTAATCCAAAAGTTCATATTTAAGCCCAATGGATTTAAAAAACAAGTTTTTCCAAATAATTTTAATATTTTCTTTAATTTATTATGTATTTATTTTGCCATGCTATTTTTCAGTTTTTTCAATGATTATTAAATTCAATAAATTTAGTTGAGAGCAATTCGAATCTGTCATTCTATTGTGGAATATTAAAGTTATTAATGGTTTAAATTAGTTTGTTTGATGTGTTTTAGTTATGAATTCACAATGCAGTTATCATGTATATACCGTCAATGCTCTTTTAAATTTGTACAGATTTTGAATAAGTTCTCAGAGTTAAAAAAACAAACCGACCCTCCTTCGCAAACCCCCTCGCTGAGTTAATGATTGTTTGTGCTGGAGCTTAAAGCAGCTGAAGTTGGGCAACCTGTTACCAGATCGGCTGATAAGACGAGCAGCTCGGCCAGCCGACTCTTGGCCATAAAACACAGAAATAATCAACTTTAAATCTAACGATTTACAACTGCCTCTCTCTCTGTGTGGAAAAGCGGATTCGGCAGGATATTTACAGGCGGCTTAACGTGCGTGAGGGTTGCATTTTCGATTAAAGGCACAGCAACATGAGCTCTGATACAGATAAGCTACCAAATTTACATACATCAAAGAGTTGTTGTGCAAACGAGCCAGAGAAGAACAACATAAAAACACATACTGTACACACATACTCACACAAATAGGGGTTGGGGGTTGTGTTCGCGCAAAAAACTTGACATTTTGCACTTGGTCAGGCATGGACAGGAGACCTATGGAAGCGGTGAGGCAGTGGTCTGAAGAGCTGCACAACTTATGGCGACATCGATAGTCCAAATACTTTGCTCAAAAAAGAAAAAAAAAACGAGAAACCACTCGACAAGCTGTTGGCATACATACCATGTCCTGAAAGACACTTGAAAGTATGCTACAGTTGCTGGCAAATGTCTCTCTACACCCACGCACACACACTCAACCACACACACATACACACATACGAACACATTTAGAAACCCCAATACTCATCCTCAGCTCTCAGCTCACAGCTCGCTTTCCCCATAAAAGTTGCCCGTCATTTATCTTCGCCGAGTTTCTTTTTTTCGCTTTTTTGACCCACAAAAAAAGAAGAAAGTTATCTACGGTTTGCCGAAGTGTAAACACTCTTGCAGATACACTGCTCGGCATATATATGTTGACTATGTACTCTAAGCTTTGGATTAATTTACTAAACTCTAGAGTTATGAACAATATATTCGTTCACACTATATTCAAACTTTTGCAAATAAACGTTTTAAAAAAATGTAGTAAAGAAGAAATTTGTATTATGTCAAAAAATAAATAAGTATTTCGTTATGATGAAAATAGGAACATAAATAAATAAAAAAAACCGTTTATTTTTACTTTTGATTAATTTAATTGTAACTTATGCCTTAAATAGGAATTTTTAAATATATTTGTTTTAGTTACATTTTTAATTGTATAATACATATAATTAATTGTATGCTTAAGCCTCAATTATTTTCAGTGTGGAGTACTCTTTGTTGACATTAAATAAATATTAAACAAAAAAGTTTGCTTAGGATGCTAAAATGCATTTATTTTTGAAATATGTAACAAATTTGCTGATACAATTATAAGACCCTGTGCAAGGGTATACGAAAAAAAATACATTAACTAGAGTTGTCGACCAATTCAAGTTTGCGTTGTTTGTGCGTGTTGTTGCCTTCGCTTTTTTATCTTTTACAATTAGAAGCGTTGTTCATGGGTTTGTTTTCGCTCTGGCCGATTTGTTTTGCTCTTGGTCAGATAATATGCAATTTTCGCTAGTCCCTGTTACCATGTGATTAAGGAAGGAAATTGTTTTGGACTCAACACGACACACAAACAAATAATGTACAAGGGTGGGGCAGTCTGGTGGGGTGGGGTGGGGTTTGTCTTCACTTGGGGCGTATTCTTTTTTCGCCGCTGCTGGAGGTCGTGCTTATCGCCTAAGTAGCATCATTTAACTGCTGCCTGTGGTTGGATTTCCTTTTGCCGTTCATTTTTATGGCCCGTTGTTTCGTATTGTAATTTGTCGTAATGAATATTTTGCCAAGTTTCTCGAAAACAGTTGGCCAAACAGATACAGATCCAAGCAAATCTTAAGACATTACGTATTTTTATAAGCCCGATTGTAATATTAATATAATATGCAAAAATGAAGCACATATTTATACTCTTTTCGAAGAAAATAGTATATTAAGTTTGTCCTGAAGTTTGTAACGCATAGAAGGAAGCGTCTGAGACCCCCAAAAGTTACTGCCAATATGCTTATAAAACAAAACAAATTGATCTAGCCATGTCCGTCTGTCTGTCTGTCTGTCTGTCTGTCTGTCTGTCTGTCTGTCTGTCTGTCTGTCTGTCTGTCTGTATGTATGCAAACTAGTCCCTCAGTTTTTGAGCTATCGCGATGCAACTTTGCACAGACACTTATTATTCAAGGGGACAGCACATTGGTCGGAGCCGGCCGGATCGGACCACTATATCTTATAGCTGCCATACACCTCAAAGTCGGTTTTGGCCATAAATCCGATGTTTTCAAAGCAATTGCCTTAAATTTCCTTGTACACTTGAACATCCTTATAACTCATCAATGGGTAAAATCGCAAATCGATTGAGTCATAAACAGCGAAGATATGCGTCATTAAATATTTTGAAAAAACAGGTGCATATGAGCAAACAAAGTCAAGCACAAGAAAGCTTTTGATAGTCTGAGCAAACAAAGTCAAGCGCAAGAAAGCTTTTGATAGTCTGCTCTTCAAGCAATTTTGTCAGCGATCATCAAAACGGCTTGTGGCGTAGTGGGTAAAGTTGCGAACTGGTGAGCGAGAGGTCCCGGGTTCGAAAACCAGCGGCGACTGGTCATTTATTTTCATTTTTCTTATTCTTCTTTTCAAATATATAATAACTGTAATCAAATTCATTTGCTTTCAATGGCTTAGAACAAAAACAATGCCACGCGAAAAAACAAAAGCTCAGTATAAATCGAGTTTGTTAGCGATTCTTAAAACTGCTTGGTGTAAGCAGTACAAAGCAAAACAAGAAAGCTTTTGACAGTCTGCTCTTCAAGGGATTTTGTCAGCGATCATCAAAACGGCTTGTGGCGTAGTGGGTAAAGTTGCGAACTGGTGAGCGAGAGGTCCCGGGTTCGAAACCAGCGGCGACTGGTCATTTATTTTCATTTTTTCTTATTCTTCTTTTCAAATATATAATAGCTGTAGTCAAATTCATTTATTTTCAATTTCCTAAATTGTTTCTAATTTTTTTTTCATACATAAAGTAGCTTTAATAGAATAATTCAAAAGAAAAATTTAAATTCATTGGCAAAACCAATGCCACGCGAAAAAAAATATGGATCTCAAATTCTGAATATAAGCTCTCGTATGTTCAGATTAAGTTTTATGACAATTCAATTTCCGACAGCAGCCTTGAAAGGTATAAGAGCAACAGGCACAAAATTTGGTATGTATATTATGTAATGTAGTTTTCACTTTTTGGAAAAACTGAAACTTGTATATTGTTCAATTCGGTAGCACTTATGAATGCTAAGGGACGCGTCCACGAGCTACGGATAGTGAAACGTCCCTGTTTACATGAATACCTTTATATATTTTATTTTATATGTAGGGGTATATGTATGCGACATTAATATCTGCGAATTAAATAAGCAGTCACGGAAAAATAGTAAAAATTGCTTTAAGGTTCGAAAAGAGTATTTAATCTTCGGCACGCCGAAGATAATCCTTCTCCACTTGTTTAGTTGCATTTTAGCTGTAGAGCTTTGAGCGATAAATTTCTTCATACATATTATTATTATATTTTCTATTATACTTTTCTGAAGTAAATATATCATTTTATTATTAATGTATAAATATGAATTTATTTGCTTAAACTGTTTTTGCCGCTATTAATTTGATAAAAATATTCATACTTATTTTAATGTGACAAATTCCCGTATAATTTAACTGTTTGTTTTTACATTTCATTACAAAAGTATTTCTCAGATATTTCCTGATTCCATTACTAGCTGACAATCAATAAAAAACCAAACTCCCATCAATATTATTGCCAACATTTCCTAATGACATTCCTTACAAGCCAGTAGAAAAAAATACCCTCCAAAATTACAACACATAAACAAAACCGAAAAAAAAGTGGGCGTTTCCGCATTCGACAATAACTGTCAAATATCAATATGCCCACAAGAAAAAATATCGTAAAATAAATAAATCTATGTGACACAATAAAAATAAAATCCAATAAAAATTGTCTTAGTACATTTATATTTTATTTGCCGCAGCAAAAAAGGACATGGCAAACCAAAAGAAAATCATGCCTAATGAATGAATGGAAATATTATAAATGTGTAGCACATATATGGTAAAAAGGACCCGCATATTCAAATGACATCGCTGAGAACAGATTTCAAGACCCTGACCCATTCCCAGCCGGAAGGTCAAGTTCGAATGCAGCGCACCGATAATTACGCATAATTAGACAACAAATAAAGTGCAAGATTTCTATGGTTTTTGGGACAAAATTAAAAATATATTTACCACTATTTATGTGTTGTGCCCGCATCAAGAGTCCCGTCCCGCTTCCCTCTGCCTCTGCCATTGTCTATGCGTATAGTTGGCCTCGATCTTTGCTGGCGATTGCAGATATTTGCCTTTTGATTAATTTGATTTTGAATGTCGCATTGCTGCCTGGCATTAACCGCAATTATAGCCCAGATGACAGATTGCCGCACTGACCAACACAGATCGACCCTCAGCTCCACCCTGGAACCCCTCCTCCTCCCATCCTCCTCCCCCTGTATACACATAGGCCTGCGCTGAGGGTTGATTCCGCCTCTCGTTGTTCTTGTTGCTGTTGTTGTTGTAGTTGTTGTTGCCACCGCAGCGTAATAAATTTAATGATTGTTAATCTTCAATAATTTGCCATGAGAAAACGCACAGCTATTGATAGTTGTTGTTTTGCTATGGATGGTTGTGCTGCTTATTTATGTAACATTGCGCGTTCAACAGATTTGCTGCTAGACTACACTTAATATATAGAAGGAAAAAACAATTAAGCTTTGCTATAATAGTTTTCATTAAAACTAAGTCAATTAAAAGAAGTTTTTGATTTGGTTTGCAATCATTTTAATGCTTTGAAGTATATAAAAATGTAGAAAACTATCAATACAAATATATAATTTTTTTAATATTTATTCTTTGTTATGTTTTTATTTAAAAAAATGTATTGAAGTTGTAATACACTATAACGTAATTGAAGTTGCTTTTCAAATTATTATAGCAGATTGAAGTACTAAATTTAACCTGGGGCTGATTGTATATATTTTTTTTATAACTATAAATCTTTAAAAAGAAGTTTGATACCATTTATCGTTTTTATTTATTTATTTATTTATTGTCGACTATTGACAGTCGACACAATAGAATTTATATAGAGTTATAAAACATTTAAAAGTATATAAAAAATGTACATAAAATTTCAAAAATTAAATTAAAGATATAAAGTTAAAATTAAGTTAAGTTCAGGGGATATCAATAACAAAATTAAAGCATTGGTCCAACATTTGTGGCAAAGATTGGGAAAAACCCAGAAAAAACCAATAAAACCAAAAATCAATAAAAAAATTTTAGTATTTTCTTAATATAGAAAGATATAAAAATATATATTTTTTGAGTTTGTATATAATTTTAGGAAGTATATTATAAAAAGAAAAGATAAAAAGAGAAATAGAAGATAGAGAGAGAATAACGAAAAATAGAGGAGCGAAAAAAGATATAGTCAGAAATGAAAAGGGAAAATAGATTTGACTAAACTAAACAAAACTAAACTAAAGGAATTTAAACTCCCACTTATTCATTTTTATTGGTCTATTTTTACATCCTTTAAAGGAAACGACCACTATTTATTTCAATTTTAATAATTAAAATTATTATCATAAAGATAAGATGTAATAATTTTTGGCAGTTAAAAATACTGCTTTTTTCTTGTATACTGAATAATTTGCACATAAATGTGAGATATACAAAACATCTAACGCAAGTACCCAGCAATTAACAAAACCATAATAAATCAAACGCTAAAATTGGCAATATTTAATCTGTGGAAGGAAAATACAAATTTGCCGCTGTCGAAATTGGTAACAAAAAAAATATAAAAAATAAGCCACAAGGCTTTTTAAACTTTTGAACCCAAACCCAAAAACCCATTGCAATTTCAATAACCTTTGGCTGTCGCCTGTCTCCGCGATTGCGGAAGCAGGAAAAAAACAGAGATGAGGATTCCTTTTGTTCTTATTGGAGCACGCTCTGCAAATGCCAATACAAATGGCGCAAAAAAGGACACGTCGCGTGGGGATACGACGAAAAAAAGGAAGAAAACAAACCTAACACAGGGTTGCAACCACTTTTAAGTGTTGCTGTTTGCTCCTCTTCTGCTTGCTGTTGTTGTTTGTTTGGGAGACTTTTTTCAAAACATGCGCACTAAACGCTAATAGTTTGCGTCTGGCTCTTGGCTCTTGGCTCTGGCCCCAAACAACCCCCAGCAACCCCCAAACAAAATGCTTTGGCGCGCTCCATTTTGTTTGTGTAACCCGCAAAAAGAAATCACACACAAAAAATAATAAGAGAAAAAAGTGCGTGGAGCCCACAGCTGTTATATGATTTCCGTAGCAGGTTTGCTTAAATAACCATTTAAAATTATGTCTGCATCATAAAATATTTGAAAATTGTTGTTCATCCAGCTGCGTCCAAGTCCAAGACTACAAGCACTCGGACTCTGTTAGATCTGTTTACATCCTGTGTCCGTGCCGCAAGATTGATTCACAGCGTGACCAAAGGTCCTGCTGCAATATTATTCACGCATCCGCCTGGACATGCGAGCCACATCATAAAAAACAGGGGACACGTGCAATGCGATGTTTTTTTCATGCGGCTCTTTTTATTGGGTGGGTGAGGCAACATTTTTTATAGGGGGTGTTGCTTTTACAAGGGCGTCAAATGATTTCATACTACCAGCTTCAAGAGTTGCTGGTTTTTAATATCACTATCATTTGTCATTTTCCTACTAGTTAATCAAGAACATATTTCAAAAGATTGCTATGAGAACTATTATATTAAAAGTTTTAAAAATTTAGCTCCATTTTACATCAATTTTTATAGCATACTTTTTAGCGCAGAAAAGAATTAAGAACTTTAGCTCTGTATTATTATGTATATTTAATTATAAACGATCTTAAAAGTATTAACTTCAAAGCCTCAGAGTATGAATGAACATTAATATTATAAAAAAAAGATTTGAATTGATTTTGTTACATATACTTTTTCAAACACCTTAAATAAAACTAGTTTCTTAACGAAATCCCTATTTATCTTGAAAATATTCATATTAACTTGTAAGGCAATAGTATATAGGTATTAATAGTAATATTTTATTATTCTCTCATGTCAATTTTAGTGCTTTTATCAATTGTATTCTTTATTTTAAACATTTTAATCTTTTTAATCATCATATTAGTTCATAATTTATTTACAAGTAAAAAAATATCGCTCAAATTGCTGTCTCAATAAACAACAATCACATATTTCGTAACCTCTAAAAACCACTTTATAATTACCTTGACGAAACTACTTTAATGACCTTGGCAATACCCTTAAAAAAAGCAAACAAAAAACTTATTTATATGACTTTCAAGTTCAGCATTAAAATGCTGGCAAATCCTTGAAATTCGCTCAATTGCCACAAAAGTCAACATAAAACTTAAATTGTCAATTATTTAAATTTTGTGTGGCAAACGCAACACTTATGTGTAACTAGTTCTAATCCCCAGTCAGCCCGTACCGCTCACACACACACACACACACACACACACACACACACATAGACTAAGGGCGCAACTCTTCAATGTCATTGACTAGTACTTGCCCCCAAAGTGTTGCAAAAGTTTTTGCTATACAATTTGTATGCGTTGTAGTTGTTATTGCCAATGTTGTTGTTGTTATTGCATTGCTTTTTTTTTTGTATTTGATTTGTTTTTGGCTAGAGAGCGAGCGTATAACGTTGAACTTTTCTTGTCTGCCATTTATGTATACTATATAGAATATTTATATAGTATATAGCGACAAAAGAGCGATTCTGCGCGTTATTTAAAAGACTCACAACACACATACACACACACACACACACACATACACACATTGTCTCTCTTTTTTGGCCAGCATTGCCAGACTCTAATTATTTGATTGGCAATGACTTGTGGATGTTACTAGCAGACCGGCAACACCCACAATAACAACACCCACAACAACAACATTGATGGCGTGTCGTAAAGCACAATACAGATTTTGTGCACGCCAAAATATACGTCATGATAATAATAATAATAGTAATAGTAAAGTTTAAAAAATATATATTGATTTAAACAAATAAATATTTTCATATTACCAATTTTTGGATATTTTAGTAATATCTCCATATATAAAAAAAAAAAATATTCGAGCAAAAAAGAATATAATTTAATAAAATGGTGCTTAAGGTAATCGTTAGCACAATAAGCTGACTAAGATGTTATAAAATGTAGTAACAAATTAAAAGTAATATAGCAACGAAAAGATACAAAATTATAAATAATTTCATTTATAGGTAAACATTGAATACTAAAGAAAGAATATAGATTTGATTTAATGGGAAGTGATATATATACATATATATGTATATTAGGAAATGATGAGAGACAGTAAGCTGTATAAGAAAGATTAACACTTTAGTCAGACTACAAGGAGCATTTGAGATTAACTTAAAATTGTTCATGTGTCTACAATTAGTAATAGGCATTTAAATACTGTTTTAAGAAAGTTAATTTTCAGTATTTGTAAATTAATAATTACATTAAGAGCCTGTGCAAATCTAGTTTGGACTGAAAATGTTTTAAAATTATTTGTAATATTATTTAATAACGTTTAAAACCAAACCAATCATGAAATCGTACTTAAAAAAAATTAATTAAATAGGCAACGCACAACAATAAACAATTCAAACTGTATTAGTACACATAGAAACCAGTAAAAGTGCTCTAGTCGGGAATACCCGACTAGAAGATACCCCGAACCCAGTCATTACATTCATCCAAACTAACCTATCAGTGTACATACATGCAAGCAAACACATGCTACAAGCAGTGCAAGCAGTTAAATCAGTTATCTTGCTTCTTCACTGAGCCTCACACTATGGAAAGTTAAGTCTTAAACAACTTCTTTGTTTATTGTCCGATCTTCTTGAAATTTTTTGGGCATAAAATTGATAATAAAATGTGTAACAAACCTAAATTGCAAGGTCATACGTTCAAAAATAAGTTTTTTCAACTTTTGGGGAGATGGGGGTACGGTATCCTAAAAAGTGAAAAATTTGTTACATGTGTATGCTATTTGAGACTATACATACCAAATTTTGTGCATTTAGCTCTTAAAGATTTCAAGTTATGGTCAGAAAACACTAGTCTGAAATCGAAGTTTATCGATAACTTTTAAATGGGATGAGTTATCGATAAAATGAAATGAACTTGATCTGTCCCGGGACTACGAGATCTTATATTCCAAATATGAAGTATCTAGCTCTTATAGTATCTGATATCCGCGTGTTCATACAGACAGACAGACAGACAGACGGACATGGCTGAATTGACTCGGCTGTTGATACTGATCAAGAATATATATACTTTATATAGTCGGAGATGCCTCCTTATGCCTGTTACATACTTTTGCACAACTCCATAATACCCTTTTTACCCATTTTAAATGGGTACAGGGTATAATAACAGCACATCTTCAAGTTAAGCACTACTGAAACTAAATGATATGATTAGATAAGATTTTAGTGAAATGCTACTGATTTTAACTTAACTGAATGGTTCTCTGTCGCCAATGGATCTTAGACAAATCAATGTTAAGTCAATAAATACGAGTTTAGTTTTGAAACCAACTCCGTCTCTCTCGCTGTTGGAAACTTGATTTCAATATCATCAGCAATTGACGCATAAATGTTGGAAATGTCAAGACCATAAACAACACCCCGAGCGACCGCAAGACGTCAGCTGCTTAAAACGCCTATGGAGAAACCACAGCAGCAACAACAACAACAACAGCAACAGCAACAACAACAGCAATCATCATCAGCATCATGGTTGTCAGGCCACGTAGACATAAATGAATCTGTCATATTATTTCGGCAATGATGTTGACAACAACAATGGGTAAAGTTGGCCCCCCCGCTCGTGCAATATTTATCATGTCACATAATATTTTTCTGGCATTTGCACGTCACACAGCACAGCCCAACAAGGACGTATAGAGCCAGTCCTCCTGCCAGCCCTGCCCCTGCCCCTGCCCACCCCCTCAAGCAGCTGATAACATTTGGCACACACGCAGCCACAGAAATCACAACCCCTTCACAAACCATGTGGGCGGAGCGGGCAGCTGTGGGTTGGGCGGGCAGGCGTTTGCCACTGCCACTGCCACTGCCATCAATTGCAGTCCTCATCAACCACCGCCAGCTGCCAGCACAGCGTCTGGGCTCCGCACACCACTCCTGGCACCACCAACCGCCTCCCTCCCTCCCCTCCTCCTCCGCCCTTGCCCGCTTGCTGCTCATTGAATTTTCTGCTGATTTCATTTCGACTTCTTTTGCTCCGCTGGGAGCAACTTTTGAGACTAAAGCTAAACTGATGAGGATGTTGATTGTTGCTGCTGTTGCTGTTGTTGTTGTTGTTGCTGCTGCTGTTGTTGTTGTTGTAGCTTGCGTCTGTTTTGGCTGTAAATATTTTTGGCAATTGTCGACGCAACACTCCTCGCCCTCGCCCCCGATCCCACCTCTCCCCCTCACCACCACACCAGAGCAAATTAATGATGCTTTCCCTTGCTTCCAGCTGAAAGGGAAAATTCCTGACAAACGGCAATTGCTTATAAATTAAATGACTTGTTGTTGTTGTTACTTTGCCCTGTTTTTATCACACTATTTAGCCTAATATATTAACACTTTCGTTGACTGGTTTCTGGTTGTAGGTATGTGTTTGCGTTTAAGTGTGTTTTGGTGTGTTCGGGGTTGTATTGCTTCGTTGTTGTTTATGTTGATGAAGACATTAAACTTAAATTTGCTGTTTGTCGTTTGCCATTTGCATTTCGCTTTAAATTATTTTGTCAGCTTTCGACATTAAGGTTCTGTCCGTGTCAAAGGTCAATAGAGGTCGTAAAGAAGTAATTTTCCAATAAAATTATATATAGAGAAAAGCAAATATTAAATATTTCTTCTACGTAATTGTGTCTTTCCTCCTACAAATATATAGAGAAACTGTGACAGTACAGTATGAGAGAGACAGAGTGGATTGAGTGAGAAGGAGAGATAGAGAGAGAGTGAGGAAGTACGACAAAGAAAATGTGTAAGACTGAGAAAATAGTAAGAGGAAGATGTCAGAAGGAGAGGAAGAGACACAATAAAAGATTGAGAGTAAGCATTAAGAGATTGAGAAAGAGAGATGCATATATTAAGAGTGAAAGAGGTTATTATATCAGACAGATCCCTACAACAACCAACGTTTTCTGGTCTTACTCGAATTTTTGAGAATCGCGTAGAGGGGCGACATTAAAAAGGAGTTGGTTACTTTAAAGCGCAACTGGTATCCGAAAAGTAATGTTAATATAACATATTCTTATGATTTCATACAGCATCGGGAGTCTATTCCGGCATTGCCAATGGGAATCTTAAAAAATAAAAAACTTATATAAATATGACCCAAATTTATATATTGCTAAATTAATATATTGGTATTATAGCACAGTCTTGTCCTCTACCCCCTACAACATTCCGCGAGCTGTAATTAATGCTGAAATTAGCAGCACACCATCCCTAGGGTGACCATCGTACATTAACTAACTGTAACTTGATTTCATAATATTCACTTAAACTGTCGAGTTTATCAAGTATGCATTAATACAGCGACTAGAAAGTAAAGAACTCAACCTGACGAACCCTTATAAGCAGTATCGCTGCTTAAGATGTGGCATTATGAACTGAACCCTGCTCTCAAATACACGCAAAGATGCGGCTAGTACTTTTCCCTTGGCATTTCGAGCACTTCATCCATCAACACCTGCGCTGAAACCAAAAACCCAACATTGCAGGCCGGCTCTGGCAGAATCAAGTCAACAAGCCGTTACTAAGATGAGTGAGAGGGAGAGGGTGAGAGAGAGAGGGGAAAAGAGGGAGGGTACCAGAGCGAGCCGCACTTAATGCAAGCGCAGCTGCCCAAGTACCGCAAGTTGTCGTGTCCTTCTTCTTGGCATCGTCGTCCTTCTGGCAACACTCTCAATTAAAATGTCCTCGCTTGGTAAGCGTAAACGTTCAAGAGCCCATGAAAACTCCTTATTACACAGTGTCAGCGCTGCAGTTCTCTGTTCTCTGTTCCCCTTCCCCATCCACCCATCCAGCCATCCAGCCATCAACCCATAAGAACCACCCGAAAGAAACCAGCAAGCAGGCAACCATCGACATAGGCTGGCAACCCCCATCGGTATGGCAGCACCTACTACGTGTTAATAACGCGAAATGCGCTGAAAAATTTTGTATTTTGAAGCACATACTTGAGCGAGGCACGCCTCACTGCCCGGCCCTGGCCAGGATGTGCCACCAACCCACCATCCCACCTCCACGTCCACCTCCATCTCCATCTCCACCCACACTTGAAACACAAAACGCGCCACACAAAATCATCGAGCGAGTTGGCAACACTCGGACGCACAGGTCTTGGTTTCAAAACCGACTGCCACACTGTTTTACAGCACTTTAAAAATGGTTTTTTGCTTCTTTTTTTCGCCTTTTTTTTGGAAATCTGAAACACTTCAAATATTTGTTACGAAGAAAGCCACGCAAAGTGTTTGGACAAGTTGACGCCAAGAAAAAAGCAGAAAAAACTAGACAAACATCTTGTCTCTAGCTGCCGAAGATTAAATACACTAAGTCTTGAGTACATTATTAATGTCATACTTTATGAAATTCAAAGAAAAAACAGTCGTTCCTATAGTAGACAGATATAGTAGTCTGCTCTTAACAAATTGTCTTCTTAAATGTTAGAGCATAAAAATAACTAATAGTTTTTGAGTTTGCCACTCAGTGAAAAGTTTATATATTACAAATATTTTAATTATATAAAAATAAAACAAAGTTCCATGCTGTCTAGGTTGAAGTCAAGTTGGTTATTACATAAAAATAAATCAGGTATTTCAAGAGACCCAAGTTTTTTTCATTAGCATACTTTAATTTTTGGTTTAATTGAAAAGTGTGTTATATTATACGCTTATTATATAGTGATGATAACACAGTAATTCAACAAAAATAATAATAATAATATCTCTGAAGTTTTCTTCTTCAGTTACATATTTCGTGACATAATTAAAATACCCTCAGCTAGGGCATAAGCACGAAAAATGGAAACGCCCAATGTGAGAAATTTTAAGCCCAAACGTCAGCTGTACCACTTAAAATATACATTCCTTCGCCTCCTCCCCTTAAGCATCCCCTCTTGTTTACTTTTGCAATATTGACTTGAAATAGAAATAACAAACTGTTAAGTATTTGCACAAAATAGAAACCGCGGCCCCTGGCGCACTTCCGGCTTCCGTGTCCCCCTAAAAAGTGAGCCGAACATGTGTCTCGCTTTTCATTTTTCATGTACACACAATTTTCCCACACACATGTGCTTTTCTTGTCCGCCTTGTTGCGAACCAAGAAAACTTATGCGCCTCAGCTGCAGGGCAATAAACGTCAGACATCCTTTTGTACATTGACACCTCTGTGGCGGATTCTCGTCCGGCGTGAAGTCGAGAAGCGTAAAGTTGGCAACACACGACAGGTGGGACCTTATTTTTAATATGCCGCGACATTTGACAGGATGTATTTGGGCTTTTATTGCATGGCAAAGTTTGAACCCGTCAATTGCGGTTGGACAAATCGCTAAAGTTCTGCATACACTGGAAAATCCTGGAAAGGAGCTGAGAATTTGGGGGGAACTGTGCTAAATATGGAGCGATCTTCGAAGTCAAAAATAAGTATTTATTTATATGTCATTTATAGTTATATAAATAATTGCTCACTCTAGGGTGGATAAATATACGAAATACGAAGATTTTTATTTTTATTAAAAAAAACCCAACAATATGAATCAACTTAAAATTAATTTGTACTATTATAAAAATATATATGCATATAAAATTTAAGAAAATATAATATACAATTTGAGCTACTATAAATGTGAATCTTAAATAAATAATTAATTAAAATAAATGACAAATATTTTATATTTTATACTATACATATTAAATTTAGTGCCGCTAGCTCTTACAACTTTCAAGTTATGGCCAAGCTATGGCAAAATACAAAAAATTTAATCAAATCAAGCCCAAAGTTTGTATTTATAATGTAATTAAAACATATATAATTTTAATAATGTAAGTAAGTAACTAATATACAAATATAGTTTTAATAATTTCGGAAATATCACTATTGAAAAACCAACTCGACACGCAAAAGCTGCACATTAACGACTAAATAGAATTTGATGTTATTTGTTGATTATGGAATTAAACTGATAGCCAAATCAAACATTTAACACGCAGGCCTGCACACATGTCACAACCAAACACCCACCGCCCCCTCCCCCCACCCCCACTACACACCAAAAAAGAGGGAAGAAGAAGCAAACTATATGGCGACCCCTTTTCATGTGGTCATGCGTCCGCTTGCCACCCCCTTTGGCTACAACTCGAAACTGGAAACTTATGTCAATGGCACGCGTCGCTGGCACGTGACCTTAACATGAAAATCACGCGCAAGATCAACGCCAAAAAGGGGGCTGCTGGCGGTGGGTGGAGGGCGCGGAGTGGGGTAGGTGGGTGTGGCAACACTCACTGACGACTGACGCCGACGTCTTGCAGATGCTTTTAAATTTAAATCGAATCAAATTGATTTGCAGCCGGCATCCAATGCCTAAACTAGAGCTGAGCGCGTTTCGTATTTTTTCAACACGACACGAAATAGGCACGAGTAGCGACACATATACTTTATTATAATTTTTATAAGTTTAATCCTAACTACTTCGTTTTGCTTAGTATTTTGTAATTCCATTTACTAACTTTTTATACTCTGATACCGAAGGTACTCATAGTATATTGGTTTTGTCGAATGTCCGTCAGGCCGTCCGTCTGTCCGTCTGTCCGTCTGTCCGTCTGTCTGTCTGGATGAACGCGCGTATTTCCGAAACGATATTAGATAGACTCTTGAAATCTTTTGCGTTATGATTATAGCTATCTGCTTCAGATCAAGTTTATTCCAAATTTATGCCACGCCCACTGGGAGGCTGGCAAATCGATAACATGTCGATACACCTCAAATCACAAATCGATTAAACGTGAATAACTCCCACAATTTTGAAGCTAGAGTAATCAAATTTGGTAGGTATATTGCTGGTGACCTCCCGAAAAAATTGGATCCTAGGTTAATCGGCCACGCCCATTATTACGCCCACCAGCCCCCCATCCAAAATTAATTTGAAATGCTTATATCTCCCGCAGTTTTAGAGCTAAAGTCACCATATTTGGAATATATATTACTGGTGACGTCCTCTACAGATTACAGAAACAAAATTTTGACCACGCCCACTCCCGCCCCGTAATCGCGAAAATCGATATACATGAATGCACAATTCGATAACACGTGTATATTTCCCGCAATTTTGAAGCTAGAGTCCCCAAATTTGGAATTTAGACTAGGGCTGACCAGCCCAAAAGATTGCGTCCTGGATTTTCCGGCCACGCCCACTAGAACGCCCCCCAGCCACCCCGCCCCCACGAAACACGGAAGCCTATATCTCGCACAGTTTAAGAGCTAGGGCCACAAAATTGGAGGATAGACTTATTGTCAGCCCCCCTAAAGATCGGCAAAAAATTTTGGGGCCCCGCCCCCTCCGCCCCCAAAAATCGCGAAAATGTATATCTTCCACAGTTTTAGAGCTAGAGTCACCAAAATTGGAGGATAGACTTATTGTCAGCCCCCCTAAAGATCGGCAAAAAATTTTGGGGCCCCGCCCCCTCCGCCCCCCAAAAATCGCGAAAATTTATATCTTCCACAGTTTCAGAGCTAGAGTCATTAAACTTGGAAGATATAATTCTGGTCAGCCCCTCTAAATATCGGTAAAAAAAAATTTGGGACCACGCCCCCTCCCGCCCCCAAAAATCGCGAAAATGTATATCTTCCACAGTTTTAGAGCTAGAGTCACCAAAATTGGAGGATAGACTTATTGTCAGCCCCCCTAAAGATCGGCAAAAAAATTTGGGGCCCCGCCCCCTCCCGCCCCCAAAAATAGCGAAAATTTATATCTTCCACAGTTTCAGAGCTAGAGTCATTAAACTTGGAAGATAGAATTCTGGTCAGCCCCTCTAAATATCGGTAAAAAAAAATTTGGGGCCACGCCCCCTCCCGCCCCCAAAAATCGCGAAAATGTATATCTTCCACAGTTTTAGAGCTAGAGTCACCAAAATTGGAGGATAGACTTCTGGTCACCCCCTCTTAAGATCGACCATGCCCCTCCCGTTCCCAAAAACTTGGAATGCCGATTTCGGGTCACCCAAACACCAGCAAAAATTTTCTGTTCACTTGCTTTCAGCTGTTCTTAAAATGGTATCAGAGTATTACGCAGTCGGCTCCGCCCGACTGCAACGTTCTCACTTGTTATATTTATCTCTAATTATAACTTTTATTTAAATTTTCATAGTAACTCTTTAAATTATTATTAATCTTGTATGGCTTTCGGTAATATATTTGAAATTTTCTTGTATGTGTTTAGTTAAAAATGGAATCTACCTGACAATAAGCTACATCTTTTTATTTGTGGAATTTTATTGCAATTGTTTTTGATTTACTTTTACCATCTTCACCATCTTCAAGTTTGTTTATTTATTCTTTCTTTATTTACAATCAAAATCTATATTATGTTTAATATTACTTTGCTTGTGAATTTATTCTTTATTTCTGATTTTGTTTTGCTTGTAAGCCTAGATTCCTGTAATTCGTCTGTCAACTCGTGATAACATCGTATGGAGTCGTGACACGAAAGCGCATGCAGCACGCGTCCAACTCTGACCCCCGCGTTGCACGACGCCCCCTTTTGCTTTGGAGTTGCTTAATTTCGTGCAGTGTCAATAGGCACGCCCACACTCGAGTCTTTGGGCTATGGACAGGCCTCTTCAAACTGTATCCACTGGCTTATTTGCTTACCCCCCACTCGCAGCGTCGACGCCCCCGAACACCCGACCCCGCCGCTTTGTTTAGCCATTTGACAAGTGTTTTGACAATATTTATTGAGCCGACCTACCCAATCCACCCAATCCGCCGAAGCCCGCTTCAGCCCTGGGTAATTTGATTTGCGTCGCGTTGATGCTGATGCTGATGCTGATGCTGGACACGTTTCAGCCTAATGGAGTTGCTCGAGTGGCGTGAATTTCAATTAAATTAAATCAAAATGTTGCATTTTTTATTAAGTCCATTAACACGATGCTGGAAGGGTTTGAAGGGCCCCATCCTAGTTAGTCAAATTAAGTTACCCATCCGAGCAGAGCAGCAGAGCATCCGGGCATCTTAATATGCATAAAGAAGTGCCACAGCGTTTCTGGGTGCCTACCACTTGACAGCCACTTGCACCGCAGTCTCTCAAGTGCGCTGATAGCACCCCGGCTGGCACTTCGAGCCAATCCAAAATAAAAAAATAAAAATAAAAAAAAAGAGCTCCCATCATGCAAATATGCTACAAATGTATCACGAATGTGTCGCATAGCGTTTTATTTATTTTCTGCTTTTTATTTAATGAACATCAAATCAAATTTGCACTCTCATTTGCCGACACGCATACAAATGAATACGTGCAACATACGTATATAATTTTTAGGGGTATTGGTTGTAGCCGTGAGTGGCAAGCGTGAGTGCCTAGTTAACTTATCAAAATAAACTAAGATTAAATTTGATTTTTTGTCAGCGAAAAATTCTGATAAGCATTACAGTATATATTAATAAATGTTACTATTAACACATGTGTGTACATTTTTGCAAATGAAGATGTTACACGCATTATGTATATTCAGTAGAACAGTTATGAAAGGAAACAGCAGCGCTGATCTTTGTTACTGCATGCACATTATTACAAACTTGTGTTAAGGCAATAAATGCTATTCTATGCGATTCTCAAGAATTCAAGTGAGGTGTTCAATTTCTGATGGATACTAGTGCTGGTTTTAAAGTGTCTCTTTCTTTTTATTCTCTGACTCTATGATAATCTCGCTCTCCTTCTCTATCAGTTTTTGCTCTCTCTCACTCAGGCTTTCACTGTCTCTGTCAAAATCAGGCTCTCTCTCTCTCTCTCTCTCTCTGGCTCATCTTTTGATATATCTTGTTCCTTCTGTTGTCTAAATCTATCATTATCTTGCACTCTCTCTCTCTCTCTCTTTCCCTCTCTCTCTCTCTCCCTCTCTCTCTCTATCACACGCAATGTCGATAATTTGTTTTTCATCTCTCTCGCTCACTTACTCTCTCTCAGTTTTCCATCTAGCCTTCCCTCGCTTTCGCCTCAGTGTCTCTCTATCTTGCTATATCTCTCTCCCTCTCTAATTCTCTCATGCTCATGATCTCTCTTGATACCTCTCGTTCCTTGTCTGTCTTTCTTACTCCTTCAATTGCTCTATCTCTCTCTCTCTCTCTCTCTCTCTGTCTCTCTGTCTCTCTCTCATTCTCTCTTTATATCTGTTTATCTTACTACTCTTACTTCTGTTCCTTTCACAAAACATATTTTTATGAGATTTTCCTTAAATGATGTTTAATATACAAAAATAGTTTTTCAAAAGGTATTTATTCCTGTCTCCCTCCGCATTTAAATATAATCTTTCCATGCAACATTCTCACTTTTATAATTTGGCTTTAGGGTCTTCATATCACAATTATAATTCCCATTAAACAATATAGTATATTGAAATTCCTAGAAATTTTCTGTTATTTTTGAATCGTTTTAAACTCTAGCCGCACGAACCTAACAGCTTTTACTCAAATAGCGCAGCAAGTGCGCATATAAAAATATATTTATATATTCCTAACAGATCTCAGACTTATGTGGGGGAGCAGTTGCTCAAGATGACCGCAGGAAACAAGCGGAATTAAGCTCGTTAACTGGCGACCCACTTTCCAACCATGTTGGGTAAACAGTAGCTATGAAAGATTTCATTATGCAATTTAATTTTGGCCCAAAGAATAAAAAAAAAACCAAATAATAACAAAATATGAAGCCGAATTGTTAACCCTCCGTTGGTAACTTGTGGCATTAAGTTGGCCAAATTGAATTACTTAAGCATTTCGGCTTTGTTTATTTTAAGGGTGCGCCGCTTGGAATGCGAGCAGAGTCCACGTTGTTGTTGTTGGTGTTTTAATTTTTGTATTTTTTGGCTTGGTCCATTGCTCTGTTGATTTTTGGCTTTTAAAAGATTTCAATGTGGGTGCAGCCTTCCGCCCACACCCAACCGACTGTTTGGGTCCTGCGGGGCATATGTTTCATGTGCAATTAAATTTTGTGGTTCACTGGATGCTGCCTTACTTCTTCCCCATGTCTGTTGAATTACTTTTTTGGAGTTGGAAATGGTATACGAAAAGGTGTTAAGTTTTGCAGTAAATATTATGAATGAATAACCGTATACGATTATAGTTGTCAGATATATTTATAATAATTAATATAATTCTAGAATTATGCATGCAAATCTTAGAGGCTAATCGTTAATAATATAATAATATATATATATATATATATATATAGAAATGTATAATTTGAAAGAGCCAAGCGATAAGTAACGAAAAGCTCAGAATAGTACTTCTGTTTTATTCAAGCGATACGGGCTTCCATTAGTTACATTTTTATACTCTGATACCGAAGGTACTCATAGTATATTGGTTTTGTCGAATGTCCGTCAGGCCGTCCGTCTGTCCGTCTGGCCGTCTGTCCGTCTGTCCGTCTGTCTGTCTGGATGAACGCACGTATTTCCGAAACGATATTAGATAGACTCTTGAAATCTTTTGCGTTATGATTATAGCTATCTGCTTCAGATCAAGTTTATTCCAAATTTATGCCACGCCCACTGGGAGGCTGGCAAATCGATAACATGTCGATATACCTCAAATCACAAATCGATTAAACGTGAATAACTCCCACAATTTTGAAGCTAGAGTAATCAAATTTGGTAAGTATATTGCTGGTGACCTCCCGAAAAAATTTGATCCTAGGTTAATCGGCCACGCCCATTATTACGCCCACCAGACCCCCTCCAAAATTAATTTGAAATGCTTATATCTCCCGATGTTTTAGAGCTAAAGTCACCATATTTGGAATATATATTACTGGTGACGTCCTCTACAGATTACAGAAACAAAATTTCGACCACGCCCACTCCCGCCCCCGTAATCGCGAAAATCGATATACATGAATGCACAATTCGATAACACGTGTATATATCCCGCAATTTTGAAGCTAGAGTCCCAACATTTGGAATTTAGACTAGGGCTGACCAGCCCAAAAGATTGCGTCCTGGATTTTCCGGCCACGCCCACTAGAACGCCCCCCAGCCACCCCGCCCCCACGAAACACGGAAGCCTATATCTCGCACATTTTAAGAGCTAGGGCCACCAAACTTTGAGGGTAGACTTCTGGCCAAGTCCTCTAAAGATCGGACAAAAAATTTTGGGGCCACGCCCCCGCCCGCCCCCAAAAATCGCGAAAATGTATATCTTCCACGGTTTTAGAGCTAGAGTCACCAAAATTGGAGGATAGACTTATTGTCAGCCCCCCAAAGATCGTCAAAAAAATTTGGGGCCACGCCCCCTCCCGCCCCCAAAAATCGCGAAAATGTATATCATCCACAGTTTTAGAGCTAGAGTCACCAAATTTATAAGATAGATTTCTTGTCACGCCCTCTAAAGATCGGAAAAAAATTTTGGGGCCACGCCTCCTTCCGCCCCCAAAAATCGCGAAAGTTTATATCTTCAACAGTTTTAGAGCTAGAGTCACCAAAATTGGAAGATAGACTTCTTGTCACCCCCTCTAAAGATCGGAAAAAATTTGGGGCCACGCCCCCTCCCGCCCCCAAAAATCGCGAAAATGTATATCTTCCACAGTTTTAAAGCTAAAATCACCAAATTTGGAAAATAGACTTCTGGTCACCCCTCTTAAGATCGACCACGCCCCTCCAGTCCCCAAAAACTTGGAAGGCCGATTTCGGGTCACCCAAACACCAGCAAAAATGTTCTGTTCACTTGCTTTCAGCTGTTCTTAAAATGGTATCAGAGTATTACGCAGTCGGCTCCGCCCGACTGCAACGTTCTCACTTGTTTTTCTTTGTAAACCTAAATACTATACACTTTAAACAGCAGCTATTTAATATTTGACATTCAAAATATATTAGTTTTTTTATTTTACAATATATTTTATAATTTTAATATTAGTTTTTCTGTTAATTACATTTAATTTAAACTGTTTTCGTGGGCGACTATTTTCATTCGACATTAAAAAATAAATAAATCTTCGACAAATTACAAACGGCAGTTTATATATTATTACTTTTATTATTATTTTATTTATCTATTTTTAAAATTCGATTATTATAATCTTAACATTGAAGGGCATTACCAGAACTTCATAAGTTATTTAAGATGACGTTACTTAAGGCTATGATTTGTCCCCTACTATTTGACCCCTATATTCGATAGCTGTAGCCGATTTTAGCGCATTGCGTTTTAAACCAGTGACTTAATAACAACTGAAAAATGGATACAAATACCGTTGATCCTCAGTTGCAGCTAAAGGAGGCATTCGTGAATCGCAATTTGGACAGATTTCGTGATGCCCTCAATCTGGGCGCCCAGCCCAATCTCATTCCCAATGACGACCGCACTGAGATGAGCATCTACGAGCAGACTTTATCCACGGCGAGCTGTTCGAAATTCATAAGAGCTTGCCTGAACGCAGGCTGTGATATAAACTATGTAAGCAGAAGGTTTTTAAAATTAAGTATGTGGCGCCAATTTGTATCATCTCGAAAATAACGCATTTTACTGTGAAGCAAGCTTTCAACAAGAAGGTTCTAAATTGATTGCAAAAATTAAATTTAATATTAAAACAGGTCTGAAAAATAGTTTCGTTCTTCAATTGAATTACTTTGAAGCAAAAGGTTAATACATTTCATTTATATTATTTAGATTATAGTGAGTTTATTGCAATGTAATTAATTTTAATCAAGGAGCGTAAGTATTGAATTATATATTCTTATTTGCTGATTATTTTATTCTTCATTTATAACTTTATATTAACAATTTTACATTAGATATGAAATGAATATTTATAATTTTTTAAAATTTGATTTATATAATAACTAAACATAAAAGATAAAAACTTAAATAATGACAGCTGTGACCCGGCGGAGATGTTTTATTGGCCAAAGAGCCGATATCAAATTTTTATTGTGCACAGCCTTTAGTAAATTCCGAATTCAATATTATTATTATTCTTATTATTATTATTATTACTATTATTATTATTATTATTATTATTATTATTATTACTATTATTATTATTATTATTATTATTATTATTATTATTATTATTATTATTATTATTATTACTATTATTATTATTATTATTATTATTACTATTATTATTATTTTTATTATTATTATTATCATTATTATAATTATTGCTATTATTATTATTATTATTATTATTATTATTATTATTATTATTATTATTATTGTTATTATTATTATTATTATTATTATTATTATTATTATTATTATTATTATTATTAATATTATTATCATTATTACAGATAAATCCGCATCTTAATAAGGCCGCCATTAATTACGCAGTGGATTCAAAGGATGCTAGAAATCTGACAGCGCTGTTGAAGCATCAAAAGTTGCAGGTTCAAATTGATCATCAATATGAGCGGAAACCGGCATTGCATAAGTTGATCAAAAATCTAAGCTTCTCGGATTGTATTCGTGTTGCCGAGTGCATTAAAATACTACTCGTCAATGGTGCCTCACCCAACATAGTCGATGGAGACGGCAAAACGGCAATGCAGCATTTGCTGCATACCAAAGACGTTCCCCAGGAGATACTCAAAGCATTGATTACCGTATTTCTGTCGCTACCAGAGCTTAGTTTGGTTAACTACCGCGAGGGCTTGGATTATTTGCTGAAAAACAATCCCACCAGACGCGGTTTGGTTATATATAGGCTGCTTGTACGCCATTTGCTCAGCCTAAGTGTGGAGGAGCTGCTGGAGGCAATGGAGCAGTATCAACGGGAGGTTCCAGGATGGAGCAAGTGCCTAATGCAGAGCACGCTGCTCAAGGAGTATATGGCAAATAAAAAGGATACTACCCTGCGAGCAATTCAAGCCATAGTAGACACCAATCCAGCCGAGGATAATCAGCGACTGCTGGAGATTGGAATAGAGGCAGGCAGCTGGTCAACCGTACTCCGCCTGTTGCAGAGCAACTGCCTCCGTTTGCAGTCGCCAGGCAAGCTGTTCGTGGCACTCATTCGACAGGTGCAACTGCAGCCGTCGCACAGTCGCCAGGACTATCAGAGTTGCCTGCAGCAGCTACTCCAAGCAGACAAGGAGAGCTGCCTGAATGACCAGGACGCGCAAGGACTTACCCCGCTGCACTATGCCGTCCAGTGCCGCAATGAGTACGCGATTCGTGAGCTTTTGCGTCACGGCGCCCGTTTGGGTTTGCGCAATGCGCAGAAAAAGCTGATCATTGAGGACATGGATGCGGAGCTGCTGCAGGAGCACTTCGACTACTGCATCACGAGTCGCGGTGAGAAGCCGAGCCATGAGCACTATGAGCTCATAATGAACTGCATGAATTTAACTAATTCGCAAAGCGAACTCGATTTGGCGCCCATCGCCTATATGGCCGGCTGCAAGGAGCTGTGTCCTTTGCTGCAGCATCCGCTCATCACCTGCTTTCTACTGCTCAAGTGGCAGCGGCTCTCCGGCATTTTCTACACCCACTTCCTCAATTTCATGTTCTTTGCCATCTCGCTGGCGACACTTTCACTTCTGCGTTTTCCGGAGCCCACTAAAAATGATTTGGCGATTCTGATTTTAAAGCTCTGCTGCTGCTCCATGATCGTCTATATGCTCGTGGGCGATCTGTTGACCTACTTGATGGTCAAAGACGTGCCTAGTCTTATCGATATGCCATTGATAGTGCTGCTTATAGGCAACTGCTGCGAGTACGAAGATTTGGAGACGAAGCGTATTGTTGCCATTTTGACCATCATGTTGATGGCCTGCAAGCTGATGATCCTTATCGGTGCTCTGCCCGTGCCGGCCATATCGACGCACATGCTCATGTTGCGACAGGTGTCGTACAACTTCCTTGCCAGCCTCTCTCTCTACTCGATACTTGTGCTGACCTTTGCCCTCATCTTCTATATACAATTTGGACAGACGACTCAGGAGGATTCGGATCCGTTTCTCACTTTGGCGCTGCCGGGTCGTGGGTTCATGCAAACGCTGGTCATGTTCACTGGTCAATATGAGTACAAGGACTTCAATAGCTACTCGAGTTCGTTGGTATTGCTGCTGTTCCTCTTTATGACCATTATCCTGACCAATCTCTTAAGTGGTTTGGCTGTCAATGATACGCAGGTGAGTGACTTCAAGATTGTTTTTTATGGCAAACCTAAAAATATTCAATTAAAGATCTCTTGGAAAACGAAAATGTAAAATATACAGCAATTTTAGTTTTAAGCTAAACATGTGTTCTTTAAATGAATTGAGATTGCAAGTTAATACTATTGAATTGATTGAAATTCCAAAATATAGGTAAATAAACTCTCCTTTTCAAAGTGTAAGTTTTAAACTAAAAAGAAAAAGACAAAGCAATTTCATAATTGGATTAGAGTTGTTTCCCCAATTTACAGATAAAATGGTGATTAACTAATTTAAAATCAAAATAATTCATAAAGTTTAATTATAAAACACAGGATATTGAATTCAATAGTTCAATGCTTTTTAAACCGAACATTTAAAAAAGTTAGGGGAATTTGTTTGGGTCTTTCAACTTATAGACAGTATTTTTAGGGAGTTAGATCGATACTAGAAGACATTTCAATTAAAGTTTTTAGAATTAAATGAAATCTCAGTGCAATCAAAATATGCCATAAGTAATTTAATGAAATCCAACATGTTGTAGAGTATATATAGGTTTCGTAATAACTGATTTTATTTGGCTTTTGCAGACCATTAAGGCCCAAGTGGAACTTAATGCCGCCATATGCCGCACGCAACTGTTGATTCGTTATGAGGCCGCCTTGAAGAACCATTGGAACAATTGTGACTTTTTGCGTCGTATATTCCACAAGCTGGCTAAGATCCAGCGAAACATTTCCTATGGCTATCTATCCATTTTTCCCAATCAGGGCAACAGAGCCCTGGTATATGGTCAGCGACATCGTAACCAGAGCATCGAAAGTCTACCAAATGGTGACATCAGTCTAGGATTAAAAAATGCCGATCATGAGGATGGCGAAAGCAATTTCGATTATACAGACTCCAAGTTTGTCTATGGCAGCCAAGGGGATATCGAAATTACTGAGAATGATATCGAGTTCTCCCGTTTTCCATTCGAAAACACCGCCGAGCAGCACAAAGAACTGAGGATCGACAACACGACGGTGAAACGGGCTCTTGAAATTCTAAAACGCAAATCAAACAATGAGATTCAGGAGCAACGGGAGGAAAATAATGAAAAGCGACTGGAGGACATCTGGTCGCTCTTACAGGAGCTAAGTAGCGAGTTTCTAGCAAGAAAAGGCCAAAATTCTGCAGATTCTTAGCCATATTTGTAATATACATATGTTCAAGTAGAGCCTATTCAGAAAAAGTGGATTTATTTTATCGATAACACGTCACATTCAAACAATATCGATCACTTTCGAGATATTCAATATTTCACTTTCAATATTTGACTTACTTCACCATGTAATAGGTTTTTATACTATTTAAAGACATACAATAAATAAACAATAAGATTGAAAATATCTGAGTTGCACTCAAATTAAGGAAAGCTGCTTGTGCTGACAGATCACTTCTATATCTGCGAATATTTGTTTATCTGTGAGTTCTTTGGGAACATATTTAAAAAGCACTTCAACTATAATATTCCTTTTCCCAGAGCACTTCCGCAACTCATTTGCAGGTGTGCAACTGGTGTGGTCAGAAGGGATAAGCACTGTGCCAAGTCGAGTCAAGTTGAGACGCGTTGAGTTGAGTTGAGTTGAGTTGCAATTGCTATTGTTGCATATTCATTAAGAAATGCAGCACTTTAACTTAACATGTGCGCAAATGAGTATGCATGTGTGTGAGTGAGGGCGCTTTGAGTGGCAATAAAACAATGCAACTGTGTTGCGCGGTGGTGGGCGCCAGGTGGCGCCATCTGCATTATAACTTGACTGCTTGTTGTTGCCACAATTAAGAGAGGCGTCGTGCCTGGAGTTGTCCATTAATCTGACAGGTAATTGCAATTAAAACCAAACAGTGAAAGGAGCAGTTGCAGTGAAGAAGGCCTGATATCGAGACATGCGAGGAAGTTGTTGGCTTGTAATTAAGATATTGCAAGTGACAATGAAAAGCGGCCGGTAAATGGCAAACCGTTTTTAACAAAGTGACAACACGTGCAAAATAAAGCATTCACACAATATCGCTCTTTTGTTGTGTACAATTAATAACGTACATTTGTATAAGCATACATTTTAAGCTTTGAATTGTGAGCCCCTTAACATTTATGCGGCCTTAACCTTATGTCGCATTGCTCGCTGCTACGGCACTTCTGTTATGTAAATAATCTTTTTTTGCTAGTGTGACAGCTCTGCATCTTCAACAACAGCGCCGTTTTGAGTATAACAGAAACTTAACAGAAATCTTTGTGAGCCGTTTCCCAACTGAAATGTGCAAAAAGGTAGAGACTTTCTGCTAAATCAATGTGGCTTAGCAATACGAAGCGGAAGCTCCAAAAGGTTACTTTTGATAGTAATGGACTATCGATAACTCTTCAATATGAGTATTATATGATTGTTATCAACCATAATTCAAAAACTTCAATTAAGAATGCAAATGCAAATATAAGACAATTAGTTTTCTTTATTTCTTTTCATGTGTTAATTTTAAAGTAAAAACTGAATTAGAATTGTTAGCATTACTAGTATGACAGTAACAAAATGTGTTGTTTTATTCAGTAATTTAAATTCGTTATAACCTTCTATTTATAAAACAAAACAATATTTTATGTACAAACATTATGCATTAAAATTTGTTAACATATTGTGTTTCTCCTTTTAACATAACAACTCCAGACGGATTGACCTTAACCTTGATTTTGGTATTTGGGAACAATATTCCATAGTCGACACTCTCATAAAGATCCTGAAATATAAAAAACATTATAATAACTATGAAGAAATATAGGTCACTATCGACGGTCACAATATGTAAGGAGTCAATTACCGATATATTTATAGCTTAAAATAATAACTTCGATACTTGTTGAATGCAAAAAAATCTGTACCATGTATAATGGCTCATCTACAAGATGCTCCATGATGTTGTTTGGTGAATATCCTGGTTACAATCTTGGGTGGCTCATCTATTTCCTCAACTCATTCCTGAAGAAGAATCGTGGCCTCTAAAGACGTCTTTAGATTTTTTGCCAAGACTCTTCAAGCCTAATATTAATATATTTACCCTTTTGAATATCAGCACTATGACTTACAACCGTTATGATCACAGAAGTTATTCAGGAATAAGTTTTCCATGTTAAGCAAGTGAATCCGTTGCTTATAGCATGAAGCTTGCTTGCTTTTTCCGTTTAATGTTAGGACAGTTTAGAGCTGGATATAGGGTATCTCATAGTCGGCATATCTCGACTCATTTTTGTTTATAATTGTATAATAATGAAAAAGTGCAGAACACCTTGTCCCAACTAGTTATTTATAATGTATAATAAAATAAACTTACCTCAACTCTATATCCAAAATGATTGGTTAGCCCCAATTCCTTCAATGTTACGGAAATATCAGAGGGTGTGCCATCAGACCGTCTATTAATAAATGCGATCGCATAGGAGTAAAAGCTTTGATAAACCGGACTAATTGGTTTGGACCAAATTTCTATTCCCTTGTGCTTATATATTCTTCGACCTTGTATCCCCAAAGCATCTTGATCTACAGAAATAATCTTCCGATTGAGTAAAATTTCCTTAAATTCAGGTCGTATTGTTCTTAAGTCAACGGACATTAAAAGCGGAGCAGCTAGAATTGCCCATACAGCGAATTGAGTCTTTGCTTGCTCGTAGCTAAGTCCAAAGTTGCCAATAATCAACTGAAATAAAAAACGCTTTAGAAAACCAAAAGAATGTCAAATTTTGTGTAAATACCATGTCAGGATCATTCCAGTGTCCAGGACCAGCATTGGGAGCAATTAAATCTTGATTATTTCCATAATAATCAATTATATTTTCAACAGACGACCACGAGTCTTGAATATCATCGAAATTTCTCCATAGATTGCAATGCGTCTGGATAGCCGAAAAATTTGGCTGGATTCCTGCATATATTTGGTAAACAGGCCAGCTACAGGAATAAACCATAGCCTTTCCAGTGCTATTTAGATATCTTCCAAACTCGGAATAACCTCGATCCATGTCATGTGGTAATGCGTAGCAGCCATCTAACTTGACATAATCAACATTCCATTCTGCGAATTGATGCGCATCTAGTTTTTCATACCCAATAATACCAGGATAGCCAGCACATGTGTAATTTCCATAGTCTTCATAGATTCCAAACTTTAATCCTCTGGAATGAATCTGAAATAAAAAATTGGTTTTAAAACGATTATTTGCAGAATTACCCTTCTTTGCTCTAAGTCTTTTTATCCTAAATACTGTTTGTTTCTTTGAAGCTTGCGGACATCCGTTACTGCAAGGAACAAATAAGTTTGAATATTACAGAGATTGTGTAGGTGGGATCTAGTTTCAGTCGGCACCAGAAGACTAAGGCTCCATAGGTTAGGATATGTCTGAAGACTCCCACGATAAATTAGTGAATGACAATAAAATGCATCTTCTTATTGGAAGTCGGGTTCCAGCAACTCCTCTTCCGAAGGATCGGGGACACCGGACGAACGTTCACGGAAAACCTTTTTCGCTTTCCTCCGTGTTGAATCGTTTCTATCTACCGCTTGGTATCCCGACTAAGCTCACTGACTACGCTCGTTACAATTAACTACTATAGCTCCTATGGGAACAATAAATCAGTTTTCAAAATATTAAATTGTCTCAGGTCTGCAAGGGTATGTAATCTTCGGCATTATGAAGAAATCTGTCCATTCTTGTCTTAACTTGTATTTAAAAAAAGATTAATACATACATAATCAGACAATGATTTAATTCCATGGGGAAATCGCTTATGATCAGATAAAAGCTTGCCTTCTGGACTACGATGCCTTTCCAACCAACAGTCATCAATATTGACATATTCGTATCCCACGGAAGCATATCCCTCAGAGACAAGAAGATCAGCCATTACTTGAAAGAGTCGTTCACTAGAAATTGAGAATTATTATAAATTATTCATTAAACATATATAAATAGATGTGGCTTTTAACTTGAACATACCTTATGCAATTATCTGGATCATTAACGCAATCGGTATTGCAACGAAATCGCTCCCAAGACAACCATCCCATAGGAGGTGTCCTTGCCAATCCATTTTCTAGGCAATTGCAAACCGCGATAAGTGCACCTATCAGGTAAATAAGCATATACATACTCTAATCTAAAAAAAAGAGGAAATTAAACAAATGTAAGGAATTAAATCGAAATTATTTTGAAATGCTTCATTTAACATTATAGCTTTTCAATTATACTTAGTCTTAGAGTTATACTTTAAAAATGTAAATTACCGCCTGTAGGGTGAAAGAATTTTTGAAAATTGTTCCCACGAGTATACTTTTTTAATTTTGAACCGATCTGCTTTAAACTCATTTTTAAATTCAAATGTGGAAATTTCATATTTAATGAAATGGAGAAATATAATAATATCATAATTATTTTCTAGTTTTTAGTATTGAATAACTAAAATTATTAAATGCGCTTAAATTCAATTAGCTGATTATTTTTTTTCGAAATTCGCCACACTCTCCATTTCATCCACTGCTTATATTCTGCAAATCGCACAAAGAGCTTGAAAAAAGGTGAACACTGCCTGTCTCGCTTACACACAGATAGATAAACTGTCGCTTTTCATATAGTCAGTAAGCATAAAACGAACGTGGAGGAACGTGGAGTTAGTCTTGATCGAGCCACGAAATAAAGAAGACGCATCCGAAGATCAATTGTGTTTTTATTTGAGAACAATATTTGTCTGCTTAAATTAGTTTATGCATTTGTATGAGTATTTGTATATGTGTTTTCAATTGTAAACGTACATATGTTTTTTGTAGATTTGTTAAGGATTCATGATTTTTGTAATCTTTAGCATAGTTGCTGTAAGTGATTCTTTCACGTTCTCACCTTTTAACGCGTTTGCATTTGCGTTTTGTCGTAACAAGTTATATATGGCTTTTTGGAGCACAGTCTAACGCTTTAATTGCAACAAGTGTAATATACTGTACACAGCTCTGATTTAAAAGGACTTACTATCGCAACTAAGCAAATAAGGTGATCTCATAATGCCTTCAATTGATCAATGTAAACAAATATTGTAGCAGTTTATCCATTAATCATTATTGAGGTGTTAATGAGCAAGGGAGAGAGCGAACCCAACTTATTTTTGGCAATGGGACGCTGATCATGCTGTTCCCTTTCTTGAACCTATACATAAGAGTTATTAGATAATCTGTGACTAAAGCCGAACAAGACACAATAAAAGCGAAAGAGAAATACTCATATACTAGAATGAGAGCACACAAACATGATCGTGCCAATAACAATGGGGCAATGGATTTCTTCTGTGATTTCTTTTCTTCTTTATTTGGCTTTTTGCGGCTTTTTCAATTTCTATGTCTAGTGCTGGTTTTTATTTACATGCATCTAGGTATTTTAAAACAGTACAAAACGAAAAAAGGGATTCTTTCGGGTTTTCCTTTAAAATTCAACTTTTTTTGGAAAAATAAATATTTTTATTGTTTTCTATTGTTTATTTTTATTGTTTTCTCTGAGGAAAAACCCCATATTTGTAATTAATAACGTTCGCTATTAAACAAATGCAGAAGTGGAGCATTAAATAAAATAAAATAAGCAGAACGGAACAAAATGGAATCAGAACCGTTAATTCAAGTATTTATTATGCATCCTATTGTAGTTTGTAGTAAGTTATAAATCATATATTTATATAGATATTGATTGAGTACCTTGAATAAAAAGTTATTTTCTTTAATTGGAAGAGGAATATTGTATATTTATATCACTCAATTCATATAAATTTTTGAAAACTTATAAAGCTATTTTCAGCTTTTTTGAACATCGACTCAGCTGCGTTTGATTACTGAAATGTAAAAAAAACCGATGTTTTTCAAGCAATCGAAGAACCAAAGAAAAACGATATATCGATATTTCCATGCTCACATCACTAGCCGAAATCACATCTCTACTAAACAATATTACATAAAATACATAACAATGTGGTGCAAGAGTATTGCTACTCAAAACATTTTAAGGTAATATTAAAGTTATTAATTAAAAACGACACTTATCAAATCAACTTTCTTAGGGTTTCAAGATGTGGCCGCTTAATGTCAATGTACCCATCGCATTTCGCCGAGCCCATCATAGATAAAAATGGCCAGGCAGCAACTAAAAATGAACTATCACATATACCAATCAAAGCGGCTACAAACGATTCATCCGATTCTATATTCCATGGTGTGCTTAAGAATAAATTTGTCAAATATATTACCAAGAACGGCAATAGGAATTTGGCCCAAGAGCTGTTAACAGAAACATTCGAAACAATCAAACGGACTCAAATCGAGCGATATAATCTGACCAAATCCGACAGAGAGAACGTCATCATCGATGCGGAAAAACTGTTAATAAATGCAATTGAAAATTCTAGGCCATTGCTGCAGTTGTCGGCGATAAAAAGAGGCGGCGTTAAGTATCAAGTGCCCATACCAATAACTGAGAAGAAATCCTATTTTCTGGCTATGAAATGGCTGCTGGAGGCTGCTAGGGAGAAGGAACGCAAAGTGAAATTGCCGGAAAAGCTCGCCTGGGAAATTCTGGATGCCGCATGTGGACAGGGTCGAGTTATTAAGAAAAAAGACGATCTGCATAGGCAATGCGAAAGTAATCGTGCTTACGCTCATTACAGATGGAGTTAATTAGCATACAACTGCGCAGATCTACTCATAGTCTTAAATATGTATAGATCTAAATATGTACATATATGAAGTGCAGTTAAATATATGATGCGATCAACATGTTAAATGACTAAACACGTATGGGGTATGCCGTTCTTTAGTTTTGATTAGAAATTAGAGTGCTTACTTTATCTTGCAAACATATTTATGTTCTTGGCTCTATTCATTTTAATTAAACTTCGATTATATTACGAAAATAAACTATTGTACAATCTCATATCTTAAACAGCTGTTCGTGTTTTCAAGATAAGCAGCTGTTTCACGAAATAAATATCAGATTAGTGTACTTTAGGTCATTTTGGCCATCCCGACAGTACATTTTTGGCTCCCTATAAATAAAAGTACATTAAATTAAACGCGATGGGTATATTTTTCTGATTGCTTTTTGCTAATGTTTTTGAAAAGCAGACCACAATATTAGCGATAAAATAAGAGCGGAGTTGATTTTGTACCATGCCACAGCAGTGCTGAAATTTATGAGCAAACAGCGTACTAGACCTGGCAACTTCACGCAACGATAACATATTCCGTTATATTTGTGATTGATTTGCCATCACTAGGAACGTTTTGTCAATTTAACTGTAACTCCCGCCAAGCTAGTCGGCAGCTTTATTGCGTATATTACGCTTAGAAGTTAAATAAGTAACTAAAAAATAAGTAAACATCAAATTTGAATACGCCATCTTAGGTAAGCATAGTGTAAAGTGAATTGATGAGCACAGGGCATACAAAGCACACTTATTCCTATGAGTGCTTGCAGAGTGTGTTTGCATTTTTGTGAGTGTTTTCGTTTAGGTACATGGGCGTAGTGAGGCAGGGGTACGACTGCCTACCCCTATCCCACATATAACCAAGATGGTTGTAAAATGCATAATTTGTTTTCAAGCGAAAAGATATTGACCTACCATAGTATATCTTGTGAAAATATCAGGTTACGGTTTACTCCCTATATTTACAGAAAATGTCTGGTCGCGGCAACTTGCTATCATTATTCCATAAGAAGACCGAGCCTTCGGAAGTTTCTACGTCTAGCGGAGAGCACACGAAAGACAGTGGATTAGATGTTGACCAGTCTGTTTCAAGCGGCGAGTATCGACGCGTTGCCAGAGACAATATTGCAAGCGAACTTGCATCGACTTTTGAAAATGTGAGCGTTTCCATTGGTCGCGGACGCGCAAACATGCTGCAGGCTTTCAGAAGCCCTTTGCAACAGTTGGGCAGTGGCCAGAACCAATCCACCAGCTCGGACTATTTGGATGATATCGGCAGCGGTGTTAGTAACAAATGTATTCGATCAGCAAAGGCAGCTGCGGCTGATAAAAGCAGCTCAAATGTTTCCATGGGCGATTTATTCTATCCAAACACTGTTAATGGCGTAAAAGGTAAGTTACACTAAATCTTGAAATAATAGAATATTTAAAAAAGGTTAAATGCTTCAGATTTGAAGTCAGGTGCCAAGCCATGAACAAAGCTGCCACCTAAACGAAAATCTGATCGATCAGTTTTGACAAAGTTATAGGAAAGGCCTTGTGAGCCTTATATTAGCTTGATTTACATACCACATTTAAAATGTGAAAACGATTCAGAGAAGGTTGACTTCTTGTCCGATTTAATAGTTATAGTAAACTAATTTAATACAAAAAATAAACTTCTTTTTTTGTGTATGTTTTGGTAATCTGGCTATTACGCTATTTTGGACATTGGACGGAAACTAAATGGATAAACGAGATTATACTGTATTATGTGCTCCCTCCTTGCTGACTTCTGAAAAGATTTATTATTTAATAATTTTTCTAACTTTTTTCCTTTACAGGCACAGCTGTTAATTTATCATGCAACTATATAGGTTTAAAATCTGACCCAAACAAAGGAGTTTACCATTATGAGGTACGATTCAATCCCAACGTTGACTCTCTTCACTTAAGAATGAAGTACTTAAATGAGCATAGACAAGACTTTGGAGGAGTTAAAACCTTCGACGGAACTACACTGTTCTTACCAATATTATTGAAAAGGGAATTGACCACTTTTGTGTCCAAAAGTGTCGATAACAAAGACATCGAAATCCGACTGCTATTTAAAAAGAAGGAGTCCACAAAAAATTGTTTGCAACTATACAATATTCTATTTGATCGCGTCATGAGAACTTTAAATTATGTCAAATTTGATCGCAAGCAATTCGATCCCTCACGTCCCAAAGTGATTCCCACAGCGAAGTTAGAAGTTTGGCCTGGTTACGTTACGGCCGTGGATGAATACGACGGTGGTTTGATGCTATGCTGCGATGTATCTCATCGTTTGCTCTGTCAAAAAACCGTTTTAGAGATGCTTGTGAATATTTACAAGGATAGCAAAGCGAACTATCAAGACATGGCTAAAAAACATTTAATTGGAAGTATTGTTATAACACGCTATAATAATCGCACCTACCGAATTGATGATATAAATTTTTCCCAAAATCCACTATCAGTGTTTGAGACCAGAACAGGATCTTTCAGTTACGTTGATTACTACAAAAATCACCATAACATTAACATTAAAGACACCAAGCAACCATTGCTCATAAGTCTAAAACAAGTCAGAGGAAACGAAGCTGCAAGTGGAGATAATATACGCTTTTGCTTAATCCCGGAACTTTGTTACCTAACCGGGCTGCACGATGAAATTCGGTCGGATAAAAAACTAATGCGTGAAATAGCAACATTCACAAGTGTCTCGCCAAATCAGCGTATGCAAGCACTGGATAAGTATTTTCAAAATTTAAACGAACACAAGGAAGCAAGAGATATCCTTGAGAACTGGGGCATATCGCTCGTCAATCATTATAATGTAGTTGGTCGGAAAATGGATCCAGAGCAAATCTATTTCGCAAGTAGAAGCGTGTCAGCTGGTCAAAAGGCCGAATTTTCCAGGGATGCCGTAAGCAATGAAATGTTGGAAGTCGTGCATCTGAAGAATTGGATATTGATACATCCAAAGAATGATGTCCGATCAGTCAAAACATTGTTACACAATATGGAACGATGCTGTGAAGCCCTTGGCATGAAATATTGCAAACCGCATATCGTTTCATTAGATCAGGATCGTGTAGATTCATATGTAGATGCACTGCGTCGCAACATTTCGGCACCAACACAAATAGTCGTCTGTATATGCCCAACTAGCCGAGACGACAGATATTCTGCCATCAAGAAAATTTGCTGCGCAGAAGTGCCGGTCGCATCGCAGGTATTTAATTAGAATACATATTGATCTTAATTTAGTAAAATATTCGATATAATATTCCCTATGTATAGGTGATAAATTCCAGGACATTATACAACGAAGCTAAAAATCGTTCAATTGTACAAAAGATTATATTACAAATGAATTGCAAAATGGGTGGATCTCTTTGGACTGTAAAAATTCCCTTTAAAAATGTAATGGTCTGTGGAATAGACTCATATCATGATCCGAGACAAAAGAGTCACTCTGTAGCTGGTATGTTGAATAATTGCAGTTTTTTAAAAACAACATCTAAATTTTGATTTTATTCATTACAGCATTTGTGGCTTCGCTTAACTCAACCTATACGCATTGGTATAGTAAAGCTGTTATACAAACCAAGAAAGAGGAGATTGTTAATGGACTTACTTCATGTTTTGAATCCGCCCTAGAATGTTACAAGAAACGAAATGGTCACTTTCCAGATAGTGTAATAATTTACAGGTATGCGTCAATTTTCATCAAATATCAACAACTTCAAGCCATTTGCGCCAGAAAAATATAATAATATTTGTAATTTATTTGCACAGAGACGGTGTTGGTGATGGTCAGTTGAATTTGTGTGCCAAATACGAAATTCCGCAATTTGAAGCAGTATGCAAGGAAAAAGTCAAAATAACGTTTATCGTAGTTCAAAAGCGTATTAGTACTCGATTCTTTGCGGTAAGTTTATCTTATTGACATAAATTAAAAACATTTATTATGTAATATTCGGCAGCTGAAAAAAATCATTCTTGTGAGCATATATAATTTGATTGACACGGAAATCCATTGCAATATTTCCAGACAAGCAACAGTAACCATGAAAATCCATTACCGGGCACAGTAGTTGATAAATATATCACTAGATCTAAGATGTATGACTTCTTCTTGGTTTCGCAAATGGTTCGCCAGGGAAGTGTCAGCCCAACGCATTTCGTTGTACTTCGCGACGATTCGAATTATGGTCCTGATATCATCCAAAAACTAAGCTATAAACTATGTTTTCTGTATTATAACTGGCCTGGAACTGTACGGATTCCAGCATGTTGCATGGTAAGCTTACAACTTTTAACCACACATATTCAAGTACAAAAATAGTTTAATAAAAAATAAAATATAAAATCAAATTATTGTCTAAAATCGAAGTGGAAAATTCCGTGTTTTCTGCATCAATATTTGTTTGTTGATTTTATATATATTGCATGTTACAAAATCTTTTAATATTAAAGTGGTTGTCGAAAACTAACTAAAAATAGACTTAAAAAATTTAATATATAATATAAATACCATCTTAGTCTTATTGCTTGTTTTTAATGTAGGTATAAATATTGCGTTAGATTAAGTGACTACCCAACTTTTAACTTTGGTTA
>JAWNLL010000029.1:0-108429 GCA_035042425.1 Drosophila flavopinicola | reverse complement strand
CTATCTATCTATCTATCTATCTATCTATCTACCTATCTACCTATCTACCTATCTATCTATCTATCTATCTATCTATCTATCTATCTATCTATCTATCTATCTATCTATCTATCTATCTATCTATCTATCTATCTATCTATCTATCTATCTATCTATCTATCTATCTATCTATCTATCTATCTATCTATCTATCTATCTATCTATCTATCTATCTATCTATCTATCTATCTATCTATCTATCTATCTATCTATCTATCTATCTATCTATCTATCTATCTATCTATCTATCTATCTATCTATCTATCTATCTATCTATCTATCTATCTATCTATCTATCTATCTATCTATCTATCTATCTATCTATCTATCTATCTATCTATCTATCTATCTATCTATCTATCTATCTATCTATCTATCTATCTATCTATCTATCTATCTATCTATCTATCTATCTATCTATCTATCTATCTATCTATCTATCTATCTATCTATCTATCTATCTATCTATCTATCTATCTATCTATCTATCTATCTATCTATCTATCTATCTATCTATCTATCTATCTATCTATCTATCTATCTATCTATCTATCTATCTATCTATCTATCTATCTATCTATCTATCTATCTATCTATCTATCTATCTATCTATCTATCTATCTATCTATCTATCTATCTATCTATCTATCTATCTATCTATCTATCTATCTATCTATCTATCTATCTATCTATCTATCTATCTATCTATCTATCTATCTATCTATCTATCTATCTATCTATCTATCTATCTATCTATCTATCTATCTATCTATCTATCTATCTATCTATCTATCTATCTATCTATCTATCTATCTATCTATCTATCTATCTATCTATCTATCTATCTATCTATCTATCTATCTATCTATCTATCTATCTATCTATCTATCTATCTATCTATCTATCTATCTATCTATCTATCTATCTATCTATCTATCTATCTATCTATCTATCTATCTATCTATCTATCTATCTATCTATCTATCTATCTATCTATCTATCTATCTATCTATCTATCTATCTATCTATCTATCTATCTATCTATCTATCTATCTATCTATCTATCTATCTATCTATCTATCTATCTATCTATCTATCTATCTATCTATCTATCTATCTATCTATCTATCTATCTATCTATCTATCTATCTATCTATCTATCTATCTATCTATCTATCTATCTATCTATCTATCTATCTATCTATCTATCTATCTATCTATCTATCTATCTATCTATCTATCTATCTATCTATCTATCTATCTATCTATCTATCTATCTATCTATCTATCTATCTATCTATCTATCTATCTATCTATCTATCTATCTATCTATCTATCTATCTATCTATCTATCTATCTATCTATCTATCTATCTATCTATCTATCTATCTATCTATCTATCTATCTATCTATCTATCTATCTATCTATCTATCTATCTATCTATCTATCTATCTATCTATCTATCTATCTATCTATCTATCTATCTATCTATCTATCTATCTATCTATCTATCTATCTATCTATCTATCTATCTATCTATCTATCTATCTATCTATCTATCTATCTATCTATCTATCTATCTATCTATCTATCTATCTATCTATCTATCTATCTATCTATCTATCTATCTATCTATCTATCTATCTATCTATCTATCTATCTATATATATATATTATCTATATATATATCTATATATATATCTACCTATCATATATCTATCTAACTATCCATATATTTATCTATATATAAATCTATATAATTATACTAACCTTCAACTGAATTTTCACTCATATTTCCTTACAATGTTTAATGAAATTTAACAAAATTCTATATACATAATTTATATAGTATATTTCACCATTTAACAATACCTTCTATATATGTAATAGTTTTCTTTGCTTATCTGTTGTTGACTAGCACAGATGTATATTATACACATAGCTTACAAATTTATGTTAGTTTTTGCTTGGTCTATTGTTATATTTCATATCTATAATTTATTTTTATTTCCTTCACCGTTTGCAAACGTTTAAACGCACCCAAAGTGTAACTAAAGCTTCGTGTAGCGTTTTTAGGTCGCCATGCATAGCTCGACTATATATATATACATATACATATATTTTTCGCTCATTTTTTATGTGCCTGCCCCCTTGGAAAATGTGTTTGGTGCTAAGTACGAGTTTTTGGCAACAAAAAAACCAAAAGAAAAAGGTTGCGCTACCTGAATAGAAATGTAATTGTGTGCAATTGCCAGCAGACAAATGGCGCACACGCAGCAAACCGCAAACGAGTAGCTGGCTTTTGCAATTTGCTGTTGTTGCTGTTGCTGTTGTGTTTTTTCGTATGCTGCCAGCAAGACAAATACGTAAAAACATAGCTGGGGCGCACGTTGCGTATGCTTCATATTGCGTATACGCAACGAATCGGCCGAATCTAAATTGCGCAATGTAGCATATTCATAAATGACAAGCAAAAAAAAGGCGAAAAAAGGCAGGCAACAAACACACAAATTGAGCTAAAAATAAAATGTAAATAAATAATTTGCACTGCGTCATGTCAGAAATTTTAAACACATAATTAACAGCTTATTTAACCCTGTTGTGTGCTGTGGTGGCTGCTGCTGCTGCGCCAGATTATTCTACATGGTTGGACTGACAGCGGGACTGGACTGGGAGGGAGTCTGGGGTGACTTGGGGGAATGGGGGGCCAGTTGCTGTGCAAAATTCATAAAAAGTTTTCTATGCTTGGGGCGCCTCGCAGTGACAATCGTGGCCTGCACCAACACAATGCCAGTGCCCAGCACTGCGGGCCCAGGCCAGCCAGGGCAATGATGACAACGGCAAAAGCAACAACGACAACAGCGACAACGACGACAGCGACAACGACGACAAGTTCGAAACAAAACCGAAACAGAAACAACACCAACAGCAACAGCAACAACATCAGCATTGGAGCAGCGAAAGGAATTGCCTTGCCACACACACACACACACATATACACAGAGAGAGGGCACATATATAAATATATATTCATTTTTGAACAGCGGGAGCGAGAGGCTGCACTGGGACACTTCTGTCAGGCACACCAGGCACAGTGGCACCAACTTCATAATGATTAACAGACAATACACAATTTTTATTAATTTTTTTAATAGCTGCAGGATGGATGTAGAGATCAGAACATGATCAAAACTGCCAAGGGAATGAAAATCGGATCAGTTTTGGCAAAGTTAAGGCAGTTTGAAGTCTGACAAGATCAATTCTAGCGATCTGGGAGACATCTCATGACTTTTTTTTGATAGAATATCGAAATTTTTTAAGTTCTTCAGATTTAAATGCAGATTTATATATATAGGTCAAAACATAATCAATGCTGCTTACAGAATGAAAATCGGATTAGTTTTGACAAAGTTATGGCAGTTTGAAGTCTGACAAGATCAGCTCTAGAGATCTGGGAGACATCTCATGACTTTTTTTGATAGAATATCGAAATTTTTGAAGCTTTTCAGATTTAAATGCAGATCTAATAAAGATGTCAAAACACGATCAAAACTGCTTACAGAATGAAAATCGGATCAGTTTTGACAAAGTTATGGCATTTTGAAGTCTGGGAAGGCCATTTCAAGTGATTTGTACGTTTTCACATGGATTGTTTTGATAAAAAAATCGAAATTTTTTAAGCTCTTCAGATTTAAGTGCAGTTTTATAGTTGCTGTCAATACCTCATCAAGACTGCTTACAGATTGAAAATCTGATCAGTTTTGGCCAAGTTAAGGCAGTTTGAAGTCCGAAGTCGCAGCAAACCATTTAAATGTTATATTTCTGCCAATTAATAAGCAATTATCCGAGCTTCTCGCTGGCCCCACTGTGCATGGAGCATAGGCCACATAATGTGAATCTACTATGTGTGTGTTAGTGTGTGTGTGTGTGTGTGTGTCTTCTAGCCCGATGTGTAGGCGTTAGCAGCAGGGCGTGTTTGAACCCACCTAGATATCCAGCATGTGTTGTGCCATCTTTTAATGTGCCATACACTCAACGCCAATACCAAATGTGCCCACGCCCCCTGCCCCCCTTTCCCGCCCCTCTCTTGTGCACCATCAGCAGCAGCAGTTGTGATGGGTGGGCGTGGCAGGGACATGGACATGAACATGTCCTAGACGCTGAGCACTGGACAAATGTGCATGTGCGATGCAACCAGCAGAGGGCGGCAGCAGTGGAAAGAAAAACAAGAAAGCTAAAATATATATAGGCGACAACAGCATTTTCTCGCTTTGTCAATGGAGCGAATATGAAAAGGCAGCAGGAGTGCAAAAAAAGAGAAGAGGAGCAGCAAAAAAAAAAATAAAAATCATTTATTTCGGTTGACACATTTTCCTTTTGGCGCTGCCATCGCTGACCCGCTCAGCGAGCAATTTCAATGCTGCAATGGGGCAAAGGCAAAGGCAAAGGCAACAAAAACACAGAACAGAACAGAGCAGAAAAAATAAATAAATGCGAGACATAAACACAGCAACAATATGAGAAGCAGTTAGAAGGGGCATAGAAGGTGCTGGAGTAGGTGAAGCTGAAGCTGAAGCTGAAGCTGTTTGGGAGCTATAGAAAAGAGCAGGAAGTGCAAATGCTTCTTTCACTTTCCCGCTGTTGCTGCTGCTGTTGTTGTTTGTTTTGCTTTTCCCTTTTGCCTGTTACTAAATTATTAGTGTGCCACCAACACACACACACACACAAATATACACATGGAGAAAATATGTGAAAGCTAAACACCAAATTTGAAGTCTTTACTCAAGCTTTTATCATTATAGAATAGATCATTTCAAAGTAGAATATTTAATTTATTTCCAGATCCGATCCGTCCGGTTCCGACCAATGTGATGTCCCTTTAAATAATAAGTCTCTGTGCAAAGTTTGATCGCGATAGCTCAAAAACTGAGGGACTAGTTTGCATACATACAGACAGACAGACAGACAGACAGACAGACGGACAGACGGACATGGCTAGATCAATTTGTATTGTCATTCTAAGCATACTTTTGGGGGTCTCCGTTTCCTTCTATGCGTTACAAACTTCAGCACAAACTTAATATACTATTTTCTTCGAAAAAGTATAAATATTACATATATTCACAACTTAAGTATTAAGTTTATTACGCAAAAAATATTTATAAAATTATATAAAAGCAACAAATTATGTTTGCTGCCAGTCATAAGTATTATAATAAAAGTAACTTAATTTAAAAAGAATATGTTTTGTGATAGGTGTCTTAGATTATTAGTGACACTAGTTGCACTAGTTGATAATAAGAACTAATCAATTTCTAACAAAACTATTTTTTTAGGTTTCAGTCTACTCAAAATATAAGGTTTGAATTAATTTTAATAAAATCCCATATAAAACATTTTTAATATCTTTAAAAATCTGTTATAAGAAATATTTTAGGTTAACTTGCATAAATACTCTCTCAAATAATTTAAGTAATTTAAGTATTCATAATTTACTTGAATAAATTATCTCCCTGACAAATGATAAAAACATCCACTAATGAAATATAAGGGTTGAATTCAGCTGATACCATTTTATAAAAATGTATTTAGATCATTTATTTAATTATATATAATTTATAAATAAATTAAGCAACTGATGAAATAAAAGGGTTGAATTCAGTTGATAAAATTTTATAAAAATTTGTTTAATAATATTTTGATTTTCACTTTCTAAAAGTGTTAAAAAAAAAATATTCATAATTGACTTGAATAAATAATCTCTCTGACAAATGAAGTAAAAACATCAACTAATGGAATGGTTTTTGTTTACAACCATAAAGTAAAAAGACAAACAATTTGATTCAAGTTTGTTCACTTTAAACTAAACTCACTCAATCAAAGAATATATGCTTGGCTTAAGTTTTAATCTATTTAACTTTAAAAGGCAAGCTTGCATTTAGAATAAATTATTAACTGAATCTCGCATTTTTTCCGCTGTGCAGTATGTAAATGACGCCTGTTTATTGTTGAACTTAACGCTAGTTTCCTTGCCTTGCCTGCCATTTTGAATTTTTAAAGCAAGGTGACAAACAGTTACAGCCAACAAGCAGCTCCCGCCTCTCTTTTTAAATTGTTGTAATTTTTGGGGTTGTAGGCGCGGTCGCTGTTTTATATATATATATATATATGTGTAAAAGGCGGCTTTTGTGCTGTAAGCGCGCAAATTGGCCAGCGCCTGTCACCGAAAATAAGTTTTCACTCGGCTGGGCAAGGCAAAGGCAAAAGGCTCTCTCTTTAGCTGTGTGTGTGTGTGTGTGTGTGTGTGTGTGTGTGTGTGTATGTCGAGCAACGGGGGGTATACATAATTTGGCTGGGGCTGCATGAAAATTGTTGGACACATGGCAAAATGTGCGGCCCCAGAGCCAGGTAAAGCGGTAGCCCAAGAATGGCAACACTTATTATTGTTTGAGCGAGGCAACAACAACACTGCTATTATTAACAGTAACAACAACAACAACAACAACAACAACATTAAACATTGCTGGCTGGCTGCAGAGCGCAAGCGTTTGCCCGGGCATTTTTGCGTTACAAATCTGAGAGTTTCGCCAGCTGCTTGGGATGCTGAGCAGCTTCGCTCTCTCTCTCTCTTTCGCTCTCTTTCACTCGCTCTCTCTCTCTGTCGCTCTTCAACCCTCTCTGCCAGACCGTCTCTCTCTGACTTTCCAGGCCCTGTTCCCGCCTGCCTCAAATGTTTGCGCTTACTGTTTGCATTGTAGATTTGCGTCTTATGTGTCGCTCTCCCTCTCTCTCTCCCTCTCCCCCTCTCTCTCTCTCTGGCTGCGTGTGTGATTTTTCTTACACCTTACACATTTTCCAGCGCCACGCACTCAACTTAATTTTTGTTGCAACCAACAAAAACACACATATTTTGCTTCCAACCGCCCCCCTTTGCCCCTTTCAACCCCCCCTCAGCTTACAATTGCGCATGTTGTGCGATTAATCTAAGGTTAAAGAAATGCGTGAGTTGTGCGCTGTATTTTATTTTTCTTTATTATTTTTTTGTTGGGCGTTTTTTGGTTTGCTGGCGTCCACTTGTTGTTGCTGCACACTTGATTTGTTGTATTTGCCAATTTTATCATTTTTATACCCAGCACACATAAAATGCAGCTAAGGCGTGAAGGTACACTCAGTAAACTTAATATCCTAAATTGAAGAAAGTTAAAACAAATGTTTTACTTTGACAAGTTTTTAATCCTAAAAGCCTAAATTGAAGTCAAATGAATGTGAACGAGTAAAAGCGATTGTCTTTGAGCAGTTTTTTTGTGGAGTTTCTTATATCATTTTTGTTGATATATTATACTAATTTAAAGAAAATTACAACAAATGTTTTACTTTTAAGCAAATAGTTTCTTGCACATAGAAATTTAACTTAAAAGCCTAAATGCTAGTCAAGTAAATGCTTTATAATAAAGACGTTTTGCTTTGGCCAACTTTTTTTATGAAGTTTTTCAAATCATATTTGATGTTTAAATAAAATTAAATAAAAATGTTAATCTGAAGTAAAATTAAGACTTTAAATATGCCAAATGTTAATTGCATGATTTATTTTTAGTTGTTTTAATTTATTTTAAAATTGAAATTTGTGTAATTTCATAATTTTAAATCAATTTTCTCTATCTACAGTTGCTAATTCACATTAAAAATATAAATAAAATACATAAGAACTGCCAACAGGGCATCTGCTAGTCGCGCATGCCCAGCCACTTATGCCTGCATGTGTGTGTGTGTGTGTGTGTTTGCGTATTAGTGCATGTGTGTATTATATTTTATATGCTGCTTAGCTCTCAGTGCGTGACCTTTTCTTTCATTTTGTTCTTGTTGCTGCTGTTGTTGTTCTTATGCGCTGTCTTCCCGTTACATTTAATACGCATACGCATACATATGTAAATACATGTACATATACATATACATATATATATGTATTTATGTATGTATGTATGTAGATTATGTATATGTTTGTGCGTTTTATGTAGCAGACACACCGCAAGACTTTGCTTTTGTGTGTGCTGAGCGCCTTTGAAGCTGCTGTGCCACAAGAAAACCAACAATAATAACAATCACAACAACAGCAACAACAACAGCTACAACAACAACAAAAAACAGCCGTGTACAAATTAGCATAATGGATTTTTTTGTCAAAGCGTATTCCGCCGTCGCCTTCGTCGGCTCTTTTTGTAAATTATACGCAGCGGAATTTTGCGGTTGGAGCTAATCACGAAAATGCATTCACATTTGCCTCCAATCATTTGGCTTAATTAATTGGCAGAGGGATTGGCAGAGGCTTAGGTTAGAGCGGATGGGGAAGGAGCAGTTGTTGTACAAAATGTAAATCTTTTGAGCTTTCAATAAATGTAATTCAAGGTGCGCGAGGCACACAAACACAGATCTGATATTTATCCGACTTTCTTAAGGTAATTAGTCTTTAAATTATGGAAAAATCTGTTAATGCATAAAATGGCAAGTTTTCTTTAATTACATTTGCTATGTCTATACTATATAAAATAGCAAATTTTCTTTATATACATACATTAACGTCTTCTTTATTTGACAACAGGCAAAGAATTTCTATCTTATATCTTGCACTTGTTTTATTAAACGTAATCAAATGATTTCGTTGAAGAGTTAACAGTCAATTTAAATTAGGAAAATTTAAAAAATATAGAATATGCCTAAAAATAAATATTTATATTTATGTGTAAGTTAGTTACACAATGGATTTCTTAATTTAAAAGAAAAGTGATCCCTAAAATATCGAAAATCACCAACAAAAACTATTTGAAATAAATAAAATTGATATAGTGATCAAATGCTTTAAATAATTTAAAATAAATGCATTGCACATATTTTAAGGTAAAATAACTAATAATAATAGATTTAACATTATCATTTATACCTGCATACAACATTTTCTTTACTTAATTAAGTATTTTGGGCATCGACAATTAGAATTGTGAAGTGAATATATATTAATTTTACTGATGTAGGTGCTTTACATAAAAAATATAAATAAAACAAGAAATTAAATTAATAGGGAATATGTTTTATGAAATAAGAAATAAAAATATATAAATTATAAATACTTCGATCACTAAATATATATATATAACTTTTAATGGGTGTCTATGAAATACATAAAGAATAAAATAAGAAATTATAAATTATTATTGTCTGCAACAATTTGTCTGACATAAGACAAATAAATATCTAGAGCTATGTTTTTTGGGGCTTCAAATCGCACAACCTTCAACCATTATAAGCCTCTGTCTACATATGTGAGAAGCAACTCTATATATAAATATAAATACATATATATATATATTTATATATGTACACAGTAGCGCAGCTGAGCTGTCATCTATAAATGCTCATTAATACTTAAATCAAGTAAGAAAATCAAAAGTGTACCATAATACAAATAACGTATACAAATGCAAGTGAAACCGACGCACACTTATAAGGTATTTGTTGAGCAGGTTCCAGAGAGAGAGAGAGAGAGAGAGAAATCAGAGAGAACGCCTCTCTCGCTCTCTCTCTCTCTGCACAGAGTCCGCTGTGATGCTGCGAGAGAGAGAGTAAGAGTTTGATTAGTGAGAGGCAGGACTCTCTGTTTGACTTCGTGTGCTTCGGTGTGTGTGTGTGTGTGTGTGTATGTGTGTGTGTGTGTGTGTGTGTTTGATTTGCGGCCATTGCACGGCGCTGTGTTTTGTGTTACGCGTATGACGTCATTAAAGCCACAGCCACAGCCTCACCTTGCCAAGTCTGAGGCTAGCTAACCTGGCCAACAAACACAGAGCCGAACAGAGCATCACAGAGCCGATGTGATATCCCTATACACTACATTTATATATATATATATATTATATATATGGGGCACAGGTTTTGGCGTTTTCTCATGCATTTTTCATATATACAACAACAACAAGATTTTACACTACTCATGCCCCATTGAAATAACAGACAACAGATATACTATATGTGTGTGTGTGTGCCATTTTGACATTTGTTTACAAATTTATGTCACCCTCTCTCTCTCTCTCAATCTCTCTCTCGCTCATTTCCCCCATTTGCCTGCCTCGACTCCTGTCGCTGACTTCCCACATTGGCTGCTCTGCCTGTCTGCCATTGTGGCTCAGTTCACTTGGGGGCTAAGCATCTCACACTCTAGTGGGGCAGTTTTGTTTTTTGCCCACCTGACCCCGCTGTCTTTCACATTTGAGATGTGGACGTTGTCTGATCTTTCATCATCATCAGCGTCCGAGCATTGGACAGTTTTATGACTAACTCACAAGCACACAAATACACATGCTCTAATCGAGGCACTGTCTTAAAAGCAATGCAGCAAGAATCAGACTATCCGGTCTTAATAGATAACAGAATTAACTGACTAAAACTGCTAAAATATTAAAAGGCATATTAAAAATTGGTACTACTATAGAGACCAAATAGTTTTTCATCTTACTAGATCTCAAGCTATCCTGTAAATAGCCTATACGACACATAAGACAACTTACCTTGACCATTTCTTAGCTTCGTTTCCAATGATTTTATTTCATTCAAGTCAGTAACCGAATATGAAAATGAGATTCAAGCTCATAGTCAACATATTTATATTTGCATTAGTTACTGCAACACTAACCACACTAGCTTTTGGAGGACGATACTTTATTTCACATCTACACTTCCTTCCACAGTATTTACACCAGTTTGATTTTTTTTTAGCGGACAAATCTCCCTTGCTTGTGGCTAACTTGCAACCAATTTCGGGGCTCATACTACAAATGTACTCTTTCAAAGTGGCTGAAATAAGCAGAAATGATTGGCCTGCACTTGTATGATGAGTGAAATAATTTTATATTTTACCACGTGTCCGATAAGTTTCTAATATGCAGTCGTCTAATGCCAATTCATCGGGCTTATCCATAACGGTCACCTCATAGACATTGTTCTTGTCCTTCTCACTGACGATGATGTCTCTAAATTCTACAACGCATTTTGGGTCAAAATAAGTCTCGCAATTTACACATTCGTTTGCAGCTGCCGCTGTTTGCTGTTGCATAAGTATACATAATATCGTAAATGAAATACTTAAATTTTTCATGTTGAAGCTGAAATGAACAATACTCGAAATGATTTGATTTTGTATGACAAACTTATGATGCCTATTGTTGATGATTTCGTACATAAAAAGAGTCAATCGGTTTTGTTAATTTTGAATGCCAAAATCGAAGATTTATCAAAGGGATATTCAAACTAAACTAGAAAATGCAGCTCACGAATACCATTTAATCGATTATACTCTCTGCAGCTTTTTGTAAGGACTTTCAGCTGCTCCTTTTAGTATTTAATTTGGCAGAGCACTGTTCACAGTCAGTAATCAGCCCATCCCCCACTTGGCTACAACTTTATTCTGCAACAGCCCTGAACAATGAAGTACAGTAAGTTCCGGCTTCATAACGCTGCTGAGCGCACAGTTAACAAAACTTGTTTTGGCCCCCAAAAACTGCAGGCAGCTAACCTGCGACCCCAAAAGGGGCATGGCTATAATCCAAAATAGTTTGGCATGCAAAACGCACAAGCTGCATAACTCAACGTCCAGCAGCTATTAATAAACCAGTGTCAAAGTTTCTCAATATGCAACTAAACGTAAACATAAATAATATCCCCAGCACTGTGGTGCAAAATGAGCAAATAAATCAAATTATAAACTAACAAAATGCATCAAATATATTACAAACCCAACTTTAATTGTAATTTATGTGCAAATTATATAAATAAAATGATTAAAGTATTCACAATCTTTGCTATTCAAGACTCAATCGCTTTGCAATTTTCAACATTGGTGATTAATAAGGATATTCAAGTGCACAAGAAAATTGAAGACGATAGCTTAAAAATCATCGCAAATATGCCCAAATACCGACCTCGGTTGTATGGCAGCTATAAGATATAGTGGTCCGATCTGGGTGATTTCGACAAATGTGCTGTTTCTTTGAATAATAAGTTTCTTTGCCAAGTTTCATAGCGATGGCTCAAAAGCTGAGGCACTAGTTTGCATACATACAGACAGACATGGTCAGATAAATTTGTTTTGTCATCCTAAGCATACTGGAGGTAACTTTTGGGGGTCTCCAATGATTCCTTCTATGTGTTACACACTTCAGCACAAAATACTTGCACTATTTTCTTAGAGAAGAGTATAAAAAGATAAACACAAATAAATCAAATATCTTTTCTCGCGGTGTAAGCCTTCTTGTAATTATGGAATTGTAACCACTGTGCAGGAGTTTTTCGAGCTTTGATTAAACTTTCTCCCTAAGCGGCTTAAAAGTGCAACAAAAACACAGCAAAAAGCTAACGCAAAGCCACAAAAACATAACCGATGCTCCAAAAGTTATATGCTTCAAATAAATTAAATTCATAAAAGCTGAGGGGATGAGAGGGGTGGAGGATAACACAGACCTAAGAGGTGGCTGGTCGCATGCGTTAACCTTTGGCATTTTTAATTAAGCGAACGAACAACACATAAAATATCGACACTTCAATTGCAAAAAACGAAAAAAATATCGCTGGCAGGCAGAAAATTAAGCAGGCAGGCAAAAGAGGGCGGGGGCTGAGGGCTAAGGGATGGCAGGACTTGCCGAGGGGACTTAACGAACCGCACCGAGCGCAGCCGAGTGTGTTGTATTGCATTAAAGGTGAAACTGGAGGAGCAGGACGACAAGCGGCCCGGGCGATGGCGAATGAACGAGCCTATTAACAGCAACAAGGACGACAGCAACAGCAACAACAACAGTAGCAACATCAGCAGCAGCAGCTCTTAATTAAGAACTCATGTTAATTGTAATTATTTGGCACATGAAATTTTTATTAATTTATGCCGCGCACAGAACAACAACAACAACAACAACAAAGGTGTAAAGCTCGTTGTTGTTGCTGGTGTTGGAGTGTTAATGATGATGCTGCTGCTGCTGATGCTGCTGCCGATGCTTAGTATGCCTGAAAAGGGTGTCGCCGTATAATGGACCCAGAGTCTGGCACAATACAGAGAAAGAAAAGACGTGCCTTAAACTAAATATTCAATTTTTAAAAAGTGATACATTTATAAGGTGTATACCACTAATATTCCTGCTACAAGGTGCCTCATTTTATTTTTGAGCTTTGTAATTTATTTATTTTATTTATTTTTAATTTTTCTGAATTTTTGTATATTTGTAAAAAGTAATTTGAAAAAAGAAACAAAAAAATACTGCAGCTTTAAAAAAATACTATAACACTTAAAATACCAACAACAAAACGAAACTATCAACATATGTATATATTTGGTATTTGTAAATATTATTTTTCATTATTTAATTTTTTGTCTTTTTTAAAGAAGCTTAGTTTTTGAAAAATTTAATTTAATGTATAAAATTAATAACAAATATTTTAAAGTTGCAAATCGGCTACTGAACTTTATTATGAAGATTTACCAATTTGACTTACAGTAAAAATGTTGACTCATTTTTTTTTAAGGAAATATTGTTGATCAATCAAGATGACATTTTGACTGCCTTTCATTTTCTCTGTGTGCACACACAGTACAGTTATCAAACGGGAACCGGGACACCGCACATATACATACACACACACACACACACACACACATATACGCAGCACACACCTGAGCATTTATATATATTTATATATAAAACGAGCAAATGATGAGGCTCCATCACAGTATCAGCCTCACAGGCATTAGTTGCTGCTGCTGATGCTGCTTCTACTCTCATAAGTATGCTACATGTTGTGCATACACTACACACTACTATTAGTTTGTATATACACATTTGTCTACCCTGTGGTAGAGGCAAAGCAGGGCATATACCTTTGCAACTTTGATATGACTTTTAAGCACAAATGTTGTAGGCTAAATGGCAAATTGTTTGAGTTGATAAGCTCAAAGGTAACTGATTGATTGCATTTTTCTTCAGTAGTCTCCCAGAGGACTAAGTTGCCATTGCAGCAGAGTAACTGTCAGTCATTAGTCCATTTTAGACTAACAGATTCGTACGTGCTTTTAATGTATCTTTATTTTGGCATTGATTTGACTAGACTGTCATTGTCTAGTCACAAATACGTGGCAAATCATTTCGGTTAGATTCCTCCCATTGCTTGCATTTCTCCACTTCAGTTAGCGTCGGCAGCCTGTCCGGAAGTACTTAGATTGACGACACTGATAGCGCCGCTAATGGTTTCCTGCAGTAATTGGCTATTTCAGCCGCGAAACGCCCCAGCCACGAAAATAATAATGCGGTTGTCATTATTGTCATGCTCGAATCGCTTGAGGTAGCTGCCAGAGTCTAAGGATTAGTTCTGCGCTTGTGTGAATTTGGTCAACGTGAAAGGATCTCGGTGGATCTCACCCTATAGCGAGAGAGAGAGAATAGGGGAGAAAGAGAGAGTAAGAGAGAGTAGAGAGAGTATGAGAGAGAGAGTGTAATGAAAGAGAGTTAGAGAGAGACAGTATCGAGAGGGAGAAAGAGAGGAAGAGAGAGGGAGTAAGCGACAGAGAGAGACAATACGAGAGAGAAAGAGAGAGAGAGATAGAGTAAGAGAGAGAGAGTAAGAGAGAGAGAGAGTAAGAGAGAAAGAGAGTGAGATAAAGAGAGAGAATGGAGTGAGAGAGAGAGGAATAGAGTAAGTAGGAGAGAGAGAGAGAGAGAGAGAGAGAGAGAGTAAGAGAGAGAGAGAGTATGAGAGAGAGTGTAATGAAAGAGAGTTAGAGAGAGACAGTATGAGAGGGAGAAAGAGAGGAAGAGAGAGGGAGTAAGCGACAGAGAGAGACAATACGAGAGAGAAAGAGAGAGAGATAGTAAGAGAGAGAGAGTAGAGAGAGAGAGAGTAAGAGAGAAAGAGTGAGATAAAGAGATAGATATAGAGTGAGAGAGAGCTAAAGAGAGAGAATAGAGTGAGAGAGAGAGGAATAGAGTAAGTAAGAGAGAGAGAGTAAGAGACAGAGTAAGAGATAGAGTAAGAGATAGAGAAAGAGTGAGAGACGAGAGACAGTTCGAGAGAAAGGGAGAGAGAGTAAGAGAGAGAGAGTAAGAGAGAGAGAGAGTAAGAGAGAGAGAGAGTAAGAGAGAGAGAGAGAGAGAGGAAGAGAGAGACTAGAGAGAGAGAGAGAGTTATAAGGGAGAAAGTACGAGAGTGAGAAAGCTGGAGAGATGTACATAGAGAAAGGGAATAAATAGGAGAGCTAAAATTAAAAGAGAGAGAGTAACGGAGAGAGTCCGTCATATGTATATTAAAAGAGAGAGTGAGAGTTAGGAAAATGGAAGTAATATTAAGAGAGAGAGACAAAAAGATAGAAATACTAAAAGGGAAGAGAGCAGTAGAAAGAGAGAATAGAAGTAAAGTTTGAAAAGAGAGAGAGAGAGAGGAGAAATAATAGATCGAGAATGAAAGAGTAAAACGAATGGGATAGTAGTAACAGGGAATGCGAATGAGACAGTAGTAAAAGAGGGATCGAGTATAAGATAGAGAATTGAAGAGAGTAAGAGATGAAATGGAGTGAGAAAGTAGTAAGAGATAGAGAGTAACAGAAAGCTAAGAGAGTGGAATAGAGCAAGAGTGACTTACTTAGTGTAAGTCGGAGCGCACTGAATCAACTAAATATAGCAGCACATGTAAAGATCACTGCCACCACCAAGATCTGCCGGCCTTACTTGCATTCTTGAGAATCGCATAGAAGGGCAACGTTTACCAGACAGACTGCAAATGTTAATGTATACTATTATGTTAATAACTGCCTTGTAGCTATCAGAAATCACATTTGAAGCCCGGAACCTTGTTATTCGGTTGTTCGAAACTGATGCGGTCAGTGAATGTCGTTATTGTAACCATATAGTATTCTCAATTGTTATTTCTAACACACACACACACACACAGAGTCTAGTGACGGAAATGGAATTTCGCAGTCGTAACACACACAAGTTTCCGTTGCCTGTCTGCATTTTGTGATTTTCACTGATTAAACGACGCGAACGAGTCAGTCGCTTTCTCTCTCTTATAGGATTAGCATTTCACAAGCAAATCGACTGACAAAGGTTGACAGTTGACACACACACACACACACACACACACACACACACATAGACGCGTTCAGTCACCCAGTTGCTAGCATAATTGAAGCATTCGCCATTTTTCATTTGCAGCAGTTGAAATATCATGCATGGAAATATTCGGTGTTTCTAATGATAGAACATACACACGAAACCATGTCGTAAACTTGATGACAGCTTTTTTATTTGTCACATTTGCAAATACGAGAGTCAAACCTCTCGATTATGCCACAAATCTCGCATACGGTTTGTATTTGGCAGAAATCAAGGTTGCATTTGAAGATGTCGACCTGCTGACGTGTTTGTTTGATTCTTTTTCGTTGTTGTTTTTTGTTTTGCTATACGTTTTAGATGATATTTTCTAAGCGCCCGCCCAACCCATTCGCAGTTGTTGTTGTTGTCGTTGCTGCTCTGCTGTGTTGCTGTTGCAGTTTCGAATTTCATTAGAATTTTTCTTTTGTTTCGTTGCGCGTCATGTGCCGAGAGGAAATAGCAATGGGACCCCCTTCTTTCTCTTTTCACCAGCTTCCCTCTCGCACACAAAACAAAAAGCCAGCAGCAAATAAAATGAAAACTGATTCAAATGCGGAGGCTATTGTTGTTGTTGCTGCTGCTGCTGGTTGGCAGTCGTGGGAGTTGGCCCATAAACAGACATGTGACTGTCAGACAGACAGACAGGCAGACAGACAGCAAATGCAACCTCAACAGTCCAACGGAGGCATCGATGGCAACTTGATAAATAAAGAATTTCAATTAGTGGCACAAAATCCAAAGCGCTGCTCAAAATGCATTTTAGTCCCAGCTCTTAATTTCCTAAAAGGGTACATTTGTGGTATACAAAAGCTTTGGGTAGTTGTCCTCAATGGAATTTTAAAACTGTTGAGTGGAGCTTTTTAAGGTATAGGACAAGAGTTCAGCAAAAGTTGAAGAAGGAGTAGCTTTTAAAGCTCACAGGAAAGCTTGGGACAGTTTGAAAGCTGCTTCCATAACCCATAACAATAATGTTAATAACAGTAATGTAAGAGTTATGTAATATAAAAGTTCTTCATTCTAGAAATAAAGCTGCTCTTTGGACATTGTTAAGCTTTTACAGGGTTTTATTGTAATATAACAATTACTTTTTATAACAATAATGTAATAAAACTGTATTTCAAACAGCTCCAGAGATTTCATTTTAAATATTGCATAGCTTATTCAAAAACCTATTATACATATGCTGTTAACATCAAAGTTATGTTATTTAACAGTAATGCAATGTAAAACTAATGTTATACGTATTACAATTAGACTGCATTTAAGTTTTCCACCCTAGTCTAGACGCACCTTATTACTTATATCTAACTTGTAACTAATTTGTACTTAACTTTTACCTTTTCTTTAATTAAGTTTTGCAGCGATAAGCACTCAATTATCTAAACAATAGACATGCTCATCAAACATAATTTTGATTTTATCTTCAAATTGTTTTCTGTCTTATTCTTGTTTTTTTCTTTGTTGCTTGTATCTTTCAGAGTCTGCCTTTATTTTGTCTGTTTGCTGGCCTCTGGTCTGTGTCGGAGTTCAAATGCTTGCCGTTTGTTTTTATAAAATTAAAAACTTTTGCCGTCCCTGCTGCGCTGTAATCTTTATCGACACGGCCAACAGGGGACGGGGACGGGAAGGAGGTGGTAGGTGGGGCTACAAGGAGAATTTCAGCAGCATGTTCTACCAGCAACAATTGCTTGTTGATTTGGCTGTCGCGCCCAGCGTGTCTTGGTCGAAAGTTTTTGGCACAGTCGTGGAGCTGGCCCAAAGCGACAGCGACTCGAGCTCCAGACAGATTGTTGGCCTGCCAAAGACAATTTACGGCAGGACGCAGGACTTCTACAAATTATCGAGTGACAAAAAAAGAAATTGCAGATAGAAAACGACGTTGCAGTTTGTTGAGGTAGACAAAAAAAAAAAAAACTGAGAAAACTTTTCTGTGGCCAGTTCGCTCGGTTTGATAAGAAATAATTTATTTCTTATGGCGTGCGGTCAGTTTTAGTGGCAAGGTGAGGACAGGTCGCAACGACAAATTGAATGCGACGCCGCAGTTTAAAGCAGAAAATAAAAATATTAAAAAATTTGCAAGAAATATTAAAAAAAAAGAAATTTAAATCAAAATATTCAAAATTCTTGAACACGTTGAATATATTTATGTAATTAAATTAAATAAAAAAGTACTTCTGACCTGCAAGCAATTTGATTCATTCCTTTAACAAATTTGCAAAAAATTAAAAAAATATATATTAAAAAAAATTTAACATTGAAAATTTTAAAAAAGTTTGAAAATATTTGCGTACATAATTAAATGAAATATAAGAAAAGTGTACAATTAATTTGATTGATTTCTTAAACTTCTACTTAATTTTGTTATCGAATATTTAACAAATATATAATAGTAGATAATAGTAGTATATTTCCCCTTTTCGAGTTTTAAGATCCCTCAACTATTTTTCGCTTAAATTTTAGTAATTTTTGCTGCTTTTTGCTTTGGCATTAGAGCTGTTTTATTTGGCAGTGTGTATGCACATGCATACATATTTTTATATGTACATATATGGTGTATATATAAAAGTATACATATATATTTGTAAACATACATTTATAGCCTAAGGGCAGCTGCAACGTAAAGTTAACTGTAACTGTAACTGTAACTGTAACTGTCATCTGTCTCACTCGCACTTGCTGTTGCCGTCTCTGTCCACAGCCACGTCCTCGTCCTCGTCCTCGTCTCAGTCTCGGCAGGATGTGTGTAGCTTGTCAGATGAAAGCCACAAGGTTGTGCGCCAGTCGACAGTTGGAAGTCGCAATGACATTTCAAATTTACGGACTATGACAAAGTGAGTTAAATGCATTTTGAAAAATACTCGGACTACGACGAATTGAAAAGAAAATCCTAAAAAGTCGCTACATATATATACTCCGTACGTGAAAAATGAGTAAAATCTATATACTTATGAGCAGAATTAAATACTGAGTATTTTTCTAGGGATATTTTGGTTGCATATCTGGAAAGGGTTTTTCTAAGAACTTGGAAGCCTTAAATTAGTTTAGAAAATATTCTCTAAAACAAGATAATAGCTTACTTAAGCTTATGTTTCAATATGAATATTACTTTATATATGTTTAGTATTTTGGAATAATTAACTTAAGTTAGCAGTTTCCCTACAAACAATTTTCATCATTATTTTTTCTTTTTCTAGCTGCTCCACATTTGAATACATTTTAATGTAAACTGACCTTTCGAAGGTCATTATTAAGTAGACTTTGAATGCACATATATGTAATTCCATTAAAATCCGCTCACAAAAGATGATGTACCATATTTACATTTAAGCCCGTAGTCTGATTTTAATACTTGTTTTATACATTTTGTTTTTGCTAATACATATGCATGATGTGATTTTTTTCTCTGCGTTTCTTTCGCATTTTTAGTCGGTGTCATCTTAAGCGGTAAACTAGTTTTGTTTATATTTTTTCTTCTTTTACTATGAATATTGCTACGCATTCGATATGTTTGAAAATGCATAGTTTACTTTAGAGGCCTCAAACTGGTTATACGTGGATTCTTTATCAGCATTGTTGACCCTGAAAGCGCCCACTATTGATTCGGAAGCATAAGCCGTGCGAAATGCAAATTTCAAATACCAAAAATTTTCATATAAATACGCAGCCGTTCCGCTGATAATATTATAGTTACCTTTGGAACCTCAAACAAACACTCAACATGAAATTCCTGATCGTTTTCGTTGCCCTCTTCGCCCTGGCTGTGGCTGCACCCGCTGATGATGGAGCCGCACAGATTGTGCGCTCAGATGCTGATGTTGGACCCGAAAGCTACAACTTCGCGTAAGTACAATTGTCATTAAGAGAGAGAGAGAGGGAGATTTGCTGATTCTTCGATTTGCATGCAAACAACAGATGGGAGACTTCCAATGGCATCCAGCAGCAGGAGCAGGGACACCTTGAGAATGTTGGCACCGACCACGAGGCCATCAACGTTAAGGGCCAATACTCTTTCGTTGCCGATGATGGTCAGACCTACACCGTCCAATACATCGCTGATGAGAACGGTTTCCAGCCCCAGGGTGCTCATTTGCCCGTTGCCCCCCTTGCCTAAGAACCGATATTAAAGTTTTAAAATAAATCAAATGTTTTTCCAAAGTTCTTGTGTGTTTCGATTATGGTTTTAAGCGGGTGTTGCTATCATCAATAGAACCTACTTGAAGAGTTCGTTAGTTGTCCAGCATATACATAACTATCCACATAACACGGCAATACAGTGTCTCAAAGCTGAATTCGTGCAGTTGCTATCATAATTTTAAAATCATATTTTAAAAGCATGCAGTTTTCTTGAGTATTTATTTAATATTTATATAAAGAAACTCATTTAAATTTGTTGTTAACTTTTAGGTTTTAGCGACTTTATGCATTTAGGCATTATTATTATACATGTACGCAATAAGCTTTAAGCCACTGTATATGTATATGAATGCAGCATTTTGCATATTTATTCAATTTTTGGTCACGTTTAGTAGCGGAAAATGTTGTGGCAAAAACAAATGCAAGTAGTTTGGCAGTCAGAGAAGACATCAAGTTTTGCCTCACAAAAACAGAACAAAAATCAAAAAAATATCTTTAAGATTCTGATGAAAATTCGCTAATTTTGCAACATTGCATGATTGTTGTTGCTGCTTTTAGAAGAATCGAATCATATAATTAGTTCTTTTAACTAATAAATAAACTTTAACTGAGTTCCTTTTCAATTAGACAATAGTTGTAGAGTTTTATATGTTATATATATATGATCTTTACTAAAATTCACATTTTTTGATTAGCTACCTTTTAAAAAAAAATATATAAATTTTTCTTCTATTTCAATAAGTATATATTGCAAAAATACTAAAATAAACTAAAGCCATCACATGATAATAGCTAATTATTTCCCATTACCAAATGTATATAAACAAATTAAAAGCTAATTAAAAAAAAACTGCTTGTTGTATTTATGTAAATCAAAGTTTGAGCAAATGCTTTGAACTAATTTCCAACTGGTGCAAAATCGAATGAGTAAAAGAAAACGAAATTTCAAAAATCGTCGATAAAACGAAGATGAAGACGAAGATGTGGAAGATGGCACAGAGACCAGTCAAACAGCTATTGGCAAAGCTAACACAGCTAATAGCTAATAGCAACCTTGGCCAGTCAGTCCAGATGTGGGCCTGAGATGTGGGCTTGAGTCTGGTCAAGATCGGGCAGCGTGTGGCGGGTTGCCAACCGGCAATAGAGTGAGAGACGCGTCTGCTTATCTATCCATATATATATATATAGTTGAAAGTGATAGTGTGCTCGCATATTAGCATAATATAAGACCGGGCAGTTTTCGAGGTGTAAACTGGCAGCGATAATGGAAAAAAACATGTTTCAAGAACTTCTTGCTAATTGGCAGGCAGAAAGAAAGATAGCGAGAGTAGAATGAGAAGTATAATCGGTTAACAGACGTAATCCAACATCAAAGAAGTCTTGTAAATCAAAAGTAGCCAATTAGTTTATGTGTATCACGGAATTACCATATTATATACTCAAATGTAAATCGTTTGACTGTATTTGAATATTATCAATTTGCCTTGTGACGTTTTTTCAATCAACGCTAACACATAAAATCCACTATAACTAGTTTGAATCATTTCAACATTTGACTGAACACATTTTCGTTATAAATACGCCGCAGATTAGCCAAAGAGACAATAGTTACCTTTGATACCTCAATAGCGCTACACAACCAAACTCATCATGAAATTCCTGATCGTCTTCGTTGCCCTCTTCGCCATCGCAATGGCTGCTCCTGCTGAGGATGCACAGATCCTGCGTTATGACAACGACAATATCGGCGTTGATGGCTACAGCTATGCGTAAGTAGCAATCAGCAGATCAATCAGACTGACACAACATTGGCTCATCCTTTGCTTTTCTTTCGCTACAGCGTGGAGACATCCGATGGCAGCTCGAAGTCCGAGCAGGGTCATATTGAGAATCTTGGTGCTGAGAATGAGGCTATTTCCGTTAAGGGACAGTTCTCTTATGTCGGCGATGATGGTCAGACCTACACCGTCCAATACATCGCTGATGAGAACGGTTTCCAGCCCCAGGGTGCTCATTTGCCCGTTGCCCCCCAGGCCTAAAGAGCGATATTAAATTTTAAATAAATTAGATGTTTTACCAAAGTTTTCATGTGTTTGATATTATGCCTGCAAAATCTGCATGGGAAAGTCAACTTTTTCTATGCTGTTTATACTCTTTTCGAAGAAAATAGTATATTAAGTTTGTGCTGAAGTTTGTAACGCATAGAAGGAAGCGTATGAGACCCCCAAAAGTTACTGCCAGTATGCTTAGAATGACAATACAAATTGATCTAGCCATGTCCGTCTGTCTGTCTGTCTGTTTGTCTGTCTGTATGTCTGTATGTATGCAAACTAGTCCCTCAGTTTTTGAGCTATCGCGATAAAACTTTGCACAGACACTTATTATTCCAGGGGACAGCACATTGGTCGGATCCGGCCGGATCGGACCACTATATCTTATAGCTGCCATACAACTCGAAGTCGGTTTTGGCCATATATCCTATGATTTTAAAGCTATCGCGATACAACTTTGCACAGATACTTATTATTCAAAGAGACATCACATTGGCTGGAGACGGCCGGATCGGATCACTATATCTTATTGCTGCTATACAACTGGCAATGAACTCAATATTCTCAGAACAAAAAAAAAAAAATGTTACGCGACAAAACGATTTTGTACAGCTTATGAAATTTCAATGGTGCAGTTGGCAGAGTGAAAATTGACTATAGGTTCGAAAAGAGTATAAAATCTTCGGCACGCCGAACATAATCCTTCCCCACTTGTTTTATTTAACAGAATGTAATTATAAGCAAATTATATAGAAGATGTAATCTTTTATAAGGTTTATTTGGATCCAAGGCTTGGCTCTCAAATTGGCGTTGACAAATTTATATGGTACTTAGAAGAGCTTGTCCAAACTAACTATGATGCCGAATCTTAGAAGAAAGCTTTATTTTCCAAAGTTAGCTTTGAAATTGGGTTCTTGGAAAATTCTTAAAAATTAAAACAAAGGTATTAAAGTTTGTATGGAAAGCACTCAACTACAATTGACTAACTTTGATTAAGGATAGGAAATACAAACTATTATATAATACCATACATGATATACATATATGTTTAGGTACAAGCAAGTAAAGTAAATTACCTGATGACCTGTCTAAATTGCCTATTCTAACCAGCAAAAAATAAATATATCTATATATATGTATTATATTCTTGTAATTTTCTGTGTTTTCCACAATATCTGCAACAAATGTTGTACCAAATTTCAACTTAAGCAAACCCAATAAATATTTATTTAAATTGAATATTTAATAATTTAAGTGCTGAATTAATTTTCTTTAATTATGAATATTTATTTTAGATTATATTTTTAAGTATTTTTTTGTTTTTTCTTATATGTTATATGTTAAAAGTCAACATAAGAATATAAATTTTTTTCAAATATATAAGAAGCTAAATGCTAAGTGAACTTTGATATATATTTTTTCGATATTTATCCTAAATTTATTCACATACAGGAGGTCTTTACTTTGTATCCCTGCATAGATTCGTTTGTCTTGTTAAATGAGTAATAATCGATTAATATATAGCTAAATTTACATAATAAACTAGAACTAACAATATTTTCCAGAGGTGCTCTGCAATGAAAGACAAATAACGTAAGGAAAAGATTCTCCAGTGGGCTTAAATATTAAAATATATATAGCTAAGTGGCAAAAACAAGCTGCGCTTAAGCTTATATTAGTTAGACTTTAACAAATGTACGCAAGCTTTTATCAAGCTTATCAGATCTTAATGTATCTCATCATTCAGATCTGTTCAATTTGCTACTGTTGCTAATACAAGTAAGAAAGATAAATACAAATATTAATACTTTGATCTAAGCGGCTGGATCGGAAATAAACCCACAGGCATAATCTGCTATAAATAAAATCAAGTAAATCAAAAAAAAAGTCGCCACGAGTAATCCAAATAGTTTTTGTGTATCAATAAACATCCATATTATATACAAATATGTAAATTCATAGCTGAATATTGAATATTTTGAATTTGTGTTTGCAGGTCTCGCCTTGTGACGTTTTTAATCAGCGCCAACATAAACTCTACACATAACGAGTTTTAACATATCATCAATTTAAACATTTTGCATTTTCATATCGGAACTCTAAACTAGTTTTGTCCCAATAATTCTTTTAACATTTTCGATATAAATACGACGCTGATCAGCCACAAATGTTATAGTTACCTTTGAAGACTCAAACGCACTACACACAAACACTCAACATGAAATTCCTGATCGTTTTCGTTGCCCTCTTCGCCCTGGCTGTGGCTGCACCCGCTGATGATGGAGCCGCACAGATTGTGCGCTCAGATGCTGATGTTGGACCCGAAAGCTACAACTTCGCGTAAGTACAATTGTCATTAAGAGAGAGAGAGGGAGATTTGCTGATTCTTCGATTTGCATGCAAACAACAGATGGGAGACTTCCAATGGCATCCAGCAGCAGGAGCAGGGACACCTTGAGAATGTTGGCACCGACCACGAGGCCATCAACGTTAAGGGCCAATACTCTTTCGTTGCCGATGATGGTCAGACCTACACCGTCCAATACATCGCTGATGAGAACGGTTTCCAGCCCCAGGGTGCTCATTTGCCCGTTGCCCCCCTTGCCTAAGAAGCGATATTAAGTTTTAAAATAAATTAAATGTTTTTACAAAATTGTTGTGTGATTATCTTTGCAATTGAGAAAGCAGGAACAGAAAACTCAACAACTTTTTCCAGCTTGAGTAGCTTGAGAAGGGGGCACAAACTGAGATCTTGCAACTCTAAAAGATCTTAGAAAATGAGATCATTAAAATACATGTTTCCAGAGCTTTAAGCATCCCCTCAATATTCAGATCTGAACTGCATTGGTAAGTTATATTATGCACCAATATATTATAGCTAAGATTACGATATTAAAACCAGAAAACTATATTTTTAACTTCAATAACCATGTTTTCATAAATTTGCAGAATATTATATTATAGAAAATAGGAATTTATTTTGCTGTTTTTTTTATTCCATTCTAGAATTTTTTTTTTAAATAAAATTTTCTATGAGTTATCTTAATTTTCTATAAGTTAGAGAATGTTTTCGGTATAATGGATGCGTAAAAGTATAAAAGTGCTTTGCTCAAGTGGATATTGATATTATATTATAAATTATTCGTGATAAAAGTATTTCCCAAATAGAAAATATTCTTCTTCTGTTAAATCTAGTTTAAAGTTTTCCAAACGCATCAAAATTCTCAATGTAGTCATTGAACTTATATTGATTAAACTCTAAAGCGAGTTTTAAGCTCAATATTTTGTTATTAAAGATTAATGAAAGTGGTGTCATTATTATAGTCCAATTTACCAATGCTTAGCCAGACAAATTTTTGCTGCGGCTGTTGGCAACATTTCATTTAAAATATACATATAGTATATACGTATATAAAGTATATATTTTTGCACACATCCCAAAAACGAAATGCTGTAAGTGTAATTTATGCGTCTTCACACACAGAGAGAGAGAGAGAGACAGAGAGAGAGAGAGTGAGTGAGCGAGAGAGAGAATTTAGTGAAAATGTGTAACGTTGACCCGACGCCATTCTCGTTGAAGGCTGAAGGCTTTTCGGTGCCTGCTGCTGCTGCTGCTGCTTTTCTGGCTACGCTTTTCATTTTTCTGTTTTTCGGGGGCTAAAATACCAAATTACGGCATAAATAATGCATAGATAACGAAATTTATTACATTTCATGCATCAGCCCAGGCTACACACATACAGCATACAGCCTGGTGGACAGCCCACAGTCCCCAACCCACTGACCCACCGAAACCACCAACCGAGCAAAGTCCGGACACACACACACACACATACACACACACACACACACATCACACGGCCAGCAAAGAGGCGGCAAATGTTTAACGGATGTCGTTCTGTCGCCTTCTAATTTATGGCTCATATAAGTTGCTCTGATTAGCCTCTGCCGGCCAATTTTTATCTCGCAAGTATTTCTCCTCTATAGGTGTTGTAGTTTATGTATAGCTTTTAAATTCATGCATTAGTGCAAGTTTTATGAAGCTGACACCACACCATAGAGAATATCAAAAAAAATAAAATAAAATTCCAATACCTCGAGCTGAAAGGATGCGCTTATTTGTGTTATGAAAATTAAGTTAGCTTAAACAAAAAACATAGCATGAGAAAGCATTGTTGAACAAGTTGTATACAAGTTTGAATACCCTAGCAGAGAGAGAGTGTGAGAGTTTTTAGTTATAGTAATCAGATCTTAATATTAAAACAACAGCTTAGAGCATGTAATTTAATATATAAAATATATATAGTTTAATTTTTGACAAATAAATCTTATCTACAGTTAAAAAAAATGTATAGCTTTATTTGAAAAGTAAGTGATTTTGTTGAAGCTAGCATTAGAAACATAGAATTGTTCATACAAAAAAAATTATTTTTAAATAGAGAAAGTAATAAATATTTATATTTTTTTGTTGGAATTTTTCCTTTTTTAAAAATGCAAAAAAAATTGCCAACAAAAATTGTTTTAGCACCTTTTTCTTATCATTTTTTCTATATTATTTAGCAATATGTTACAGTGTTCGTTAGTAACTCTAAATACTCTAAGCTAGGGTATAGCAAATCACAAATGTTGTGGTCTGCGCTGTCGCTTCACTTGCTGTCGATTCGAGTCGGATGTCTTCCTCATATCGCTGGGAGTTGCTTATAATTGCATTTGCATATTATTTTCCTTTATTGCACATGTCGCCCTGTTTGACATGACTTCGGGGTGGCAAAAAAAGCGACAGAGAAAAAAAGAAGAAAAACCAGGAAACTTGGTACCGCCATTTTGGTTACTTTCCGCATCCGCTGCTGCTGCTGCTGCTTTGTGGGGTGTTTATTAAATGGCGCATGCTTGCGGCAGCAACACAAAAAACATATAAAACATAAAAATACAAGAAGAAAAAATACAAATAAGAAAAAAATGCTAAAAGAGTTAAAAGTTAAGCGTAGCTGGTGAAAAATTATACCGAAACAATTTGCATATAAATTAGGACTGACAGAGGTGTCAAGTTTGTGGACTGCGGGCGCGCCAATAACTGGTATGAATCTTCTTAAACTAGTTCCCCTCCAAATTCAATACAAACAACGTTTTTTTCTTTTAGCTGTTTCTGTTTTTTTTTTTTGAGCATTTCGTAATCTTATTTGATAACACTATACTCAGCGCAACAGCAATTAGTTTTGGTAAATAAACAAATTTGGATAAAATACAAATAATGTAAATCAATACAATACAAAATAAAATATATAGAAATGGATCATAAAAAAAATATAAATAAAAAACTAATAGTTAGTTTTGATAAAAAAATAAATTTAGAAAACGAAAAATACTTTCAATTTCGATGGTATAAAATTTGAGCATTGTTTATTTATATTGAAATTATTATTTTTAGTCGAAGGCCTATTAACTTATGTATTAATTTAAGCAATAGTTTTTAATCAGAATTTATTGAAACAAAAAGTTAAAAAAATAAGAAATTTCGTTTTTTAAATATGAATTTATTTTCAAAATACCAATACAGAATATAAATTTAGAAAATTAAAATAATGTTGCTTTGTTAAAAACAAAAAAATATATTACAAGTGGAAATCTTAGCATTAATACAAAATAAAATGAACAATAATATAACAAAGTATATATATATTAAATTAAATATAAGATTTTTATAAATTTAAAGTTACATTTTTGGAGCTTTTTAAAATCTAAATTGCTTTTACAAGGGATGTTTTTAAATTTAATAAAAATGATATATACACACGATTTGAGAAGCTTTACTTTGGCGCACGCTTCAACTAAGATACACTTAAGCACACTCATCGAATGGAATCGTAAACATGAAAACTGTAACGCATATACATACTCAAAAGTTTAACTATCAATTTGAAGTGCTGCAATGAAAGCGAAGAAGCAAAACAAATAGTATGTCAAGTATCCGAAATGATTTTGGGCAACCATTTGATGGCCGTAGGAGTACGCCGTATACCGTATTCCGTATTCCGTTCTTCGTATTCCGTTGACTGCTGCAGTGTCAATACTCGTAAAAAGCCGGTAACTGTAACAGTAACGGGATAGAGAGACAGCAGCAGCAACAGTTAAGCTTCAGAGCCAGTCCTGTAATATCCTGCACAATTGTCAGTGTTGTTCGCTCTGTCATTGCTTTATTGTTATTGCCATTGCCATTGCCATTGCCCTTATCCATATATCCTCGGCAGGTAAACAATGCTAATGCATACTCTGACTTTGACTTTGACAAGCAGCGAAGAAGCTGCACTCAAATCCTGCCTGCGACTTATGGATGTCGCTGCTCGTCAGGCATTAAGTTGGAGAAGCTTTTTTTTCTGGCGCCCTGTCGATTGGCTTTGGATTATTTCTAGGATAAACGTTCGCTGCACATGTTTGCCTCCTTTTCGCCTCCTTTCGGCGAATCTAAAATGAATTCACCTTTTTTTTGTTGATGTTGCCAGCGACTTTTGCTTATTGGCTTTTATTTTCGGCATTCGTTTGTTGGGTGTTTCGCTTTCACGCATTTCGCTTGAGCTTAAGACAAATGCAAATATTTTTACGAGACAAATACGAGGACGAGTAGCGAGCAGGATATATATGGCTGCCACTTATGATGAATGATTATGTGTGTTTCCTCTAGATTTGTTGCCGCTGATAAACTCAATTTGTTTCTGCTGCTGCCTTTGCGTGTCAATTTGCTTTTTGCAGCTCTCTCTCTCTCTCATTCGCATTACGCATACGCCGCGTAGCCCGGAATAGCTTTTACAAATTCAAAGACGCGTTTTTATCGTCGAAAGTTTTTTGAGTGTTGTAAGTTGTTACTTGATTTTATGCCACTTTACAAACACTGCACATTTCGAGTGCATTTTACAAATTTTGATGTACAATTTGCTTTTAATGTTCTGATGGATTTTGTCAAGAGTTTTACTATAACTACACAGATTGATTGTATTTCTTATGTGCTTAAACACTTGCAAGAGCTCATTTCGAGTTCTCTCAGCAGCAAAAGCTCTACTGTGTCTTTTTTCTTCTCTCTCGAAAAAAAGAGCCTTAATTTGCAGCATGCGTTTTGCATATTGCGTTTAGAATTATTAAGTGCAATTTATCACTCGAGTGCAGGCGGAAATGTGTCGCTTACAAGTGAGTTGAGAGTGGGCTGGGCCGAGGTGGGCGTGGCATGTGCTGCTGCTGCTAAGGAAATTGGCTGCAAGTAAGCAATAAGACTGTCAAAGTCTTCAGTGCAAGACTAGCAAATGCCCTAGAAAATATAACTGCAAACAGTATATAAGAATATTTCTGTAAAATCTACAGAAAATCCACTTTTGCTTCTTACTGTATTATACCCCTTGTGTAAGCAAAGCGCATAAGAAGTGCACTCGAGGAAATTAAAAATTGTATTCAAATGCCATGCACGAGCGTAAAAATTAATATCCGTTCTTTGTCAGCTGCTTTTGCTGTAGAAGGTAAGTAAAAATACCAATTTAAATGCAAGCTTGCATTATTTTCAATTTTTTCATATTTTTATTAGACATAATTGCAACTTATAGATACCTAAATGCAAGCCTAGGCGGGGCAAAGCAATATAAATTAATGCAGCTGGTATTAAAAACTGCTGCTAATATTTAAGTCAATTTTATGGGTAAGAAATTCGGACATGTTTTAGTTAGTATTTTACTTTAGGCGTATACTTAATCGTTTTTATAATTTTTTACATTTTTAAGGCAGCAAACTGATACAACAACTATATATTTTTCTATTACATAATTATAAAAATTAATACATATATTTTGTGTACCGAAAGGAAGCTTTTTCATGTTAAATTTGAAACTAAGCGAAACAAATTGTTAATTAAATGTTAAATATTAATCTGCAACAATTGTTTGCAACAAAATGAAGGCGACCTGTTTTTTTTGCGCATTCAAAAATATGTTATTAAAATTTATAGAAATATAAAAAACAAAGCCTGAAAGTAGGCAACAGATTTTAAATAATCTGTTGAAAAAATGAACAATGCACAAAAATACATACATAACATGTATGTATGTATATGTTTGTATGATGTACATAAGTACATATAGCATGAAAGCAGAGATGCTGCTGCTGATAACGCCATACAGCTCGGAAATCATAAATATCATATTAATTAATACATGGCGTTATGATAGACAGCAGCTGATAAAAGCGCTAATAGTACTATATACTAGTATATAATAATACCCCGCCTAGACATACAGCACAAACATGGCGGCTATCGCTGCGGCAAAGGATAGAAACGTCGAGGCATACAAAATGGCGCAGGTGGTCTCCATCCAGGCGACTAGTGGACCAACAGACAGTGAGACAATCAGCTGGGCAATGAACACCATGCTGCTGATGATGGCCACATCGGTGCCCAATCCTCGAGCCTGCTTCAGCGGCACCGTCTCTCCATTGTGCACTTGGAACTGCAAAAGAGGATAGAGCAGAATTAATGGGTACATTTGAAAGATTCCACACGTTTGAACATACACAATTCTTGGCATGATAGTTGGCCACCAGAATGAAGGGCATGGTGAACAGTGTGCCATAGAGTATTCCCGCCGAGGTGCTGAAAACGAGAACGCCCCACTTGGTCGGCCACAGTCCAAGGATCAGCATGCCAATGCCATAGTATATCATGCCGCTGATGTAAACCGCTTTGGTACTACAAAAATTAGGAAAAGTGGGTTACAAAATAAAGTTTCTTGGGACTTGGGATTATTTTTTAAAAAAAATAAAAGAAAATTTGAAGTATTTTAGATTTGAATGCAGATCTAATATAGAGGCCAAAACAGGGTCAAAGCTGCTTACAGAATGAAAATCTGATCAGTTTTGGTCAAGATATGCGAGATTGAATTCTGGGAAGGTCATTTTTTGAGATTTTATAACCTTTTCATAGCTTGTTTTTTATAGAAAAATCGAAAAATCCAAAGCTATTCAGATTAGAATGCAGATCTAATACAGGCTAAAACATGATCAAAACTGCTTACAGAATGAAAATCGGATCAGTTTTGACAAAAGTTATGGCAGTTTGAAGTCTGTGAAGGGAAATTTTAGTGATTCGATAGCCATCTAGTGAATTGATTTGGATAGAAATTCGAAATTTTTAAAGTATTTTAGATTTGAATGCAGATCAAATATAGAGATTAAAACATGATCAAAACTGCTTACAGAATGAAAATCGGATCAGTTTTGGCCAAGTTATGAGAGTTGGAAGTCTTGGAAGGTCATTTGAAGTGATTTGATAACCATCTAGTGGCCTGTTTTTGATAGGAAAAATCCAAAGTCCCTCAGATTTAAATGCAGATCTAATACAGAGGTCAAAGCATGACCAAAACTGCTTTTGGATCGAAAATGCAATCAGTTTTAGCCAAGTTATTGATTTGGAAAGATTGCTGATGGTTTGTTATGTGATTTTTCTCAACATGATCTTTCATTTTTGCCTAGGTTATTAGTTGCACTTATTATATCCTAAAATTACTGTATTCTTTTGTAGTTTCACTTACCCGAACCACTTCATCAGCTTGGTCACGGACAGCGAGTAGACGGAGCAGGAGAAGGCATAGATGGACATGCCCCAGCAGCCAAAGCGAACTCCCTCCTCATAGAGCTGCAGTGCCTCGGAGTTGGGTGGCGCTATGGGATCCCCATGGAAGACAGCCTCGCCGACAAAGTCGGTGAAGTAGAGGCAGTAGGTGACATGTCCCATCCAGCAGAAGAGATTCGTGAGTGCCAGCATGCGCATCGAGTGAGGCATAATGAAGATGCTCTTGAGATAGCCACTTAGCGAGACAGGAGCTGAATACTCCGATTGGGTCTCCAAATCCTGTGTCTTGAACTTGTCCATGGCTGGTATATAGCTATTCTGATAGCTATTGATGGCAGCTGCCTGTTTCAAGTCATCGGCCATTTGCAGTTCCAGACTTGTGGTCTCCTGTATGTAGTAGATGGCATTGTTGTTTTTCTTCAGCTCCTTTTTGATGGCCGCCTCGGAGAGTGGACGCAGTAGATCATCCTCTTCGATGAGCTTGAGCGGAATCTCGCGAAAAGTCGTGATTGTGATGAGGTAACCGAAAATGAAGATAATCGTGACCAGACTGAAGACCGTGGGTATATTGCCGCCCAGAAATGAGCCAATCTGCGTTGTCTCCCAATCGATGCCGCCAATGGCATAACCAATTGTGCCGCCAAAGCCCGCAAACAGGGTGAACATGGTCAGCGCCTTGGACTGCTCCTCGGGCACACACATGTCCAGCAAATAGGTGCGAGCTGGCGTTTGGCAGGTATCCGCATCAAAGTCGAGCAGCACCATGCCGAGTATAGTCAGTATGACGGCAAACTTATAGTTAGCAGGTGAAGCACCCTGCGATCCCGATTCCGATTCCGATTCAGCAGGCAGTAGAGCAGCTACGGAGCTCTCATTGGCATAGCTTGTAGCTGGACTCGTATAGTTGAAGCCCTCATCGCCCAGCCAGGCGCCCAGTTGCTTGCCATAGGGCACCAGCACCAGGCCGCAGAGTATGCCCAAGGACAGCAAGGATATGATAGGACGACGTCTGCCCCATCGCAGCTTGCAGCGATCACTGATGCTGCCCAGCAGCGGCGACACAAAGAAGCCAATCAGAGGCGACAGGCCCCAGGCCATGGTCATGTGCTTGTGATCGATGCCAATCTGCAGCAGAATCGGACTCACAAAGCTCGTCTCTGCCGCATAGGCAAACTCAATGGCCATCGCAATCGCGGACAGTCGAAACATCTCAAAGCGCGTCTTCCGCCGGAACACATGGGAGTAATCCGCATCCAGGGTACGTGCGTGATTCTCTCGCTGCTTGAGCATATACTTGATCATCGGATTCTTGGCCGACGAGAGCTGAGCAGCCTGAGCTGTATCTGCGACAACTCCAACCATCTTGAGCAATTAGGTTAAACTGCTGCTGAAAATGAGATAATATATGTTCGAAATTGAAACACATTCAGTGAGAAGACATTGAACCCAATTAGGTGACTGAGGCACGTTCATCTGTTATTAATTGAGCTGCATTCGCATCGGCATTCAATTGACGCGAGGTTACAAAATTTGTACTCAAAAGCCAACAAATCCAAACGCCAACAAGAAAAGTAGATGCTAAGATCATGAGTATATTCGTTTTATGAAAGAAACGCATCAAAAGTAGACAGAGCGGCAAAAATCTTAAGCAAAGCATCAGTTTTTACACAGTAAACAAATTAGTTGAATTTTGAAACTTTATGTCAATGATCTTTCAGAAATTATGGCTTTAAACTTCTTACAAAATATTAAAATTGTTATGCAATTACTGTGATGGTGTAAATATTATTTAATTCGGATAAATTTCAAAAATTTTGATATAAAAAAATTGTTTGATTTAATATGTTTCTAAACTTGATAGAAATTTTCTTTATACAAGCAAGTTTTTAATTTTGATAACCATTTAATTAATTTTTTTTTAAATATTTAATGGTGCAACTTAGCTTCTTTTGTTTACTAAACCAAATTTGGAATAAGTTCAATTAATTAAAATTTGTAAAAGCATATTTTCTTTTGGTAATCTTCAAACTTTTTTCTCGAAATTAATTTTAACTTTAGATTTTCCATTCTAGAACAATTATTGAATCAATCTGCTCATTTTCTGTTTTTAGTATGCAGTTCGTATTGCTCTGTGTATGCACACTTGCAATAAAGTATAATTGCTTATCAGTTGGCGCCTTTGTTTTCAATGTAAGCAACAAGAATGAATTGAAATTGAAACCAAATCCGAGCGAAAAAACAAGACAAGACCAGACAATTGATTGTTATTAGAGTCGCACTGAACATGATTGTGCCATAAATACAATTAGTTTTTAAATGGGTTTCATTTGGCGAGATTATTCATCATCATTCATCATTTAGCATAGAATTTGATCTTTATTTGCACAATTAGCAGACAATATGTCGCAGAGAGTATCTAATTCATTTATATCTGCAAACGCAACCTTTAAAGACTTATCAGCGAGCAAGCTATAGAAATTTATTAATACACGAGTTTATTATGAAATTCATTTGAGTTAGTCGCTAGGGAGATACCCTGTAAACGGGTAGAAAATAAAGCTATAATTTATCATTATAAATATTATATGCTTCAAAAGTTTTAAACAATAGCTGAACATCAGATATATATAACTCAGCTTCTTTAAGTTTTAGAGATAGATGAACAGATGCAGAAGACTAAATTAAATGACCTTATCATGCTGATATGAGAAATATGTATATATACTATAAAAGATCAAGTCACGCTGACATAAATTTAAACTCAGTTTAAACACGATTTTTTTTTATATTTTAAACACAGGGTATTCACATACAAAAAGCTAATTTATAGAGTGATGAATGTCGTGCTGAAAGTTCTCTCATTGCCACTTTATATTAATTCAACTAAGCCGCAGGTCAGGCGGGTGCTCTTATCACGATATCTAAACTATACATACACATATATATTCTATGCCAAACACATCAAAGAAATGCGAAACTCGAACTGTGGCTGACTAGGTCAATAATTTAAATTTCATAAATATGCACGACAAACAAACGAAAAACTCTATGCTAATCTGTACTAATTAGCGACTAGTATTAGAGGAAGTAAAATTTGGTTGTAAAAAGCAAGCTCAATTTGGTTTGGGTTAAGGTTCTCCGAAACTTGAAGTTAGTTAGCATATTGGTTATCAAGCTCAAGCACAATAAGGTTTCACACGTATTTCATTTAATGATGCGTTTCAATTTACTATTTTTTGTGTAATTAAGATGATCATTTAAGAGCTGCGCCTCATTATAATTAATGTGTGGCTGAGAATTTTGATTGTGAGGCGACACAGGATGTTACATATATGTATATACATATGTTAATCATTGGAAAAAAACACCATTCTTTGCAGCTAATAGTAGCTAAACACGATATGGGCTAAGTGTGAATATTTAAATAATATTATAAATTAATTATCAAACGGTTTTTTCCACTTACCTATAGTTTTTAGAGTATTTAATTTGTGTATTTTATATAGATTGTTGTTGCTTTGGTTTATTGCTGATTGTTCACATACACTTGTCGATCACTGTGCTTATATTTCGTTACTCACTTTCCGATTGAATGTTTAGTGTCAATAAACTGTGATCCGTTAAAGTTTTTCTTTTGCACAGATTGTTGAACATAAAATAGATTTCGTTTTTCTTCAATTTCAATTGCTTCTGTTTTTGCTGTTTGTTGGAGCGGGCGTGGGCGTGGCACTTTCGGTTAGGGGGCGGCAGTGAATTTGCTATCATAACTTTACCCATGCAATTGGAAATACAACTTGGCCAACAAATCGCTTTAGCACGTGTATATTAATATATGTATGTATATATTTTGTATTTCCGTAGACACTCAGTTTTTTTAGGTTTATACTATTATGATTTATATATTTTTGTTGATTTATTTTAAATTGCTGATATTGCCGCTAGTCGAACTAGACGACAGCTGTTTACTCCGGCCTGAAAGTTCTCAAATTGTTGGCAAGACATGAAAATTGCTTTCGTTTGACAATTTGCGTAAATCGAATGAAAACCAAAAACAAATCACTCAGATAAACAACAAACAAACACAATTTTTAATCTTCTATTTTTCGCACAATGTCTGCGCATATATATATATATATGTATGTATGTCTGCGGTATATATAGACGCGTTTTCTTCTGGTTTGTATTTGCTATTTTTGTTTGCCGTCGATTTGATCTTGGGAGCTGATCTCCTCTTTGCCTGCCTGTCGACTCAATGACTGAAGTGGCTGCTGCTAGAAGCACACGTATTTATACACACAGCATGCAGCATACGCACTCTCTCTCGTTTTTGTCGGAGTGTGCACTGAGCGAAAAAGTGTAGTGACTAACTGGTGAGAGTGTGTGTGTGTAGAATATATCATTCTGAATGTCTTTACAACTGTAATTCTGATGTTTTGCTAAATTTTAAATAAATTTACTTTATTATTTTTATAAAAAAAAAATATGTTGAAAAAAAATGGAAAAAAAAATTGTTTTTTTTTAATTTTATTATTTTTGTCCAAAAAAAAGTCAAAAATATCTCTAAAAACACTTTTTTTCAGTATTATTTAAATGTCTTCAGTATTTTTTCTCAAAAAAAATTTTGTTTACATTTTATTATAATAAAGTACTATTTGAATATTATTCTATTTATTTAAAAAATTTCAAATCAAAAATTATATCTCCAAAACTAAATAAAATGAAATTGGGCCCTTCCGCGTATACAAATTACATTTTCATATTAAAAACCTAACCCCCTTTTCTCTCCGTGTTCCCTCTGTTTCTCTGTACCAAACCCTCTCTTTGTCTCTCTGAGCATCGATCAGCGCCTTTGTCGCCTTATCGACAGGGTGGCTTTCTTTTTGCAGTGCTATGCTCAAGATTGTCGTTAGTTTTCTTATACTCTACCAAAAAGGGTTTCTCAATTTTCTCATTAAATATGTAACATATTTTTCAAAAATTTCCTGTTGACATAAATTCCCCTTTTGTTGTCATTTTTTCAAGTGCTAAAAATATGAATGCAGCAATTAGAGTTAAGTGTGTGTTTACAAATAATGTGAGCTAGTGAAACGTGATCGTGATCGTGATCAATCTATTAATGAGATAAAGCTCTGAATGAATTTTTAATGCTAATTCAGCGATACGTATCTATAAATTATGCACTTAATTTAACAATCAGTTAAAGCATTCATTAATTAATAAGTATGTCTGCAAGGGTATTGAATGTTTGATATGACGTGTGGGTAACTGTTCTTGCGTCTTGTTTGTAATGCATTCTAGTTTATTTGTGTGCATTAGCAATTATTTGATGTGAGGAGAACAATTACAGTGTTCTCATGAAAATTTTGATCAATGGAAATTGAAATTTTCCACATATTAAAATGTTAATTTCAGATTAGACTTTAAAAGCAGAACAAAGCGGAGTTGTAGCATTTAAATGGATTTCGGATGAGTAACTGAGAATATATTTATATATTAGATAGTATATGTTTAGTTTTTCGACCACTGTACAGTTTGTCTTTTGCAATAAATGTAGAGCATGTAATCAGCACAGAGCTTTGCACAGCACAAACTACTCAAATATTCATATCTCTTGTTTTTTTTTTCCTTCTTCTGGTATTCTAGGGAACATACACAAAACTAGTTTGCCAGCCAGTTGACAGCATCCAGTGCCGCAGACCAGTAGTGGAAATATATGTATATACAACAAGTATCCCCAGCATACCTATCACTTTGCCTCTGGACACACTTTGCTACAAAGTTGACTACTGTGACATGAGAATATGCAGAAATTTACTTGGGAAATTCCATTCATATGATGTTTTTCTTTTAGATATGCTTCACTCTATTTGTGTTGGCTTATCTCCTCTCTCTCTTTCTGCACGACACACTTGAAAACTTGAAAGTCAAGGCTATTTATAAGTAGGTGTTAATTGAGTTGCTGTTATTATTTGTATATCATACAAATTTAACTGATTTTTCAGCATATTGTGATCATAGAAGTAGTATTTCTTGAGCTAGATTTAGTCACTTTTCATTCAAAGTAGCTTCCTATAATTTAGAGTAAATAAACATAAGACAAAAGAAGTTCAACAACAATAAACAATCATTAAAATATTGCAAATATTTGTTTACATTTTCGTTCTTTTTCTAATTACCAATAATATTTATAGCAACACTTGAGAAAAAATCAAAATTTATTTTAGCTCTTATCAAAATGATAAGAAAAGACTTTTGTTTACTGGTCACGTTCTGCTTTTGATGACCTTCTAAGTGAGTTGTTTGGCTCAAATGCATATTGCTATCCCAACATTTCAAACATCTGTTCGATACTGGTTTGTGCATTCATTTTTTTGAGAACCTATCCAAATATTTGCATATACTGCTGATATTTAATAAAATTAGCATGAAACAGCTTGTTGGCAGCGCCGTTAACTTTAACAATTAGCACAAATTTGCAACTTTTGACGCTACACAGACAAATCGAGCGTGTGTTTGAGGTGAGGAAATAAAAGAAGCAAGCAAATCAAACAAAAAATTATGTAAAAATCAGCGGTCTTAAAACCGCAACTAAATGTGTCAAGTCATTGACTTGTCTCAACACTCTCGCTCTCGATGGGCTCATATGCTCACAATTGTGGTCAGGGGTTGTGTGTGTTAGTGTGTGTATGTGTGTATGTGTGTGTGTTTGTGGGACCTCCAAACAAGACGCCAAATAAACCGGTAGTTGTGCCATATAAAAAGACTTTTTCAAACGTTCAATTTGCTAAAGAGAAAAAAAAGACTGCAAAATCAGCGCTGACATCCTTATCGCACAGTGGCTGCATACTATATATGATCATATATAATATGATACACAATTTGGCTGGCTTATCTAGCAGCTGATAGCTTATCTCCATAAATCTCTGCAATTTGTTAAGCCTTTTGTGTGACAAATGCGCACAGATTTATTTCTAATTACCAACACAATCCACAAACAAAAACCAAAGGGATTACAAACAATCCAAATAAACTACTTTAATATGTAGTCTAACATTAACATTTAATGTTAATGCTGCTGGCAAAAGCTAGCTGCTATGAGTTTCGCCTTAGCTCTGTTAGCTGCCTTATATGTTAAAGCCCAAAAGTAGGCAGCAAATATGAAGTTTATCTATATGATTCTTGCACCAACTGAAAAGTTTTGTCTAAACTTTAAGGCTGTCGGGCGACTTTTGCATATATGTATATTTAAAATATACAATCATATTTCAGGGCTCGTCGGCATTCGTCAGTGTCTGAGAGTTCTGCAATGACATTTATTTGGGTTTCAATCTGTTTTCGCCCCCCATCTCCCGCACTTTGCACATTGCTTTGTTTGCTGGCTCTAGTCGTTTTTCTTGCTGTCCATCCAAGCCAGTTTTGTTTGCGGCAGTTGAAAATTAATATGTCGTGGCTCTCTGGCCCAGCAAATGTCTTAATTAAAACTTGTTTTTGGCAGCAGGAATGCTGCATACGGATGAGTATACACAGTGCACAGTGTACACTGCGCAACAAACGCTACGCTGTGGCTGACAGTTCCATTTTCTGCATGCAGTCAAGCAATCAAGCAAATTACGCATACGCCGAGTGTTGCAGGCCAAAGTGAACTAAAACGAGTTGTTATCGAGATTATTATTGTTATATTCTGAAGAGTATGGTATATATTATGTCAGCAAGTGTGAAATACGTTCGGAGTCCCACTGTGCTTTTGCAAGTGCTGTTGATAATGGCGTTTGACAAGCAATTGAAATAATTTTCAAGCGTTTGCCACATGGCGACTATTAAAGGTGCTAAAACGAGAGTGGCTGACAATTTGATATGCCGTACGCTTTGCCAAAATGCCAAAAAGACAATGGCCAATAAAAAAAGGAGGAATGCAAAGGAAAGGAAAAAGGTTAGCTCAAAGCCAAAAACTCGTTTGCCGTCAGCTGCAAAATGCTTCCTTTATTGTAATCTGCATTTAAGTGGCTTTCTTTTGTGCGGTCCTTGGTGTACTTGTGTGTGTGTGTGTGTGTGTTAGTCTGTGTGTGTGTGATGCATTTATATATACTTTTTTTGTGTGTTCCAACGCCTTTTTTCGGCACCTTTCAATTTGGCGCACTTTTGCTGGCGACCAAAATGCAGCAATTTTCCGGCTAACTGCCGCTCGTTTGATATGTTAATATGCGGACTCTTTGAACGAATTCGAATTGCCAGACACAATTTAATATTCGTTATGCGCCGCCAAGACGAACAAGCATAGCGGCAACAATAAGGACTTGAGCTGAATTTCCAGTTTGCCACTCATATAGTAGCTAATGGCTTGCAGTTGGCAACTTTCGAGGCCAGTTGTTATTTATTTCATTGTGAATTTTATATTTCTGAAATTTAATAAACACACAAGCGCAGCAAGCACTTGTGCCCATTGTTCTGCTTAATGGTCAGCGGACTCTTAAGCGGACTCCGCGAAAAAAGTCAATTGAAGCGCCTCATTCAAGGCAAAAGTGCCTTTCAAACTGTTCGCCGTTCGCTGAGCGATTTACTTGCGGCACTCGCAACTCACAACTCGCAACTCTCCACTCACAATTTTCAATTCTCAACTCACAGTTGAGTTGCACTCGCAACTGGCATTCGCCAAATTGATTGCCACGTCGACGCGCCCGAAACGCGGCTTGCAATTTGCTAGCCCGGGCTAACAGGACCTCGGGCTCAGAGAAACAGCCTTCAGGCCCGCACCTTACATTCGCTATGACACCCTAACGGAAGGGTATTATCATTTTTTAATGTATTGTGTAACGCATTAAAAGGGTGAAAATATAGAGCTGACGTATAAATAAATATAGTTTTGATTACGACAACATGCTAAGTTTTTATATTTATATTTTTAAAAATTATTAAAAACCCAATTAAAGAAAAAAAAATTAAATTTTTTTTTTTAATTTTTAAATATAACATTGTTAGAAAACTAAATATTAAAAAAAAATAAAAATATGTACTCATGTTTTTCTATGCATTTTTGTCTTAAACATAATTTCACCTAGTTTAATAATAAATTTAAAAATAATTTATATAAATAGAAAAAACCTATTGAAAATTGTAAAAATAATAAATAAAATTGAGAAAAAAATTGTAGAAGTATTTTTAATGTATTTTTATTGTAAACATGCTTTTAACTCAGTTTTCAATAACTAAAAAAAATGATTTTTATTGATATCAAATTTTCATAGAAGAATTCCATTAAAAAATTTATGTCTTTCTATAATTTATTAGTCAGTAAATATAAAATAAGTCTAATTTACCTAAAAAAAGACAATAAAAATAGGTGTGTAGATACTATTAAATAGCTTCTTAAAACGTACTTGCCACCTACAGGTATACGTAATATTGTTAGTAAAAAGTCTCACTACTCAAAACACCTCCATTAAACTATCTTAGCAGCAATAAGTTGACAAATTGCCATACAGTAAAGCCTGGTAAATATAATAAGTCATTGTCATTTACTACTGTTTGGCTGCAGCTGCGATGACTGTGCATATTTTATGAAACACGAGCTGCAAGGGTATTTAATAATAGGCACAATGAATATAGCTCTACACTTTATATCTCGCTCTTTTAGTTTTTCTGTTGTTCTTGTTGTAGCTGTTGTTGTTTTTTGCCTGGCATGCAAATACAGTAAACGTGAAAAATTTGCATACAAACTGCAGCAGTTGCGCCCGTGTTGGAGCGAGTGCAGCAGGATTGGGGGTTTTACATGGCAATTCAAGTGCAAATATGTTGGCAGGCCGCACTTGAGTATCAAGTTTTGTGTGCATGAAATGCAATTGTTGTGAATTGGCCGGCGTCAGGCAGTGCCACGCCCCCTTCCACGAAACAACGCCCCCCAGCCACAACAAATATCAAGTGTGTGTGTGTCTGTGTGTGTGTATATGTGTGTGAGTGGAGTAACGAGCTTGGTAACCAAGTGGATATATCAAACAAACAGATGCCCACAGTCTGATTGTTGGCCGCCATTTAAAAGCGAGCAAACGAAATAAAAGAGCATCAGCGAGTGCGATAAGCTATAAACATTATCTGACTGTTTATAGCTTAATGACTTTATTTCGTTTGCGTATTATAAACTAATAAAGATAGTAGATGCACATCTCGGCGTTGATATCTATTTTTGGCTAATTGTGCATCTAATGAGAGTAGCTGCAGCTGTGTAAGCAGCAAGACAGTAAACAGTTTGTAAAACTAATGCACTAACAAAAAAAACTGTGTGTGAAACTAATAGATATTGTGCTTAGAAATTGGTAAGCAATTTTGTTAGTAATTGTTACGTGAGACTTTATGCTAAGAGAATGTTTGCTATTGTTAAGCTGAATGAAATTGACTTAATAAATTAATAATAAACAAAACAAAATATTATAGGCATTTTTCAGATTTTGTAAACAATAACTATTCAGTTATAAATTTTTCATATAGTCCTTTCCTCTTTTTTTAAATTATCTGTCAATAGACAAACAAATTCAACATTTCATGAAAACTTTTACTGATTTTTTATAGAAAATGTTGCTTTAAAGGTTATAGAAGATGCATTTTGTTATAGTCTCATATATTCTTAATAAAATTGTCGTTAAGAAACATAAAACAGGTAAAAGTCATTGCAAAAATCAAGCATGATTTATAATTTTATAAAATGACTCCGCTAATATTTTGTATATTTTTCCAGAAATATAAATATTATTTTAATGTTAGCTTCACAAGTTGCTAAGTGGAAAGTTTCCATATTTCACAAAAACATATGCTGACTTTAAGGAATATTATTTTAAAATTTGTAAGAAATAAATAAATAACATAAAGTAAAATTCTAAAAACTTGGGCGTCTTTTTCTAGGCGATTTTTTATTTTTAAGTCTTTTTGTTTGTTTTTTTTTTGTGTGTGTTGCACGTTTATCTCTAAAAACAAATGGGAGTTTTCTATGCCGCAGACAGCTGCTGCGCGCTTGATGAGCTTGTTATTGTTTGTGACAGAGAAAGAGAGAGAGAGAGAGAGAGAGAGAGAGAGAGAGAGAGAGAGAGAGAGAGAGAGTGAGAGCGAGTGAGCTAAAGCCAAGGCTTAGAGATGTGGCAACAATGGCAGCAGCAGCAGCTGGAATTATACAGAGAGCCATCAAAAGTGATAAGTTGCAACAACAACAGCAACAGCAACAACAACAACAACGGATGTCGCAAAAGCTGGTTGTGGGTGGCTGGTTGCTGGTTGCACAGTCGCAAGTGCATGACCAGGTCAGGTCGCACACAGCACGTTGATTGGCCAGAGCCGGAAAAAGAAGTTATAACCATTAAGGCGGAAACGGATGTGGCACAGACGTTTCCGCCTTTTGCCAACTCGCAACTCTCGCAAAAGCAAACACACACACACACACACACACATATGCAATTCACACCCAGTTAAAGAAACGCTGCATATTTCTCGAGCTGTCGGCCCCACTTTCCCCAACTCCCCCACTTTCCCCACCCCCACCTCTGTCAAACAAAATCATTTTGCATTGCAAATGCGCATCGGAGTCGAGTTTGAGTTGTGAGTTTTTGTTGGTTGAATTTAGCGGCTTACCGCATGCACATCTAATAAAAATATTAAAGCATTTCTTCTTTCTGCCCTTTTTTGTTTAGCGAACTGCAAAATGTTCCGACATTTTGGGCAACATTTGTTCCACTTGCCAGCCCAATTTAATTAAATATATACTGCTTGTGACTTCTCTCTAGCAACAATATTAGCAATTAGCAACTGGGAGCAACTCGTAAAAAAAGCAAACTAACGCTGCTTCAAATAAATAACTTGCTTTGATTATTTGGATTTTTGGTTGCTTTAGGGTTTTTGGTTTGCCACCCCAAAAACAACAATAATAACAACAGCTGTTAAATGGCTTGTGAAAGTTATAGAAGCTGCCAGGCAGTCTTTTCTCTACTATACTGCAATATAAGTCTTCTAGTAATTTGAGCCAGTTTACTTTTTAATTAATTCAATTTTAAGCTAGAAAAGTCAAGTGATGCAAATTATGCTTATTTATATATCTTTTATATTAATTCCTTGAATTTTATTGAACTTAAGACACATAAATATCAATTAAATTCTTTTATTTTAATTTTTCATTATATTTTAATTATATTTTCGGCAAATGAAAATTTGAATAAATTTATAAAAAAAACTTTTTCTAACTAACTGACAATTTATTAAATTATTCAATTATTATTAAAGCATTTATAATATATAATTACTATATTACTTTATGTTTTAAGCATACTCTCACATTCTTTTATAAATTCTGCCAATTAAGTCTTAAATTATTCCAGCTGTAAGCAGACAAGCAAAAAGTTGTCCTGATAAAAATCAAGTTTTCGCCTTTTTCACAACTGGCTATTAAATATTAATATATTAAATAATTATATGCTGAAAGTTTAACCACAGTTTGACAAGCGCATTACAAATTTGCTACATAAATTTAACTGGTTAAATAGCATACACGAAAATCACATAACCGATTCTGTCTTTAAAATTGTGCATGGCCCCAAAAGTTGCTCATTTCGCGTGGGGTTGACACACTGCAGGGGGGTAGGCAAGGGGGGGGATTGGGTTGAGTGGGGCAAAGGGGTACAACATGTGGTGGCTGCAAAAGTTTTGTAACAAGGCAGACACAAGACTTGCCGCATAGCGCCTATGAAAACTAATAAACTGTGAAACGTGCTTATTTGCAAACATTGACAGCCCGGCAAAGGGGGGCTAGTAGTGGGCGTGGGATGGGGGTCTGCCTGGAGGGGGCCCTTTAGGTGCCACAACTTTGGCAAAGGTATTAAAGTAACGGGCGATGAGGCCGCCAAAGTGGGTACAAAGCAGTCGCTCTGTGTGCTCCCCAGTGGCTGTCAATGCCAGCCAGGCAGGCTAGCGGCAACTTTTAGTAGTGTTTTTATGCATACCCTGTACTTGGAGTGCAGACAAAAAGGGTTGCCTAATATGCTAGATATGTTGTTAGAATTTTAAATATTTTTTAAAGCAGTAAGCAAGCTGGAAAAGCTAATTATGAATTATTTTTATAGAGAGCGCATATATAGTGATTTATTTCTTAAGAAAGTTATCCAAGTGTAACAAATTTAGAAACAAAATACTTGGTTTCAAGACAATTGGAACAATGTAATTGGCTTAATTCTTATGTTATAATATTTTCAAAAATATTCTAATATATTATTTTCTATTTTTATGTCTTTTTTTTATTAATTAAATGTGATTTATGTACCGATCTTTTATATACATGTTCGTAATAGGTTTTAAGTGGAAAACAAATATTTAATAAATTTCTTGGGATACCTTCTATTGTTGATTTACAAAAAGTATTATCTTTTTGAATAACCTTATTCATTATTTTATATTTATATTTTTTTGTATATTAATTAAATGCATTTTATGTACCAAGAAAGGCTTTAATGGAATCAAATATTAAATAAATGCTGGGAATACCTTCTATTTAAATCAATAAATTTTATCTTCTTCAAATATTTGATTTAGTAAAAATAAATCATTTCAACGAGTATTTCCCGCTTATTCCCAACAATTCATTTCGCTTGTATATTTTAATAAAATACAAAATAAAATAAAATCAATCACAAATCTATATATTTCCCTGGGTATTTCTCTAGTCTCACACTCTCGCTTATTTCAAGCTAACTTGCTTTTGCTTAAAATTGCAACAATCAACATAAAATTGCTTTCATTGGCAGACAAATTAGATCAGAGTCGTTCGCAGCTGCAGCTGCAGCTGGAAAAAGCTCTCATCTCTCAGATCTAGTATTTTCTGTTCTTATTTTCCTACTATATATATATTTTTTTAGTATTTTTTGGCAGCTGCTGTTGGAATTTATGGGCTGAGCAAACGTTGCCAAAAAGCGACATTTATGCCGTTTGAGATAATTGCATTTTATTGCCTTTTATGCACTGCGCGATGATGAAGAGCAGGCAGGCAGGCAGTGAGCCAGCAAGGACTCAGGACTCGGGACTCGGGACTCGGGACTCGGGACTAGGACTCTCTGGCATGTACGTACTTACATAGTCTGGAATCAGGACAACTATGAAAGCAGCGCGGAGCAGTGCAGTTAATGTGCTTAAAGTGCAGCAGACGACGCTTGTTTCAAGTTTAATGTGTCGTATTTTTGCAGCGCTTTTATGGCCGCTAAACTCTCCAACAACTAAGCGCGTAAAATTGTTTCAACTTTGAAGCAAAAGCAAAAGCAAAGCCAAAACTTCTTCGCTAGTTTTCTCTGAGCTGACAAAGCAGCTGACAAAGTTGTCCAGCAAAACAGCGAACTGTAAGCGGCTCTTGAAAGATGGCAGAGTAGCAGCAAATAGAGCAACTATATAGCACAGGGCTCTTTTACTATTACAATCAACAGAAACAATTCCAAACAGCCAAATGAGCAATCAGTTTTATAAATTTAATCAAATATTATTTCGCAGAAAGTTCGTTAGAAATCGAGTTGAAAAGGTTTAAGTAAATATAAATATGATTTGGTTTTTGTAGAAACAATTTGTGAGCTTCTAAGAAAATCCAAACCAATTAAAATTTGATAAGTACATTTTCAGTCATTTGAAAATTCTACACAAAAGAAGAAAACATTTAGGAATGTGCGCAATCATTTTTCTCAATCATAACTTTATCAAATTTTAACCGAAATTCTTATGCAATAACTTTTATGTGGTTTGGCTTTTCTCTTTAATTTGACATACATCAGCTGATGAAGCCTTTGAGCAGCTTTACATCAAATATTTAGCCTCTAATTACACGAATATAAAGTTGGTTTAAACTAACCACATTAAGCTGCTATTGAATTTTGCAAGACGGTTACACTTAAGCCACAATAATAATAACAACATCTTTTGTGCTTGGTTAAATAAGAAACTTAATTACATATCACAAAACTGATTAGCTAAAATTTAAATAATTAAGTAATTGAATATGAATGTTGGAAGCGTTTCAGTGCTGGCAATTTATCAAGTACAATAAGTAATTGATGTGCTGTTGGCTGAATGTCAAAATAGTTGTGCAGCAAATATTGAAGCAGACAGAAATGAATCCTGCCATAATTAGACACACACACACGCACTCACATACTAATACACAATGCATTGGGGAGTAGTGCTGGCATTTGGGCCAGTTCTCGTATCAGTTAAGGACGACAGCTGCTGGATATAGGCGGACCCAAATACACAATGCGAAAGAGACATGCTGCCAGATAGCTTTCAATTGAGGCACAAATGCACTCAAGTTGCGCATGTGTGTGTGCGTTCTGTGTGTGTGTGCAGATGTGTGTGCGTCTCAAGACATTGCACAAAGTCCTAGAGTCCTAGAGTCCTGGACATGTCGCATTAGGTCTGCTGCCTGGGATTGTCCTGTCTGCATTAATAACGACTTTGAGATATTTTGGACAGCTTGCATTTGCTTAGATAATTGCGTATTATAGATTAGCAGGCGCATTCGAAAGTAATTCCTTACTCTGCCTGCTTATGAGTCCCTGGCACAATTCTGTCTCAGGACACGTGCCTCACTGGCCATTAAGTTTTTTCCTCTTTTGCCATTTTCTAATTAGCTAGCTGCACTACAGCAGTAGTCACTTGCAATCTTTGGAGGCAGCGGATTTGCGCTACGTGACACAAAGGTTTGCCACACAAACAAACTCCAAAAACTTTCCGATTATGGCAAATGTGCTGCTCTCTGCTAATTTCGCAAAGGAAATTGCCATGTGTGTGTGTGTGGAAAATTCTAATAGTTTCGAACAGTTTTCGCACAAAGCGCATTCGAGTTAAGTTTGCAATGCAAAAGAATTCACGTTTTGTTTGCCAACACACACATGAGATTTTGGCAAATGAAATTATAGCTTTGGTTACGATTGCAATTACATAATTACAATTATGCTAATTGTGTAGCTGTAAAGTCTTTGAATTAGAGTTTTAATTGAAGTTGCAGATTTCTACAAAATTTGGTTGTTTTCATTAATTGTCAAAGACCTTTAGGCAAGTTGGCTAATAAATGATAATGAAATCAGCGAAAACGCAAAATGCAAATCGGCTTTTAACAATTTGTTTGCCTAGAGTCTAAGATTTTTAAGGAATTGTTCTAAATACATGAAAATATGTTCTATAATGTAATATTGAAATAAATTATGATAAAATCTCCATTTTATTTATTTGAAATAGAAAAAATCAACGAAATTTTAACTTATACTCAGAAAAACTTTCTGAAAAGGCCTTAATAAATTTATTTTTATAATATCTGGGATGTATAAGGTACATTTTGTTATGTAAAGAAAAAGATATATTATCCTACAAGTAGAAAATCGTTCTTAATTCTGGGGTACATTTTGCTGACTATAATTTAGGGAGTTTTGTATGTTGATGTGTAGAAAAAACAGTAAAATGTTTCGTTTACTCTTATGCCACAAAGAACCACTTACAAAAATATATCAGCACATACGAATATTTCGAAAACCCTTAAAATATTTCATTTTAGGCAATTGTTTGAAGTGTATGCAAATCTAAATTAGCAAATTCTGTTTCTCTTTGTATTTATATATTTATTTGATTATATTTAATTAATTGCTACTTTAAGCTATGTTTATATATTTTTAGAATATTTCATTTAAATTTAACTTGACTGAATACCTTTCTTCTGTTACATTTCCAAGCCCCAATTGAAATTGAAGCAGCTCCCTGTTGACTTTTGTGGATCAAAAGACAGCGATTGTCACTTGAGACACATGTGCTGAGGTCACCGAGCACAATGAGAGAAGTAGAAGAAGCAGGAGCAGAAGGAGCAGCTGGTTTCATTAAGAGCCTGTTGAGATAACAACAAACAGCCGCTTGAAAAGGACATATTTGTGACGCCTTTGGATATAGCGGCAAAAGGAGGCTGGCTTAAAGAGTCCTTTTGGTTAGGTGTTGAGAGCGGTGGGGCGGGGCTGTTCACTTGAACAATGGCCGCTGAGGTCCTTTGGCCCCTTTGTAGATATTGCCTGCATTGTGTATAATTCATTCCATTTTATTTGCACTGACCAAAGCCGAGGCACTTTTATGTGCCGTGCGATAATTATCAAACAATAAAAACAATAAACTGCGATGACACCATAAAAGGCGCAAAGTAAATGCCACGCCCCCCAACTCCCAGCCTCCTGCAAGGATGCGCCTCCTGCCAGCCAAGGTGCGCCAAAGTTTTATCTCTTGCGTTCCGTTGCGTTACGTTACGTTGCGTTGCGCTTTCTTCCTTGCTCCTTGCTCCTTGCTCCTTTCTGCTTGCTCCATTATTATTTTCCTTCGCTTTTTATACTCTTTTCGAAGAAAATAGTATATTAAGTTTGTCCTGAAGTTTGTAACGCATAGAAGGAAGCGTCTGAGACCCCCAAAAGTTACTGCCAATATGCTTATAAAAAAAAACAAATTGATCTAGCCATGTCCGTCTGTCTGTCTGTCTGTCTGTCTGTCTGTCTGTCTGTCTGTCTGTCTGTATGTATGCAAACTAGTCCCTCAGTTTTTGAGCTATCGCGATGCAACTTTGCACAGACACTTATTATTCAAGGGGACAGCACATTGGTCGGAGCCGGCCGGATCGGACCACTATATCTTATAGCTGCCATACACCTCAAAGTCGGTTTTGGCCATAAATCCGATGTTTTCAAAGCAATTGCCTTAAATTTCCTTGTACACTTGAACATCCATATAACTCATCGATGGGTAAAATCGCAAATCGATTGAGTCATAAACAGCGAAGATATGCGTCATTAAATATTTTGAAAAAACAGGTGCATATGAGCAAACAAAGTCAAGCGCAAGAAAGCTTTTGATAGTCTGAGCAAACAAAGTCAAGCGCAAGAAAGCTTTTGATAGTCTGCTCTTCAAGGTATTTTGCCACCGATCATCAAAACGGTTTGTGGCGTATGGCGTAAAGAGCCGCGCTAACGAACGCATGTTTCGCAAGTTCAAGTTCGAGCCTCGGCGGCGACTGATTGTTAATTTAATACTTTTTTCTTTTTCTTCCTTCCAAATATATAACTGTAATCAAATTAATTTGCTTCCAATAGCTTAGAACAAAAACAATGCCACGCGAAAAAACAAATGCTGACAAACGCGAGTTGCAGGTTGCAGGAAAACAAAAGAAGGAAATTTGTAACAGTCGGCTCTTCAAGCAATTTTGTCAGCGATCATCGAAACGGCTTGTGGCGTAGTGGGTAAAGTTGCGAACTGGTGAGCGAGAGGACCCGGGTTCGAAACCAGCGGCGACTGGTCATTTATTTTCATTTTTTCTTATTCTTCTTTTCAAATATATAATAACTGTAATCAAATTCATTTGCTTTCAATGGCTTAGAACAAAAACAATGCCACGCGAAAAAACAAAAGCTCAGTATAAATCGAGTTTGTTAGCGATTCTTAAAACTGCTTGGTGTAAGCAGTACAAAGCAAAACAAGAAAGCTTTTGACAGTCTGCTCTTCAAGGGATTTTGTCAGCGATCATCAAAACGGCTTGTGGCGTAGTGGGTAAAGTTGCGAACTGGTGAGCGAGAGGACCCGGGTTCGAAACCAGCGGCGACTGGTCATTTATTTTCATTTTTTCTTATTCTTCTTTTCAAATATATAATAGCTGTAGTCAAATTCATTTATTTTCAATTTCCTAAATTGTTTCTAATTTTTTTTTTCATACATAAAGTAGCTTTAATAGAATAATTCAAAAGAAAAATTTAAATTCATTGGCAAAACCAATGACACGCGAAAAAAAATATGGATCTCAAATTCTGAATATAAGCTCTCGTATGTTCAGATTAAGTTTTATGACAATTCAATTTCCGACAGCGGCCTTGAAAGGTATAAGAGCAACAGGCACAAAATTTGGTATGTATATTGTAGTATACATATGTAATGTAGTTTTGACTTTTTGGAAAAACTGAAACTTGTATATTGTTCAATTCGGTAGCACTTATGAATGCTAAAGGACGCGTCCACGAGCTGCGGATAGTGAAACGTCCCTGTTTACATGAATACCTTTATATATTTTATTTTATATGTAGGGGTATATGTATGCGACATTAATATCTGCGAATTAAATAAGCAGTCACGGAAAAATAGTAAAAATTGCTTTAAGGTTCGAAAAGAGTATTTAATCTTCGGCACGCCGAAGATAATCCTTCTCCACTTGTTTTTATTATTTTATGCTTATAAGGGCCTGTGCGCTGAAAGCTGTGACCAGCAGCAAGGACAACATCAAAAGGAGCAGCGGTTAGGCGGGTGGCAGGGGCAGGAGCTGGGGAAGGACTCGCCAAGTGCACTTTGTAAGGAGCGCAGCTGTAAAAAGCAGAGCATAAAAGAGAAAAGCAGTGGAAGCAAAGAGAAGCGAAAAAAACACAACCCATGCAAAAAGGGTTGACTGAGCGATAAGCAGAATTTATTTGTCTGCGGGTATTGACAAGGCGTAGAGGTCCTTGCGACAAGGTAAAGCCAAGGGGCCGGGCAGTTTACACTGAAAGAAATGCATTCGAGAAAGAAATTTGCGAATCTGGCAACAGTTTATAATGGAAAACCTTTAATTAAGAATGCTTAACTTCAAAATGCTTTTAAATTTACCATTAGGAATGTATTTCTAAATATTATAATAAGCATTTAATGGAATGTTATTGCATTCTAAAACAAAATCTCGAATCTTGATTCAAAAAGTTTTTATATTATAATTAAAAATCGTAAGTTAAAAATATTCAATTTAAATTAAGATTAATTATTTCCAATTAAAGATTAATTCTACAAAATAAGAGTCATTTTTACGTTTTCCAATGCTTAAAATATTTCTAACATTTTTTTAAAACTTTAAAAATTGATTTCTGTTTCATAAAGAAAAATATAAAATAATTATTTTTTTAATTTTTCTTGAAATTGTTATCAAGGAATAAAACACCAAAGCTTAAATCGAACTATATTCATTATAGTTACAGATTGATACCTCTCTTTTCACTTTTGATACATTTTGTTACAGATTTTAGTCTTTTATTCTTTCTCTCAGTGTACAAAGGCCAAGTTCAGTTCAGCTTTTTCAGCGCGGTGTCAAATCTGGCTGAGGGCTTTAACTCATCGCAGCTGTGGGTGGATCGGGGGAAGGATCTACAACTATTGGCCACTGATTAGCAGCAAATGGGAAGCGCGCCACTTAAAATTCGAACGGCACATCGATAATTTATTATGCAACTCTGTTTTGACTCTGACGACTGAATGAACGAACCGAATGAACCTTTCGCCCAAGCAATTCGTGCCAATAAAAGATTTACGCTGCCTGAATTTGAAATGGCCTTCCCCGCCCCCGAAAAACATTGCCGCATTCAATACACCTGGGAATTTTGTTAATTACGTTGAATAAATGCTGCGAAATGTTGAATAACTGAAATGCTGAGGCGGCAGGGGACAGGGGGCGTGGCACGACAGGCTGTGGGCGCATTGTGAATGTGAAGCAGAAGAAAGTCCCCAAAGATAACTCATAACGCAAATTGGGAATATAATTTGAAGTGGGATACGAGAAATATATATATATATATACGAAATTTTGTAAATATAAAAAATGCTTATTGGCTTAGAAGCTAAAAAGAAGTCGTTTTGGGCACGTGTTTTAGCTTAAGGTAGATTTGTTGTAATTTGAGAACAAAATGTTGTGCTAAGAAGTTAAGTCAAGTATAAAGGAAATTGTAGAGAAGAAGGAGATTATTTTGTTATTTAAATATATAATTTATAAAAAATCAGTTTTAAGGTTTGTCAAAGAATTAATAATGAGAAAAATTGGTGTCACTTAAAATTTTGACAAAAATTAGCAAACATTTATGCACTTTAATTTTTGTGCTTTCACAAAGTTTTGTTAGGAATAAAATGGTCTTGGCTAAAAAAATTAGTTGACTTCCCAACTTAAATGCATTTTTTAGCTAGACAAAAATTTATAATTAATTAATTTAATACGAAAAGAACATAAATAAGCATGAATACATTCCATACTTAATATTATCAATAATAACTTACAAAAATTCATACATGGCAATTATGAGCTATAAACGCAGCAAGTTTCAAAGATGCTCCAAAATGCCTTTTGGTATTTCATTAAAAAATTCCTTAGTCCAGCTCCCCATTACCTGATCCACTTGCCAGGGGCGCCCACATGGCCCCCACCCGGCCCCCACCATCCGAAAAAAGCTCGTACGCATACAGAAATCAATCAGGCGGCACAATGCGGGGCGTGGCTTTGGGGTAGGGTGTGTGTGGAGGGGAGACTGAAGCGATAAGTTCCGTGGGCCCACCCTACCCAAAAGTGACTCGGCAAATCGGCGTTTAATGGTGCGTGAAACGTGAAACACTTTAGCTATCGTCGAGCCCCACAGAGCGAGCAGAGGGGACAGACAGGGCATTGGCTTTTTAAAGTAAGAAGGAAGCTGCTGGCAGCTCCTCACATGTAAATGGCTGTAAATGCTGTTAACTGGGCCAAGTCAAGTGCTTTGGCCTACGGCCCAATGACTAACCCTTGAATTATGCATTTTAATTTTGGGGCCGCCCGGCACGTCAAGCGCGAACGGCGTGGCACATTTATTACCGGCCTCGGTCTCAGCTTCGACTTTGGCTATTCTCAACACTTTCATTTAACTTTTTCGCTGCATTTCCTAGGGCCATTTCTTGGGCCAAAAATGGCGCCCAAGATGGCCGACCAGCTGGCTAAGCGTACGCGTATGTGTGTGTGTGTGTGTGTGTGTGTGTACGTGTGTGTGTGTGCGTCTGCGTCTGCGGGCGTAATGGACATGTTAGAAGATTGTGAAAATGATATATGACTTTTTCATTTCCTTAATAAAATTAACTTTGCCTTGCGTCCGTTTTGCCTTGTGCCTCTCCCCTCTCTCTCCCTCCCTCTCTCTCTCTCTCTCTCCCTCTCTATCGCTCTCCTGCTTGCCACACTTCGCCGTCTGTCTTTACATAATGTGCGCCAAATTGCGTTGATTTTTGATATATTAACAATTCATTTTAGCTCATTAGTCAGCAGGTCAGCATGCTGCCTGTCTATATATCATTAGCTCGATCATATGTGAAAGTTATGCTTTAAGAAAGCATATGCTTTAAGCTAAAAGTTCATACTACAAGGCTGATAAGAAACTTTGGAAGATGATAGAAGACGTATGTATGATATAGCAATTTGCGATTATGGGAAGTTTATAACTTGGAGTGACATTTAAAATCGAAAAGTCCAAAGTGCTTCAGATTTAAATGCAGATATAATATAGAAGTCAAAACATGACCAAAATCGAATCAGTTTTGACTAAGCTATGCTTAAAAGTAATACAAATTATATCTCTATTTTTTTCATTTTCCTTAATATCTTTTATATTAAAACTACCATCCCAAAAGCTTCTCTCCTATCTTAATTGGTCTTCTCCCAACCTACCACTTGCAAAAATGTTTAATATTAATAACTCAGTCACTTTGCTTTGTGGCACAATACAACGAGTTTGGCGTACAGTGGTGCTAAATCGTGTAAAACCGTTGAAATATATATATATATATATAGAGAGAGTGTTGAAATTGTCAGCTACTCTCTCTTGCTCGCTCTCGTGTGTTTGCATCCATTGTGCAGAATGGCATAAAAAACCAGCCATTTATTTAATTGAAAATTGTCTTCGCTGTCAGCAGCAGCAGCAACTCTGAATGCAGCAGCTCGTCCCGGCAGCAACTTTAGCGGCAAATACTTAAGTGCCACCAACGTTGCACAGTGGCACAAAAAAGCAGCTAAGAAGGGCTTATCTAAGAAGAAACAAAACTACAGATGTTGCATGAGGATTTGTTAAATGCTTTTAAAATTAATGGTAAAAGACGCTTTTGTTGATTAACAATTTGGAGGAGAAATATACGTTGGAAAAAAATGTTGGCATAGGTTTTGTTATAGAAGATATTTTACTTAGAAGCGTAACAAAAATTCTCAAATATTATGCAGGACTTGAGAACGCTTAGAAGTGGCTATATCCTTTAAAATTCAATATTATCTTTTTATTTAAATAAAATGTTGATAAAACAAGTAAGACTGCTTTAGTCGGGAGTGCCCGACTACGAGATACCCTGAACCCAGTGCTTACAATCATTCATACTAATCTAAACACACATATGCTGCACTACAAGCAGTACAAGCAGTGCAAGCGGTTAGCTTGCTTTTTCGCTGAGCCGCACACAATGGAAAGTTAAATCTTAAATAACTTCTGTGTTTATTGTCCGATCTTATTGAAATTTTCGGGGCAAGCAATTGTCGATAATATGTGTTACCAAACAAAATTGCAAGGTCGTACCTTCAAAAATGCGTTTTTTGAACTTTTGTGGGGTTTTGGGGGTGGTATCCAAAAAGTGAAATATATGTTATATGTGTATGCTATTCGAGATTATACATGCCAAATGTGGGGCCTCTAGCTCTTTTACCTTTTAAGTTAAGGCCCAAAAACGCTATTCTGAAATCGAAATTTATCGATAACATTTAAACGGGACGAGTTATCGATAAAATGAAATAAACTTGATCTGTCCCGGGATTAGGAGAACTTATGTTCCAAATATGAAGTCTCTAGCTCTTGTAGTCCCTGATATCTGTGTGTTCATACAGACAGACAGACGGACAGACGGTCAGACGGACAGACGGACAGACAGACGGACATGGCCAAATCGACTCGGCTGTTGATACTGATCAATAATATATATACTTTATATGGTCGGAGATGCTTCCTTATGCCTGTTACATATTTTTGCACATAACCATAATACCCTTTTTACCCATTTTTAATGGGTTCAGGGTATAAATATAAGAAATGCAGCTATACAAAAATGGTGATGGAAATAATAAATAAATTTAATCATCGCCAACAAAACTAATGTTTTAGGTAAAACATAACTATATATAAATAATTATTTTAAAAAATATATATATAAAAAAATTTATTTCAAGTATTTCACTTATTTAAAATATTTAAAAATTCTCAATCTTCAAATTGTCTTACAACTTTAATGCTCTAAGAGTCCGTCTTAATATATAAGCTTAAAAAATGTGTATATTGTATTTAAAATCTTCAAAAATTGCAACTTTTATACTCTTCTAAGGGCTCTTTATATTTTACTCCAAGAAATTAGTGTTTGTTCCACTGTGAATCGTGGTTTTATGCCATTGCACTTGAGCTGCATCTACATACATATATATATATGGTTTTTTTCTGCCAGCTGGCGGTGTCGTCGGGCAAATGAAGTTGAGTGCAAGGCGTCTTGACAGAACTGCAGCTATTAGTTGTTTATATGCGTATGGCAAAAGCAGACGCGCTGATGCCTCTCCCATCGTCCTGTCGCTGTCGCTGCACGTGGCTGGTTTATTATGCCCGGAAGTAATCATAAATTCCGCACACACACACCCACACGCACACACACGCACGCACACACACCTAGTGTGTCAGTTAGCGAGCTCGCTCTGACAGAAGCTGTAGCTACCTTTTATGCAAGCAGCGTGTGCCTAATTTATGGCCGGGGAATTGAAAGTGATAGAGCTGAAAGCAGCCGGTTGCCGGAGGAGCCAGCAGTGCTCCTGTCCTGTCCTGTCCTGTCCTGTCCAAGCGGCTGGCTAGCCAATGACTTTGCTGCATGGCAACGACATCCTTTGGACACACTGGCAGAAACTGAGCAGCTTGGCAACTGAAGACAGTAACAAATTAGCCGAGTACGTGGCTCGTGCTCAATTTGCATAATGAGCCAGTGACAAAGATGTGTATGTGGGTGTGTGTGCGTCACTTGGGTCAGTTAGTAGAGAGCTGTCAGTGCTCGGATTTCAGCAGCAACCAAAAAAACAGAACACAGCCCATAAACGAAAGCGTCAACACCTTTTGCCAAAACTACCCGCACAGCAGCAGCTCTTTAAACCAAAGCCTACAAACACAACACACACACACCTACACACACACTTATGCATCTACAATTTTAGTTGATCTGCAAAAAAGCTTTGCTCAGCTGGCAAACTCATGAGTCGTTTTATATGCCAAGTGGCAGGAAACGAGCGTCGAAATGTGCCACAGTCAAAAGTTTTTATAGAAATGGCGGCAGTTCTTTTTTTTATAACCACTATACTCAGCATTTAAAAGTGCGTAACAATGGGTATGATGGGCAGTCACCATATATAAAGTCAGTTGTATATAATTGAGTTATATACAAACGCAAAGACTAGGATACAAACTTGAATAAAAGCACTTTGACTCTAAACATTTATATATTTTAAAGATTATTTCCAGTGTATTCTCTCAGATTTATTTGCTTAAAAAATGTTTAAAAATGTATTACCATTGCCAAAAAGGCAGGAATATCAATTTTAGATCTTTCGTACCCTTAAACGATAATACAAATATAAATAAATAGAAAACTTGATTTCAAAGGTTTTTATATTTAAAATGATTTTGTATACTTTCTAAATTTTTCCCATCGCAACAATTCATTGTAGGGTATTTGGTAGTCGAGCGGTCACGTTCACACATTTCGACTTGTTTTTTATTGATGTCGTTTAAAGTCGCTTAACTTCTGCTCATAAAATGCGACAATCAAACAGCACAAAAGTGTTGCAAAGCGCTTCAGATTTATTTTATTTAGGTCTTTTAAAAAGGTTAAATCACCTGCACCTTGATTTCATTTTTAAGCACTGGACTTAGCTGACTTTCAATAATGTATTAAATTGTTTAGAATACTTGTATGCAATTTAGGCTTTTCTCAATAAGACTAAGTTCACTTTGTATCTTAAATGTTTTTATTAGTTATTTCTTATTCAATTTGGTGCTTTTCATTAAAATTACTTTGATTTACAGCAAAAATCAATTCAGCAGCCATCAAACTTGTGTGTTTGATACACAGTACGTTTGCAATTGTTAGTTATTTTGTGCTTGGCCACAAAAGTATGTGAACTATTTGAGCATTTAGTTCATTAGTACTGCACACACACATTGCGTATACGTAATGTACTGAGTTGTGCCACCGCAGCTTAAATTGAGCGAAATTTCTCAATTTCTGCGTGTGCGAATTTCACACATTAATTTCGAGATAGAGTCGAGAGTCGAGAATCATTTTGGCTGACCCACAAGTTCTCTCTCTCTGGCTCTAGTCACGTATGTTTTTTTTTGCTGTTGGTTGGCTGCTTTTGGCCTTTTGCCTATGCGATAATTCCGTATAATCATTTGGCAATCACAAACAACTTGTTTGCAGCAGCATCAGCAGCAGCAGCAGCATCAGCAGCAGCATCAGCAGCAAGCGAAAAAACCAATTATTGACCCGACTAACATGACCACGCAACGTGCAAACAATTGCGTTTGCGGCCATGTTTGTTGGCCTGGTCAGGGCAAGTAGAGCAAGGATTCGAGTCTGGAGTCTGTGCTGGTGTTAGCCACGTTTTCAGTTTATTGATTTATACGGCCAAAGAAACTTGGCAAACAATGCGCCACATTTGCTCATTTGGGTTTTGTCAATATTTTACACAGACGCAAAAATCTTTCGCTACATATTCGCCATAAATTTTGCACAGTGCCAAAAACTTTTTCTGACATCGCAAGTGTGTGTGTGTGTGTGTAGTGTGTGTGCAGTGTGTGTGTTTGTGCTGTGTTGGCAATTCATTTAATAATTTAAATTATTTTGCGAGCATTGTCAAGTTTTTAATGCTTGACATATCCAAAAAGTAAAATGCAAAAGTTTGACAAGTCGCATATGTTTTCCAAAATTATGATTGCCCAAAAAAGAAAAAGCATCAAAAGCTAGTCTAGTCTGGCAAACAATCTAAGCTGAAAATGCCCAAGTAATTGCGCTGATTGACCTCAAGGCCGCAGTTGCGGCTACTTTTGGCCACAAGCCGCAGTCAAATTCGCGTTTCAGTTGCGCCTCAAGCCTCAAGCATTTATTAGCCCAGTTAGTTGGCAGGACGAGTCAGTCAGCCATTCAGTCAGTCATTCAACCAGTCAGTCAGTCAATCAGTTACGTTTTTATGGCCACAATGGCAGCTCAAGTGTTTTAGCCACAAGCTCGCGTTTAAGCCTTTAATGATTTGCCAACAAATTTCTGCGGTCCGCATTTGAGTTGTGAAATTCCCTAAATGTATAATTCTAGTGGTAATTGTGGTTTTGATAGCTTATGATAACCGTATATACTATAAGCCAATTAAATTAGCATATTCTTTAAAAAACAAACAAACAGCTACTTGCTGTTGGGAATTATGTGTTTAGTTCTTGATAAGTTTTTATAGTTGGTAGAAATAAAATTATCATATTGAAGAAGACATTTTAAAGACCATAAATATAACAGAATGTATTTTCTTGAAGGGGATAACATATCTAACTGTCTTTTATAACCTTTGCAATTTTGAATAAATATTTTTTGAAATATTATTTAAACAGCAACAACTCAAAAACAGCTTTTGCTTTTAGTAATTGTCATTAAATGAAATACATATTAAATATTGGACTTATTTAAAAGAGTACTGAATGTTCGACAATTTAGTTGCTACAAGTAAACTGCCTTTTTAATAAGTATTAACTCATGAAACTTAACAAATAATGACTTAACTTAAAACAATATTGTCTCCATAATTTGTATACAAGAATTTGTGCATATTTTATAATTACTATGCACATAATCTTTAATTAGTTTTTCGTCAGAAATTAATTAATCTATATAAGCACAAGGAGAAAAAAAGAGTTGACTTTAATTGGCTTTTAGTAAACACACATCAAAAGCAATATAGATCAAATGCTGATGATTCGTAAATACATCAGAGCTTAGGCTCACATATCACGCTCTGGTTAATTATAAGCAAATATAAACAGCTCAAACTCAAAAGTAGCTCAGAGCGCTGACAAATTAGCTTTAAGCCAACTTAGCTGCGAGGCAATTAGCCAAGGCAATGCCTCAACTCTTTAGAGGTTGGGGGGCTCAGCTCATATTCTTTTAGCCTGCTTAAGGCTTACGCAAGATGGAAACACCAGAGAAAGAGATAGAGACAGAGACAGAGAAAGAGGGAGTGGAAAGACGCTTATGTTTTTTATGCCAGCCGCCAACAGACAAACAAAACTAATGCAAAAGCGTAAAAAAGTATTCAAAATTCAGCTTGAATTTCGCACAATGTCATCAAAAATGAGCAACTTAATTATGCGAATACATACACATAAAACTATATCTACATACATACATATAAATATGCAGTACTTATCAACAATTCCTTCCCTCTTTTTTTCTGTGTTTTAAAAGTTTTGCGGAAATTAAAGTTGGCGCGTTCGTGTGGAAAAGTTGGGTTGCAACAACAAAAAAAAGAGTGGGGCTCAAATCTGTGGGCAAGAGTTGCAGCCAGCTAAATGCATTAACTTTTTAGTTGCTGCGCTTTAATCCTATTATAGAAACGATAGCGAAATTTATTAATTATGTCTTTAATAAATATTGACTCGCTGCCATTAAATGTTATTTAATGTCGTCTGCGTTATTTGACCCTTAAATGCGACGCATTTTAACAGCGCATTTCAACGCAATTTAAAACACACACATACTCACAAAAAATCAGCCCGAGGGTCGTTGCGGTTTCATAAACATTTTAATATGTATGTTCTTTTCTTTTTTTTGCGCAGTGCTCAGACTGTATGTTAATTTGAATGCCCTGTAAACAGGAAAATTGGTGTAGAGACTATCATTAACTTATGCTGGAACAGAAAGTAATGTTAGATAAGCGTCAGTTTAATTTTCTTAAATTTCATATACATATTATTTATGGTCTCGCCCAAATTGTATAATTTCAGCTGAAACTCCATCTTTATTGAAACTTTCTTCAAATTGTAAAAGTTTCCTTATAATCAATAATAAGCAAAAATATTTAGGGAAATTTTATATACAATAATCAAAAAGACTACTATAGATTTAAATAACAATAAAATAAAATACATAAATATAAAAAAATACTAGCATAGATTAAAATGCTAGATATCTTTTTTTGTGATCTAATTAACCTATTTTAAAATCTCACAACTGCTTAAGCAATTAAATATAATACTAAAATAAATATAAAAAAATAATAGCAAATAATATTCAATTATAATAAATTATATAAAATATTACTTTTGATAGCAATAACATATTTAAAGACATAATTCTAAAATCTTTGAAATCCTAAAAATAATCTTGTGACAGAGTTGGAAATCATATTATAATGAATAAATTAAAGTACAGGGTATCTTGCTTATTGCTTTTGGCAATAAACATTTTAGAAACATGAGCAGATATTTATTATTATTATTCTACCCAAACTTTTCTAATAATCAAAAAACAAAATAAATACTTAAATCAGTTTTAAATACAGGATATCTTATAGCGAATTCTTTTTCATTTGTTCCCTGTTGCTGCCTATAAAACAGCATATTATTAACTGAAACCAATTAAAATATGGAATCGGGTTGCATAAGTGTAAAATGCCTTAATTACTTGTAGCTGTAATGATGTAAGTGATAGGCAAAGGACGCATCACAAAAGGCGTCGCCAGCTGTTCCCAGCTATGTATTTAAGGATGTGTATGTGTGTGTCCTGTTTGCGTATATGTGCTCCTTGGCTGGTTTTGGGACTGGGCTTGGGCTTGGGCTGGGGCTGCTTGTAATGTGCGTTGCTAAGTGCATTACACAATGCTCCAGATAACTTTATGTACACATCATTAGGTGTCTTGTCAACAGCAATCAGTGTCCTTTGTTAACAACATACGCACTAAAAGCATGCGACTACCCCACAGATACCCTCTCGCTCTCTCCACTCTCCTCTGCCTTCCCTCATCACTCTGTCGGCACGCAAATTGAGTTAGCCGCACAGCGAAGCCGCTTAAATTTACTGTTAATTTGGTTAGTGAACACATTAATGACGTCGAATATGAGCGGTAAATGGGCGAAATGTGCAGAAATGTGCAAATGCTGAGGTGACAAATGCCTAAGCCAATAACAAAGAGATCGGCTTTATGTACACAGTGAAAAACGAATGATTGACTCAAGCATTTGTAAGTCCAATTAAGATCATCAAACTTAAATCAAGTATGCATACTTAATAGCTAAGCAAGAAGTAATTCAAGTTAATTTAGAAGCACTGTTCATTTACTTCTTTTAAATAGCTGGAATTTTGCATGTATAAATAATCTCTCTTATTTACTTATTTATTTTATTATTTACTCCATTTATTTGCTCAATTTTCTACTTGAATCAATGCCATAAACTTGTCTTGCTTTTTCGTCCATGCATTTAGTACCGACACACATTTATGCAAGCCAGCTGTCAGCTTGCTTTTGACATAGAAAGCGAAAGGCTTTTGGTTTTCGCATCCGGCCCCAGAATAGCATGAAAATGACATTAGTCCGGAATTTGAGACACCCTGTGACGATAACTAGCTCCCCAGTCGAGCCTGCCTGTCTATACTATATAGTATATATATATAGAGAGAAGAACACATGTATATTTTGGGGAAAATACGACAAATGCATTATGCAGCAGCAGCAGCTTACAAAATTTCTTGTGACAATTTGAGTGGCGCAACTCTGCGGCAGGATTTGAACTTGTGTACCGTTAGTTGACATTTATTGACACATGCCTCAAACATCTGCATGCATATACATACAGTATACACATTTCCACAAAATGCACTCGCGGAACCCAAAAACACTGCTGCACTTAAAGCTCTCCCAAGCACTCGCAATGCAACGGCATAAATAATGTAATGATATTCAGACGCTGTGCGGAATGCCAGAACTCGTCTCAAGTACTTGTACATATATATATATATATATCCATTTCAGATATTGCGAAAGTTGTATGTCAATTAACTATAAACTCAACATGGAAGGTTTGTCGCAAAGACGAATAGAAGTGATTTGAATAAATAGGTCGACGACTGAATAATCTTTCTTAACAAAGAAGAAGTCTTTTAAAATTGTTATAAATTAAGAAATAATATTCTGCTAAATATAAGATAGTTAGTGCTATCGATAAGTGTGATATCGGCATGTTTTAAATAATCGATAGTATAATAAATATTTTAATAACATTTTTGCAATAGCAGTCATATTTGTTATATTTATCGATAAGTGTGGTATCGATATAAATAAAATATCGATAGCATAAAACCTCTTTTAATGATATTCTGTTAAGTTTTATTTCTTGTGTTCAATTTTTCAAGTAGTCAGTTTTTTTATATATATATATCGATAAATGTTATTTCGATATTGATCAAACTGGCGCTTTAATGTGAATTTTTATATGGATAACGAAATAGCGATCGATACTGCCTTTAATCGATAAGCATTGTAATCGATTATTCATTAATCGATAATCGGTAAAAACGATAATCTTCTTCTTGCACTAAAATTAAACAAGATAAGCTAACTTTGGAGGTTAAGAATTTATGCTTTATGACTTTTTTATTGCAATTTTTAGTACAACTTTATTATTTTGGCATTTTAGGTAGCTTTTGTATTTTTAATAGAGCTGTTATTTGCAGCGGCAGTAGTCAAATTTGACAGCTGCTGGCAGTCGTCCGACTTTGTGAAACTAAGAAGATAAACTGAAGTGCCCCTCACTTTGATAAGTGTGTGTTTGTGTGTATGTGTGTGTAAGTGTGTGTGTATGTGTGTGCAATAACGTAAACTTGGCACAAAACCCATCCGTCCAGTTGCACAAAAACTTTTGTCAATTAAAATATGAAAAATACGTCCTGGAATGCAGCTAACCAAGCAGAGGGTCTCTCTTACTGCCTCCCTCTCTCCCGCTCTCTCTTGATCTCACTCTGTTTTGGAGTCCGAGAGTGGCAGCTTCAACTAATAAAAGTTTTTAGCAGGCCAAGATGCAAAAGGACACTGCAAGTTATATATTTTGGGTATATTTGGCTGGCAAAAGGAGGCAACGTAGCTGGCACTCGCAACTGTTGCCCGCAAGGACGAACAGGACGAGTCTGTGGAGAGCATTTGCATGCGCCCTGAGTGTAGCAAACTTTTGTAATTAATAAATTATTTATGAAGAATAAATGAAAAGGAGAAGCTGCTGCGAGCGGCAGCAGCAGCAGCAACCAAACTGCAATTCACTTCATTTTAAATAATGAAAAATTACTTTGACTCTCTCTCTTGGCCAGCGTCATAAATAAACACTCAATGGACGACGTTGTCGTCTAAAGAGGAAAAGAAAAACAGTTTGCTGCCTCTAAAGGACTTTTCCACGCGCTGCAGGCTCTAATCAATGCTGCAGCTCATCATGCAGAACGTCCATTCAAAAGTCGTAGTATTTTTTTTGATAATTTTATTTCCATTTCTTTTTCTGTTTTTTTTTTTATGTGCTAATCCATGCGGAATTGTGGGGCGTCGCTGCCTCGATTCCGCTTTTGTAGTGCGGAATGCTCGAGGGCACAAATTAATAACAAAAAGCTGAAAGCGAAAGCGAAAATCGTCCTTTTTTGGCATTCGAATTGATTGAATGCGAGCGCGCGAGCGAAACGGCGCCCAAAAATATCAATATCAATTTCGATAATTTATAGCGCATGCCAAATTGCGAATGCGAATGCGGTAAATTGAACTTTCAAGTGATTGACATTGAAAATGTTCAATGCGAAATCAAATAAAAGGACTCGCACCTCCAGCTAACAATTTTTCATTTGACGCAAATCATCATATATTGTATATATTTGTATTGGATTTTAGGCAAGTTTGAGACTTTGAATTGAAGCTATATTTCTCATACAGAATTGCTAATGGACAACAACTTTCCAGATTTTATTCTTCTGATTTATATATATTTTCCTATCCATATAATTCTAATTACATTTTTCTATATTATTTGTAATTTATGTCTACATTTAAATATAATTTTCTTTTATTTATTAAAAAAGTATATGAGTATGGTTTAAATTGAGTGTATACTTAATATTTTGCTAGTCTATCTTTTGATTTCTATAAATTTTCTATAGTATATCTTTTTTATACTTAAATATAATTTTCTTATATTTTTAAAAAATTATATGAATATGATATACAATTAATATATTATGAGTCTGTTTCTTGACTTCTATCAATCTTATATTTTAAACTACATTTCCTACAACATTTAAATATATATTTTCTTCCTATTTATAAAAAAGCATAGTAGATATTTCGCTTTCTCCATTCCTCTTCCTTTTTCTATATTTATATAAATTTTGTTCTATTTTTTTATATTTTTCTCAGCACTCTCTTTGTGCATACTGTGTACATATTAGACTTGATTTTCAAATATTTTCTCAACCAGCGACAAGCTGCAGATTACATTTAGTTATACTTTGTTTGATTTAAGTAAGAATTAAAATCAACAAAATCGCTATAAAAAGGAGCAACTTTGGCTTGGTCTAAACGAGGACTTTCAACTTGTTGGCCATGATGATGGCTGATGGGGACAGGCGATACAGATAAAGATGACTGAAAGCAATTGCAGGCTTTTATGCACTCAATGATGATGTGAGCTACGAGTTTCCGGTTAGATGTTGTACTAATGACGCCATAATTGCCATTGTTTTGTGCAAGCCAGTAAATGATACCTGAGCCACATTGCCACATTGTTGCATGAGGATAAATGCCATCGTCGCCGCTCAACGTAGTGCATAATTGCGGCAAGAGACAAAAGCGATGTGCTTAAAGCATTGTGCAACGGAAAATGAAAGTATCGCATAACGACAAGGACTACAAGGACTATGACTATGAGAACGACAACGAGAACGACAACGATAACGATAACGGCCATGCATTGGCATCAAGAGTTACTAAAACTGCAAAAGCTGCCAAAAAAAAAAAGGAGACTGAGAGAGCAAAAAGGATAGAGACAAACGCGTCTGTCGCATAAAAGTCAAAAAGTGTTGCCAAGGCACAAAATAGACGGCAGTGCGTGAAATTAAATGTCAGCAGGACATTGAAACCAGGACCAAAACTCGCCTCGGGCAGCAGTTCGGTTTTTGGCTTTGGCTCACAAAAAACTTGGCAACATTTGCAGCAGCATTAAAATTCACGCACAATTATTTTGCAACGACAAAAGTCATTAAGGCTTGTTCCACTTTTTTTCTTCCCATTTTTTTTGTGTTTATTGTGGCAAATGCTTATGTTAAATTTATTTCGTATCCGCTTTTTGTATATATAGTATATACATATATATAGTGCGAAAGTAGACTAAATAAAATGAAAGCAAAAACAATTGAAACCGCAGCACAATTGCAATTGGCGAAAGCGCTTTAAGAGAATTTATCAATATGCGCAGAAATTCAATTTAAATGTTTGTTTTTAAATTTAAGGCACTTTTAAGTGCTTAATTAATGCTGAATATTAAGCCGATTTAACTAGTATGCAGTTTATATCGCTTTTGTATCTTCTAGACTTAGGATAAACCTTTCGATATTTGCAGTTTATATTTTAAATTGTTTGCTTACATGTTGAAAGCACTTTTAATTACATTTTGAGTAATTGTTTATTAATACTAACTATTTTATATGATAAAAGGGCTTAAAGCACTTTTAATTACATTTTGAGTAATTGTTTATTAATACTAACTATTTTCTATGATAAAAAGGCTTTACTATTGCCAATAAAAGGTTCTTGCTTTAAATTTATTGCACAACTTCCATATCAATATTCTCTATTATAAAATGTAGTTTGCTCAGCATTGATTTATTATTGCCTGTCACAAAATGGCCAGCTTGGAAGCTGACGTTCAAAACGCACAATTCCCAGCGTCTATTAACTCATGACAACGACATGTGATTTCCCAGCGGTATACTTGCAACAATTTACACTCACACAGATACAGATACAAATTCAAATTATATTTATCTAATTTGGAGCTAAACACGCTGGACGAAACAGGACAGACAGAAGGACAGACAGCAGGACATCAGTTGGCAGACAGGCTTAAATTGCAGCAAGGACACTTAAACATAGCTGCTGCATTTGGATTTTTACTTGGATGTTTGTGTGATTTCCCCAGTGTCCTGGAGTGGCAAGAACATAAACTTAAAATAAACTCAGCAAATATTTTAGAAGAAATTTCAATAAACTCTATCAAATTTGAAGATTATTAAATAATATTTTCAGATATAAATATGAATAATATGATGAAGAAATAATCATTAAGTTAAGACATATATATATTGAAAACAGCAATCAATGAGTAAGAAAAAATTAAATAATAGTTTGTTTGCTGTAGAAAAAGATGAAAAAGTAAGAAATTATATATATTATAGAATATATATAAATTATAGAAAATCAATGAGCAAATTATATGTTGTATGCTGTGGTATAAATTCATAAATATATAAAGTAATGCTTATAAGTAATAATAAAAAATCACATAGTAAACCTGAGTGCAGCCAAACGCCTTACAGGCATGCTGAAAATAAAAGAAAATGGATTATTATATATAATATACAAAATATAATTTTGAGAAATTAAAAAGCTTTTACAAATATTAAAATTAAATTGAGAAAGTATTAAGAAAAAAACTTAAATAAAATTCCCATAATAATTTCAATGTGTGCAAAGTAGACTTGCATATTTTATGAATAATTCACAAGAATTATTGATGATTTACTACCAAGAGAATGCTAAGCTGCAAATAATCATTTCTAGCAGCAATGGCAATTAAAGTGCAGCTGTCAGAGATAGCTGCTGGATCATCATTAAATAAACACAATCGATCATTTAGACAACTTCGGCAGCAGTGATAGCCAACATTAGTTGGCCATTGTTTGCATTGTGCGCCTTTCACCTGACAGATATCCATGCAAATGGGAAAAGCTATTGATTTACATGGCCTTGTTTATAATACAGAGTACATCTGGCAACAATAGCTCTAAATCCGCGATGCTGTTCAACTTTTGCCGCTCGTACATTTCAATTTCAATGCACTGTTTGAGTTCTTTTTCAAGGCCTAGCGAGGGTAGGGTGAGTGTTGGGGGTAGGGTGGCGGTGCGGATTTGTTTTTCATTTGATCTAAAATCCACTCTGACACGTGTGCGAGGCGAACAGGTTCCTGTTTCCTGCGGCTCTTGGCCATGGCGCAAAAATAAAACAATGAGGCATTGCAAATTACTTCGACACCCGATTGCCGAGTAAATGGGACAATGTAAAACACAGACATAGATACTTTTGTTGTGAGAACTTGGCTTAAAGCCTATCGACTGTTGCAAAATTTAAAATCCAGCTCTTAGAACTCTGATTTTATGCTTGAAATTTGCTTTGACATAAGAGAACAGTTCATTTTTTGGCATATTGTAAAATTGATTAAAGAACTCGAATAAGATTGATTTGAAGAAGCGATTCCATTAAATTACAATTTAGCAGCATAGTATAAAAACCTAATGGGATTAATATCTGAAAACTAAAATGTCTATTTGTTCTATTTTTTAGAATTTTTTCTAAGATTTTAAAGGTAAAATTGTATATACAAAACAAGTATTTTATTCTTGTCTATTTTGGGTTAGTTTTTCTATGGCTTTTGTCTAATGTAATACAAAAACTATAGAAAAACAATCCAATTACTCTGGCAGACAGCGATTACATAAAACTTATATATTATTTATCACCTTTGAAACAGTGTATAGCTATTACAATCCAAAATTCAAAGTGTAATTCACAAATTTGGATATAGTTGATTATGTTTCTACTAATCTTCATTAATCTTGCCCAACTTTTGCTTGCACACTCGACGTTTAGTCGCCAAAGTATCAGACATATTGATCGGTTCTGGATCCCCACCCTCAGGTGATAACTTAGTCTGGTTCTGGTTCTCTGTAATATCGATGGCACAGCGACTGGGAAACCAGCCACGAATGGCACCTTTGCGCGTGTCCTTGTTGATCCTTTCCCCATAGAGCCAGTACTCTTGAATGCGTGTCACACGTACAAGATCATTGGGAAGCACATTGATGCGAGGATCATCTGTGCAGGGTATGCATATGGTAACACACACACCCTGGGACCAAATGGGCAGCCAGTATCCTGAAAACTGTTTGATGATCCTATAAGTACGCGTTCGATTGCGCTTATCAGCTTTTTGGGCCAACTGCTCACAGGTGAGTGCATATCGATCACAGCCTTTTCGCACCGGCCACTCAATACCCTTGCTGCGCTGCTGCGATTCCAGATTGAAAACCTGCCCAAGATTCGCATACCAGCCAAGATCATAAGGATACACAAAGGGTTTCAACTTGGCCTGATAGCGACGAGCTGAAGCCTTCTGCATAATCCAGTACTCAATATCCGTGCGATTCTTGAATATGCTTACGAGCTGTATAAAGAGCAGCTTCAGCATACACAAAACAATGCCCACAGCGAGTCCAAAGCTAAAAATAGTCCAGCAGACGCTGAAAAAGTGCAGTCGAAATATCCGATCCAGTCTAAAAGCACGTCCCATATAACGCGATCGATGGTAGGCGGCGTATAGAAAGCGAAGTCCTGCACAGCAAAGGACGACAGCGGCGTGCACATTACTCAGCATATAGAAGAAGAGAAAGTAGACAAAGTATGCCTGATTCGACCAGCCCACACAGCAATTGATCCAAGGACAATGATGATCCATTTTCTTCACACAGCGATCACAGCGACGACAATGATGGCATCGAGGTGCCTTGTAGCCCTCACACTTCTTACAGTACTGCAGAAACTGAGCCTCTCGATAGTAAGGCGGCTGCCAGCGCCTGGGCAGTAATCCAGGACCCACCAGCACAGCCATCACAAAGTTGTACATGGCCAACAGATTGAGAAGCACAAAGAGGCCAAAGTGTGCACTCATCGTGGAGGACATGTTCGGTGGCCAGAGCTTCCATGTCGTAAGCGTAACGATTGCACTGAGGATCAACACTGTAATGGGTCCCCAGTGTAGAAAGCGACGCAGTTCGTTCTCTTCGTCTATCATCTGATTGTGTTAGTAAGTAAACGAGTAGATTTTACTATTTATAAGTGTTTGATCAACAATTATTTGACAACTTTTGACTACGTATTCAATGCTGCTTTGAAACTTTATCATGCCATGTTTCTTCAATAGAAAATCTGAAAATCTGAAGGGTTTGAGATTTAAATGTAGATCTAATATATACGTCAAGACGTGACCAAATCTGCCTATAGAACGAAAATCGGTTCAGTTTTGGCCAAGTTATGGCAGTTTGAAGTCTGAGAAGGGCATTTCTAGAGACTCGTTAGTCTTTCTTAACTTTTGTTTGATAGAAAATAGAAGTTTTCGAAATTCCTCAGATTTAAGAACAAAATTGATAAAGGGGGCAAAACTTGATTAAAGCTGCCTAAGAATTAAAAATCGGATCAGTTTTGGCCAAGTTATGGAAGTTTGAAGTAAGGGTAAAGGATTTCTTATGATATAATAACAATCTAGTGACTTGTTTTTGATAAAAAAATCGAAAAATCCAAAGTTTTTCAGATTTAAACGCAGATTTAATATAAAGGTAAGAACATTATCAAATCTGCATATATAACGAAAATCGAAAATCACTTTTGACAAAGCTATAGTAGTTTCAAATGTTGGCAAGGCACTTCAAGTGACTTCCAGCATATTCCACTTGTTCTTAATTTCTTCGAGTGTACAGATAAAGTAACTGGCTCTGCATTTCTGAAATTTAAGGGTTTTTGTTAATACTAGCTGCTGTTGCATATAAATTTGCACTTAAGCCGCAAATGAAATGAAATATTTGTACAATAGAAAATGCAAATGGTTGAATACTCTGCAAATGGGGGGAGTTACTGCCAGAAGGAGGTATATCAGTTGTGGCCATTATATTTGCTGCTGTTGTTAAAAATTAATAGCAATATTTCCATCGCACGGGAACAAAGCGCAATGAAACATCAATTGAATTGAAAACAAGCTATAAATCGAATGCACTTTGTATGACAGTGGAATTTCTGTATTATTTATGGAGCTATATTGTATTATCATATTCTCGATAAAAACATTCACTAATGCCATTAAGCGTTGATAACTGAAACACAAAAACACAGCAAAATGGTATTCAAAGGGAATTTATCAGATAGTTTTTGTCCGCTTATTACATTAATTAGTTGCAATGCATAAATCGCAATTAAATTAAATTGCTTTGCACAAGTTGAGCCAAGGAATATAATGTAATTTAAGACAATTGCTACCTGCTTACTTCTCACATTTCTCCTCTCTCTCTCCGCGTCTAGTTGTCACTTTTCTGCTCTAATGCGCAGCTTTTCTAAAGGAGTAGGATATACACATACATGTTTATAGACACACACATCTTTATATATATACAGAGAGAAAAATGCATTGTAAGAACTAAATTGAGAAATTTTATTCTTGAATTTTTCAGTCTAGAATGAGAAAAAGTTCAAGTCTTCAATGGAACATCTTTAAAAAGGATAATTAATCTCAAATGAGAAACATGTTTTCAAAAATGAGATGAATGATAAAAAATTTAGGCTTCACAAGAGTTTTTTAACATACATTTGGTTTAATAATTTTCTGTTTAAAAACTATAGTGTATAAAATTTGAAAATATTTGTTTTCATGTACTTTTATTTATTTTATTTATTTTAAAAAATATTACTTAAATTTTTCTATATTTTTTCTCTCTGTTTATGGAAGCTTAAGTCTTAGAAATTTGCATATGAGAAACTAAAGTGCATAAAAATCTGTGTTAAATTTAAAAATATAATGTTTTCTGTGCTTAAAAGGTTCGTTTACTTATTCAATCTATTCGACATGTTTTTCTCTATTTTTTCTCACTGTGTATACTTCATCTAATGAGTCTGTGTGCGCTGTGGGGATTTGTGTGACTTGTGACTCTTGTTAGCCTGCACTTTTGTTGCCACATGCCCAGCTAACAAGCTCTGTCATTTATTTATGTGCAACATTTGAGCCTAACAAGCGAAAGTGGCAATGGCAGGGATACTGAACACTGAACACTGAGCGCTGGACACAAAGGACAATGGACACAGGACGCAGGACAATGGACCGTGTGTAATGGGCATAAATAAAGTTGCTAGCGTATACGCTGAACAATTGGAATTTAAAATCGCACTAGAAATCCTTTTTTTCGATTTCTATTTCTATTCTCGATGCTAGCTGCCCTCTGAAGTGTCCAGCTAGCAAAGCAATCTATTCCTACTTTTTTTGTTGCAGCACATTAAATTGGAATAAAATTGATTGAAATATAATTGTAAATCGATACAGTAAGGATTGGCAGACAAAGTAAATTGGGTTGGGATAAAAATGGGAAGAAAGCACTTGAAAGCAAAATGAGGTAAATAAAAACGAATCGAAAAGTGAAAATCAATAGGTATTATCGTTTATTACAACAATTGGGAAATTAACTTAATAAGTTTTTATTTGAAATATTTAATTGGAAGATAAAAATCAATTGATTTTTATAAGGGAAGTGTTTGAAATTGGAATAAATGCTCTCATTTATATGATTTTACTTTAGCTTATCCAAACATATATTATATTAAACAGTTGTCTTAAAAGAAATGAAACTTTGATTGATAAAAAGCAAATATTTGTGCACAAAAAAACCTTTAAATAAGCAAATAAATAATAAATAAGCTAATAACACTTGCAGTGCTAAAAATCAAATTAAATTGTATAAATAAATACAACTAAATTGTGCGCAAACTTGCTCACTTTATTTGCAAGCAAATATTTTATTTAAGCAGCTGGGGAGATTAAGTAAAAGCTTTTCTTTTACATAATAAATACGTAAGTAGATCAAAGCAATTTCGACCTTGTTGCATTATTAACAACTTTTGCCTTGCTCTCTAACTTTTTCTTTTGCATTTTCTCTCCAATGCAAAAACTGTCATAAAATTCTATGGCATTTTAATTTAGCTTGAGGTTTTAAGTGGTTAGCTCTCAAGTTTTTATTCTCATTTATGTTGTTTGTCAATGATGCCCTAAGAGAAGTTTATGAAAACAGTTCTTGCATTTTCGGTTTGTCTATACACATAAATAAACTATATATATATTCAGTAAAAACCACATACACTCACACACACACACACACACTTCTTAAGTTAATTTGAAAATTAAATTCCCAACATTAAAACGCATAAATGACACTTAAGCTTGTATGTGCCGCAGCTTTGCTGCTCTCTCTCTCTCTCTCTCTCTCTATCTCTCTCTAGCTTTCTCTCTCTCTCTCACACTTTGTATGAGCAAAGCGCGCTGTTTGTTTTTCTTATCAAAATGCCTGCGGCAGAGTGCTAGCAAACACACACACTAACACACACAGCTCTGGTGCACATATCCCTTAAGACAAACAACGCACAGAAAACGAGCTCTTGCTGACGAGGCAGCAACGTGAGGGGGGGCTTGTGGGGGGTGGTGTTGGGGGTGGGGGTGCGGGTTACTATGCTCTGGCTGACTGGCCAAGTGCACGCTTAAGAGTCAAGAGTGCAGAAAAATGCATAGCATACAAAGCGGCGCAGCGTAGACGAGGAGGAGTGAGCAGAGGCAGGGGGAAACTGCGGCTGAGACAGCCAAAGATGCTGCCAAGGCAAACACAGCAGCTGAGAGAGAGAGAGAGGCAGATAGAGTCTGAGAGCGGAAGGCATATAAATTGCGTTGCTTTTGGAAGGATAGGGGCTGGATGACGGGGAGGTAAGCGTTTTTGGTGTTTGACATACGACGTGCATTAGCAGCAAAGTCAAGGATTAGCGCCACTTGTCTTGAGAGCCGAGGCCTCAAGGCGTCCTCAAACTCAGCAGCAGCCTTAACCGCAAACTAACTGGAATTTAAAAAAGCGGACAGTTAATCCATTAAATTCAAACCGAAAGCAATTTGCATGCAGAGAGAAAAGACTAAAATCAAGTAGAACATATTTTCAAAGTGAAAATATCTTAAACCAAGAATATACTTTTAGATTATGTTTATCTTTTAAGTTTTGAATAATCTCAGTCAATTTTTTACCGTTTCTACAAACTTTTCAATTATTTAAAAAAATTTCTACATATTTTCAATGCCATTTTTAATAATATAGTTTTTTTGGCTGCGTCTTTTAAGTTTTTTTAGCAATCTCAATAATTTTTCTACAATTTATACAAATTTTTCAAATAATTTCACAAATTTTTAGAAATGTGTACAAATTTTAAAATGGTTCTAAGCCAAACCCATTTTTCATAATCTAATGTAAGTTCTAAAAACAATTTCAATAAATTGTCTACAGTTAATACAAATTTTTCATATTATTTGACAATTTTGTACACATTTTCTATGGTCTAATGTAAGTTCAACATAGAATAGTTATACTCATTTACAAGAACAACTTATTGTTTATATCATTCATTACAGTTTTTGCATTCAATAATACAAAAATGCTTGAAATTCTGCAGCTACTTTGTTTTAAGACTGCAAGTGTATTCTCATTGTGTATAAAAAGCGGAAATGCAAACAATTCAATTTGACCGACAGACAGGGAAAAAGTTCATTTAAGCAGATGCTTTAAAGTATTGAACAGAACAGAAACGCAGCAGCAGGAATCTGAATGAAACGCACAGCAAAAAATGAAAAAAGAAGAACATAAAGCTGAAAGGAAAAGCGCAGGAAAAAATAGACAGCAAAAATATGCGAAAAAGAGAGAGAGACGGAGAACGGAAAACGGAAAGACGTCAAGGAAATGCCAAAGCTATCGCAAACGCGTTTCGCAATTTTTGAAGGATGTGTTAAGTCAAAAAATATGCAAATTTAAGGCACACACACACACACGCACACAGGAGCAGGCCTGGTCGAGTTAATACGGCAGGAAAAGGTACAACCAGCTAAAAACCTACTATGTATATATAGATATGCTCTATTTGTATGAGGGTGTGCGTGTCCTTGTGTGTGTTGGTGTGTGTGTGTGTATGTGTGTGTTATGTACGTGTTATGCATACACAAGTAGTGAAAATATCATCAATGGCAAAATATGAATATCTAAAAAGCATAACACAAATGGAGCAAAAAATGAAGCTACTGTCTCTGTTAGCCACACCAACCCCCTTCCCCCGACCACGCCCACACCTACGCCCCACCACCGCCCCCAATCTGACTTTGGCTGACGTTGGAAACTAGTACAGAAGTCGATTTGAAGTTTACGCGTCTGACTCTTGAACTCAAGAGCTCAATTTGATAGAAAACAAGAGTGCCCTGCAAAAGCAGCCCAACAAATACTCTTGATTTTTCAAGTGCTTTGTGCATATAGATTGTTTTACATGTGTTTAGCAGACAAATATGATATTTTCAATAGCTAAACAAACAAATAGTATTCGTTAGTTATGCATATATTTATGCTTAGGTATTGTTGGCTTTGATGTTTCAATTGTACTGTACTTTATGCATTTATCTCTAAACTACCTTCAATAGAATCTTGAAGAGAACTCCATTAGCATGCTATATATACTCTCAACATATATAAAATTGTTTTCCTTAACTATTTTTCTACTCTTTTCGAAGAAAATAGTATATTCTGTCCGGCCGTCTGTCTGTATGTATGTAAACTAGTCCCTCAGTTTTTGAGCTATCGCGATGAAACTTTGCACTGAGACTTATTATTCAAAGGGACAGAACATTACTCGAAACCAGCTGGATCGGACCACTATATCTTATAGCTGCCATACAACTGGAAGTCGGTTTTGGCCGTATATCTCATGTTCTTAAAGCTATCGCGACGAAACTTTGCATAGAGACTTGTTAATCAATATGACAGGACATTGCTCGGAATCAGCCGAATCGGACCACAATATCTAATAGCTGTTGTGTGGGAACTTTAACTAGTTCCTAGATACAAGATTAACTAGTTGCTACTGCACTGTACTAAAAGTTATTTACTTACATTTAAAGATCTTCTCGAATCCCTGTCCAACTGCAGCTAGCAGTAAAGCTACCTGCTTTAAAGTTAAAGTACTTGCTTGTAGATGATGCAATTGTGAACCAACTACAGATGAGTTGTTTCAGAGTTTCCATTACGCATCGATGGTTCGAGTAGGCACCCATTAATCTATAGTTACTACAACAGAAACTACGTGAGTAGATTTTTTCTATTCTTTTTCTTTCTATACTTTATGTCTAATCTATAGACTCGCATGTAATACAATATTTATTGATGTTAGGGTGGATTTATTTGTAGTGAAATTGATTTCGTTGTAGTATTTGCATATAGTTATTTTACTATATGCATTTAATTGTTGAAGTGAGTGTTTGGCCTCAGTCGACATAAATTTGCGCTGCGACTGTTGTAAATTACAGTTGAAGCAGCAGCAACTGGCACATAAATCTTTAGTCGCAACGATGGACAGTGTTAAAAGAATGCAGCTATGCAAAAATACACACACAGACAGAGAGAGAGAGAGAGAAAGAGAGAGAGAGAGAGTGCGACATAAACTAAAACATTCGCAATTCACAATTCACAACTCACGCTTTCGCATCCGTGTCCGTGTCCTTGCCCTCATCCTGGCGCAGCCCCCATCTGGGACCACTTGAATTACGTACGCCACAAGTGAAGTAATGAGGAAGTTAGCCCAGCGCGAAAGGGAGAGAGAGAGAGAGAGAGACAGAGGAGACAACGAAAAGCAAAAAAGCAACAACTTCGAGCGGGAAACGGAAATAAATATTAAAGCTTAAGGCTCTATATAAATATGTACCACTATATATTTTCAAAAGTCTAACTAATAAATAAACCTTGCCAACTGCCCGCATTTTAAGCATGTGCAAAGAGAGAGAGAGCAGCCATTTTCCTACTGGGTGACTGATAAACGATGCTAAGTAAATAAAAAATGCTGCGCAATTTATGTGGTCTCAAAAGTTTTATTATGCCAACAACAGTCGGCATCAATAAAAAATAAGAGAAATTTAAAAACAAGAGACCGACTCTGATGTAGTTGCCCAATAACATGACAAAGTTGATAGAAAAACACTTTAATAGACTTCTGCTGAGAGTAATTTAGCTAAATGGAAGAAAAGATTCTTTTCCAAAGATACACAAAGCAAACAGTAACATTAAACTGTAAAAGCAAATGCATCAAATAAAATAAAAACTCAAGTTTCACTTGGAGTTGTCTTTATTTTTTGTTTGTTTGCTGCCAGTTGTGATTCTTAAAAAGTATCTATAATTAGAACGAACTTCTCGCTTTTCGCTTGACTCCTTATTTATTCCCTTTTTTGTATATTTAGCAACTGATTAAATGACTAAAAATAGTATTATAAAATAAATAAAAATATATATTGAGTTTTGCGGGTTTTTTTATATAATAATAATAATTAATATCCCAAAAATAAAAATTACTTTAGACGCTTTCTCTTCTTTAAAAGTATCTATAGTTTTGCTGTACTTCTCGCTGTTTTCTTGCAGGCCTTTTTCAAATATAGCAACTGATTAAATGACTAAAAGTAGTAATTAAAATAAATAAAAATGTATATTTAGTATTTCGGGATTTTGTGTAAATGAATATCCCGAAAATGAAAAGCAAAAAGGAAAATTACTTTAGACTCTTTCTATTCCTCTGACACTCAATCTCTTACTGCTGCTTTTACTACCTCTCGGTCTCTGTTTTTCCCTCTCTGCCTTATAAGCTTCTATATTTCTCATAATTACATCTAATATTATCACATTTTATTTATACACATTTTTAAATTTTATTATATATTTTGTATAATTTATTTTACAGCCACCGCTTAAAGTCCATCATTATGGAACCTTATGTGCTCTTGCGCTCTGTACAGCATTTCCGTAGTAATAATAATATGATGGACTATAAAGCCAATTATAATTGAGCTATTTGGCCATGAGGCAGTTTTATGGCCCATTTTACGACAGGTTGGGAAAATGGCTTTGTTTCATCTGCTGCTGCTGTTCTGCTTTCTACTGGTTCTGCTTTCTCCCAGTTGCTTTGTTCTTGTTATTTGCCAATCGTATGACTTGAATTATTGAAATTGACTAGTAGCACTCACTCAGCATAGGAAACACATACACGTACTTTGGGTTGATGGCAAGATGGCAAAAGCAAGCACATATGAGAGAAACGAATAACGAATAACAAAAACATTTTCAAATCGAGTTTACTTCCATTTGTGTGTGTGTATGTAGCAGGTGTGTGTGTGTGTGTGTGTGTTTGTGTATGTTGCATGCAGCAGACGGAGATGCCAGACTAAATGAACTGCAAGTCAAACTAGTTAAGTGCGGCTGCCAGGCAACTTGGATGCTGCATTGTAATCCGAGGCAGCAATGCCAGAGAAACTCGTTTAAATTGCTTAAAGCCAAATTGAAGGCATGGCGGGCGCCCCAAGGCGTTGACTCAAATGCAAAGGACATGCAGCAGCAACAACAACAAGGAAAAGTAGAAAGGATAGCGAAGCGTAAGCGGCGCATGCTTACTAACTGTTGACTGCTGAGACAAGGCAACAGCAACAACAACACTGTGGCAGTCAAATGGGGCATGCCACACACACACACACACACACACACACACAGAAAAAACTTGCATAATTAAGTTCTTTTGCTGATAGTCAATTATTGGCAAAGTCTTTGCTACTTCATTCTTTGAACTACTTAAGTTAGATTAAGACTATGCCAAAAACTAAATCACATGTTGTATAAGATCAAAAGAGAGCTATGAAAAGAATAATAAATATGTTCGATTTAGGTACAAAAAAATACAATTACAAAATAAATTGGTATTAATTTACATGAATATATAAATCTAATAAGTTTTATTAAATGAAATCATAAATAATTTGTATTAAATAGTTTTTTAGCTACAAAAATATAACAAATATAGTATTTATGTTTGTTTTAAGTGCACAAGTGTACGTATTTTCAGTACAATTATTTTCTACAAAATAAATGTATATTAATTTACATAAATATATATAATCCCATACATTTAATTTTATAAAATTGTAAAATTTTTGCTATCCATATATTGTTTTGCCACAAAAATATAAATAAAATAGTATTTTACAATACGATTAAGTACAATAATTTTCTACAAAATAAATTTATATATTAATTTAGATAAAGACATAAAATCTCATACTTTTTATTAGATGAAACATGAAAGATGATAAAATATTTATATATTTAATACATTTTAACAACGATTTCTAACTGATGATTCTTAAACCAAGCATACAATTCTTAAAGTAAGTAATAAATCTTGAGTTTTTTCCCAAATATTTTGTAATATTAAAAAATATAAACTAAAAATGCTTAATTTGAGCTAAAATCAAGTTTAATCAGGCTTAAAGGCGGCAAAAATGATAATTTCATAACTGAAATTATGATCTTTTGATTTTAACATGCTTTACAAATACGTATGCCCCAATTGTTTTCAGTGCATGCTTATATTGGCACGCAAATGTTGCGCTTGTATGCGGCGTAGCTATTGGAGCATATCGAGGCGACACCAATGAGCTCGGCACACCCTACCCCAACCCTACCCCACCGCCTCTACTCTAGCTGCAGGCTTACATGGCAAGTCTCTACCGCCACCCATCCAGCACCACCCACTAGCAATCCGCCCCATTGTCGGCAACATCGTCGTCATCTTTTCAGAGTGCTTAAGGGCTGCATAAAAGCATTTATTATTAGATTTGATTCAATTTTCTATTCACTTACGTTATGAAAATGTGGCGCTAGTCTACACAAAGTTTACTACACACCCCCACCCCCACCTTATTTGTGCTTGTGTGTGTGTGTTGCACTTAATTCACACAGCGGTAAATAAAAATCAATGTTTTGTGTGTTCGCTTTTTAGCAACAAGCAGCAAACGAGAGCAATCACATTATTTTATTTGCATAAAAGTCAATTGGGTTTTTGTTTTCTTGTTTTTGGCGCAATAAAACTCTATTGCAATATTGTTGCACAGCAAAAGCAGGCCAGGCCATAGATTTACAGTGCTCACTGTGTGGACTCTGTCTGGAATCAGTTTTTGGCTACAGTTTTAGTCCCAGTTAGAGACGCCGCTGTGGCGCACGCCCACTAAACACCAAAAGTTTTGCTGGCCAAAAATAAAGCTAAGGGCGACATCCATAAACTGTAATCAAAAGCTATTATATCTGTTTGGCGTTGCCGCCATCGGACACAGTTTTTCCCTCCCCCTCCCTCTTCCCTCACTCCCTTTTACCACTGCCATGCCTTTGTGTTTTTGGCAAGTTTTTTCTGCGCGAGATAAATTCAGTAAATTCAATGGAAATTGTTTGCCAAAAATCACAAGCTTCCTACATTTTCGTTTGCGCCACTTATTATACCCTGTAGTCATTAGAATTTGTTAAAGGGGCATAATAAACTACAACAACTATTAATTTGCTGATAAGTTGAGGCTCTCTTGACTACAGCTCGCATTTAAAAGTGTTCAAAGAACGAATCACAAGAAATATATTATATAAATTATAGAAATTCTTATACTTTTAGTTATACTTGCTTAAAAACATAATGCATATGCTATTTCTTAAATCTATCACATTCTGAACAAGACTTCAAATTTCAAAGGGTTTTTTTTTTCATTTTCCCATGTAAATTTTTCATAAAATATATTTAATATTTCGAGAAACTTAGTAAATAATAAAATTACTATTATATAATTAGAGAGTTTCTTAAATCAATCGCATTGGTACTAAGATTTTAAAATTGAACGTTTTTTTTCATTTTATCAATTTATTATTATTTTAAAAAGCTTAGTAAAAATACATTAATAATTTTAAAAAAATCTCAGTACTTACTACTCGCATTATCAAAATTTAATTTATCTGCTTACCATTTAAAAACCCACAGAAAAGATTTATTTAAATTTTCCCCTTAAATTATTTCATTTGCTTTTTCCAAAAAGATTAAATACTATTTAAAATTCTCATTAAATTTAAGCAATAATTTTCCACCACTGGCCATAAATATTAGCAACTTATATTTACATAAAATACTAGCAATTTCAAATGAATGTTTTACTCAAAATATATATATATATATTACTCACAATTAATTGCAATTCGTTTTGCAATGTCTAGTGTCAACAGCAGGTTTAATAATTCATTTGCTGGGCCAAAAATGCGAAGGCATTTGCAATCTTAAGTATATTATTATTAAGTATTTTTGGCGACCAACGACTTAAGTGTGCATATTAAACCATAAATATTAGAAGCCAAGGGAACGGGCAGCAATAAAGAAACATATGCTAAATGGAGTGAATTCTTAGATGAGCTATGTAGTTGAGAGTTAGAGCGAGAGACAGACAGAGAGAGGGAGCTTGAACATTTGCCAAAAATTACAGTTATTACTGCAGACAGTCAGCACAGTATAATGTCCTCGTACACGTCCTGGCCGCACAGGACTCCCCCCTCGAAGACGCATTGGAAATTTAATTCAATTGTCAGTCGGCAGGCAGGCAGGCAGGCACATAAATTCTGCAGTTTATTGCATCCGCAGTACGAAATGTTCACGTATGTCCTGCGAAAAGGATATAGGGGGCGAGCGGGGTGAACGGGTAGTCTGCACATTTGCCTTGACTGCAATTTTAATGAGGCAACGCAAAATGTGTTTTATTAGTTTGATTTGGTCTGAGGCAGGGCTGAGTGGGCGTGGCACTCTATCAGTACATCAGCTTTGGTTCTCTACATATGCACAGGCGACAGGATGTGAGCTGCGTTAAAGCACATCCGGCAGTAACCTTTCTTTCTGCTTTGGCCTTGAGCTGTGCCTCAGCTTTGAGTTAATTTTTGATTTGCCTAACAGTCAGTGACAGCGACACAGTGTCCGGTGACCTGTGACCCGTGTCCTTTGTGCTGCCACTGAGCTACCTGAGCATCTCAAAGGGCTTAGACTGAGGCGCTTAGTCTAAGACCCAGACTAAAACGAAATATCATTGCTTCCGCACAATGCTCCCCAGCAATTAGACTTAAATGCGCAAGGTCCTTTGCAGGACCTGTCCTCCCCCCAAACCCCACAGCCCAGACAATCAAGCGACCAGACGAACCCAAACAAAAAAGGAAAATATATATGAGAAACTCGCCAACTGCGAGTCGCAGTTTAATTGAAAAAGAAAATGAAAAACTAGCCGCGGGCTAAAAAACATCAGTACGCAGCTATGTGTAACAAGGATGCAAATTACACAGCGCCGGATACCCTGTAAATATGGAGAATGTGCGACTATGGTGATTTGAGGCATTGTTAGGGAGACTTTCTTATAGAGTATCGAAAAATCCAAAGTTTTTTAGATTTAAATGTAGATTATAGTTATAGAGGTCAAAACATGATCAAAACTGTCAAGGGAATGAAAATTGGATAAGTTTTGACAAAGTTATGGCATTTTGAAGTCCGGGAAGAGCATTCCTAGGAACTTGTTTGTATTATATTAGCTTTTTTTTTTTATATCAAAATTTTCTAAGTGCCTCAGATTTAAGTGCAGAATTGATAAAGGGTTAAAAATTTGTTCAAAACTGCCTAAGAATTGAAAATCGGATCAGTTTTGACAAAGTTACGGCAGTTTAAAGACATTCCGATTAATTTCTAAGGAAACTTTTTATGTTATGTTTTTTAATAGAAAAATATATTTATATATAGCAGCATATAATAGACTAGATAAATAAATATAATACATTTTCTTATTATATATTCATAGCTTACTTATTTGCAAGCCATAAACACCCCAAATGCTTGTGAGTGTATCAAAAGGTAAAAAAGGCCAAAGGTACTAATCATTTCTATATTTGTTTTTTCTTTTTGTGTACTTTCTCTTTATTTTTGCCTTTAGTGTGCCATATTCCGGAAGTGCTCGACCACTTTTCGCGTTTCTTTTAACCAAGAGAGAAAGAAAGCGGGTCAGTTGTCAATTGGGTCACAATAAGTTGCCGTCATAAATGGCGCTTAAATTGACACAACTATTAAGTAAATTCTCTATACATAAATTATGAATTTAAATTTGCTAATCATAACTATGCATGTTCTAACAGAAGCGACAATTTGAATGCAGGACTGCAAACAGCCGTTGAGCTTATCCATTTGCCAGTTAGCTTCTCTCTCTGCCTCTGTGTGAGCTTATCTGCTTCTGCTTCTGTCGGCATTTGCTCTTTCACACGTCTCAAGTGTCCTGCTTGAGAATCCTGCATAATGAACACTTGACGGCTTTGGCTTATGGCTTTTGCTTAACTGACTGCGGAAACACTTTACCGCACGCCAGAAGTCAAAAGCAAGTCTGAAATGGCCAAAACTTCTCAAAAACTTTTCACTACTTATCATAACTTGTCTCAGCAAAAAAATAAAAACTACTTCAGTGATTTTGCATGTGAAATGTTGCTTTGTACTTGTGTCTTAATTGATTTGGCATTTAAATTTTAGAATTTTTGCAAAGCTAATGCAATGATTTTCTTGTTTGACTATGAAACTTTTGTTAAATCTTATAGCAACTCTATATTGAAATTTAAATGTGCGTTTTATTTCTGATTTCTTAAGTAATTAAACAAGTGAGATAATAACAAATTATATTTGAGATATTTTCAAACAGCTATTACAGTAAATACAAATATTTAATTTCTGTTATTAAAAGTAATTGTAAAGTTAGACATAGACTATTCCGAATATTTGTTTCTATTATTTATATTTACTATTTTATATTATTATATTTATATTTACAAACATTAACTTGCAAGTTAAAATGCTATACAACTTATGTAAATTACCTGCCTTTTAAAATATGTATACGCATCTATTTAGTTAGCTTCTCCTCTTACTTTAAGCTGATGTAAACTATTTCAATTGAGATTGTTTGCATTTGTACGGTTAGGGAAATTAGGCGAGTTGCGTGTGGGAAAGCTTTAAAGGCAATTGCTATCTTGTTTCCGTTGTTTAGCAGAGTGAGAGAGAGGGGTGTTGAGCAGGTAAGCGGCTTAGTAGTCGCTCTCTATTGCCCTGCCTAACTTTTAACGTTTCGACGCCTTACAACATTCACACGAAGAGGCAGCTTCGTCTAGCTTGCCCCCTCAGACAGAGTATTACCTTGTGCGATATCCACATACATATCTTACTTAACGTGCCTGCAAGACTTTTTTCATTAGGATAAGTCTATTTTATGCCAAACATACACCCCCAAACACACACACACACACGCAGTTGGAAGGTTTTCTTGCTGGTCCTTTTGGCCAAAAACGAAAATGTTTATTTGGTTTCTTATGTTATTTATTTTATGGCACCTTTTGCCATACTTTTATTTTTTCGGCTATTTATTTGGAAGGCGACGCGTTCTCGTTTTCGTCCTTGCTGTTGCCTGGCTTTGGCCTCATCGATATAACAATATCCTTTTGATGTCATTTCCGCTTATGGCTTATTTTCAAAATGGCAGGTGTAAAGGTAATCGTTGATTGTAAGTGCCTGCCAAGCCAGCCAGCCAGGATTTTATACCTGTGTGTGTGTGCCATGTGTGTGTGTGTGTTTATTTAGCTTTTATGTCAATTCTCAATTATATTTCAATCATTTTTATTACATCACCTAATGCCTAAAGAAGATTACTTTCTGTCATAAATAAGATATAAATTTAATTGGAAAAGCTTTTTGCGCAGCCAAAACTCCTAGATATATCTCTCTCTCTCTCTCTCTCTCGCTCCCCCATTCTGTCTCATTTCCGTTGGTTAATTAGTTGCTTAATAATTTGCATTCAGTGTGACATGAGCTCAAGTGACAGACAGGCTCAATCGAACACACACACACAACACAACAACAACAACAACAACAACAGCAAATTTCTATTGATACTCGTCCTGTCGAAAACAATGCCAATCATGTTGAGCAGCATTCGGCTTAATTTCCACCAGGAATTGCCCAAAATATGCACAATTCTATCCAAATTGGCTAAGCTGTTAGCCAGATTGCGTATACGCACCATTAGCGCCCCCAAACAATTTCAACCCCATCTGCGACACTTTGGCAATTATAATAAAGTACACCGAACTGGCTTGTACTCTATATAAATATATATACACACAAATATGTGTGTGTGTGTGTGTACTTTAATACTGCCAGCTGCATTCGGTAAGAAATTGTAATTAAGAATTGTTAATTAGCATATAAATTGCGGCACCTTGCGAACCTGCGTTGGATGTTCCTAAATGACTTTAACCCAAGTAAGCCGATAAAAGTAATCACAGGCGCTGTGATTGTTATTGTGTTGTTTTGTAGCCGAAGCAATTTCTGGAAATTTATTTTGATTTTTTTTATTAAAGTAGATGGGGAAGAAATTAGAAAGCAAATTCTGAAGGTACATTTTTTTTTTTTTTATATTGTAGATTTTATTTTTATGGAAATATTGTAAAATATTTTAGATATTTTTACGATCATTTAAGCCTTATTTGGAATTTTAATTGGACACTCAAAGCACAAGTTGAATTTCCATTTAGAATATATTATAGCAGAAGAAAATATCAATTAATACTAAGAATGTTTTTAAGATCTATAAAAATAATAGTCAAAATATTATATTAATATATTTTAAAAATATCTCTCCATAAACTAAGACTTTGTAATCATTTATATTAAATTTAAGTGAGCTGAATTTAATAATCCTTAAAAATAAAGCATCACATGTTCTTCATATTAGATATGAAAGAAGAATAACTTGACAAAATTATAAAATATTTTCTAAAAACAAGTGGGGAAGGATTATCTTCGGCGTGCCGAAGATTTTATACTCTTTTCGAACCTATAGCCAATTTTCACTCTGCCAACTGCACCACTGAAATTTCATAAGCTGTACAAAATCGTTTTGTCGCGTAACATTTTTTTTTTTGTTCTAAGAATATTTAATTCATTGCCAGCTGTATAGCAGCTATAAGATATAGTGATCCGATCCGGCCAGCTCCAACCAATGCGATGTCTCTTTGAATAATAAGTATCTGTGCAAACTTGTATCGCGATAGCTTTAAAAACATGGGATATATGGCCAAAACCGACTTCGAGTTGTATGGCAGCTATAAGATATAGTGATCCGATCCAGCCGGCTCCAAACCAATGTGATGTCTCTTTGAATAATAAATATCATCGCAAAGTTTCATCGCAATAGATTAAAAAACATGGGATATATGGCCAAAACCGACTTCCAGTTGTATGGCAGCTATAAGATATAGTGGTCCGATCCGGCCGGCTCCGACCAATGTGCTGTCCCCTTAAATAATAAGTGTCTGTGCAAAGTTTTATCGCGATAGCTCAAAAACTGAGGGACTAGTTTGCATACATACAGACAGACAGACAGACAGACAGACAGACAGACAGACAGACAGACAGACAGACAGACGGACATGGCTAGATCAATTTATATTGTCATTCTAAGCATACTGGCAGTAACTTTTGGGGGTCTCCGACGCTTCCTTCATGCGTTACAAACTTCAGGACAAACTTAATATACTATTTTCTTCGAAAAGAGTATAATAATATTACTGTCCTACTAACAATTTTCTGTATTTTATATTATAAAAATATTTTATAAAAATAATTAAATTGTTCCACTGATATTTTTTCTTTATTTGTACAAAATTCTATTCGATTCACTTAAAAAAGTGAATAATTTCTTAATAACACACTTAGAGCAGTTAAAGTAACTGCTTTTTAAATGTCGACAGGCACAAGAACAAGACGAATGTTTGTTAATTTGAAAATGTATAACTTAAAATGGCATTAGGGCTTGTTTGGGTTTATGAAAATGTTAAAGTGCTTGTTAGCTTTGACAGGCGCATTAAAAATACAAGCGCCATGTAGGGTTAAGAGTGCTCATCGTTGGCGTTAAATAAAAACACATGTAGCTCACACACACTCACACACACACACACACACACACACAGACACTTTTTGGCGCAGCTGCGGCAACGTTGCCAAGGTGCTGATTGCAATTACTTGTATGCGACGACAGCAGGTGGGGATGAGGTGGGGTTGTGGATCAGGTGGGGGGCAGACCCTAGCAAGTATTTATTCGAGCATGTGGGAGTAGGCCGACCACATCAGCTGCGGTATATGTGGAGTACATGTGTGGAGTATGACTGTATTGGCACCCACTCCATGTTCCATTCCACGGTGAGCCCATTGAGCCGGGAGACCGCCCATTAGCAAGGCAAAAAGCAACAGGCAATAATGCCAACGAGATGGGGTTCAAGGGGCGGAGGTCAAATTGCGTGACTGTGCAACTGTATATATAATAAAAGTAATTAACAAGTGTTTGCGCTGCATGATGCGGAATTTCAGGCGCGGATAAGCAACAATCCTTGTCGCCAGCGTGCGAGTTAAAAAGCGGGCCAGGATCAGCACCTGATTCCTCAAATCTAATATAAAAAAAAAAAACGGAGCAAAAACACACTTGGCAAAGTCTCTCGACAAATACTTTTGACAGCGACGGATATTTGATGCTAAGAAACAAAACGTAAATTGAAAAGTTTTACACTTAATACGACTTCCAACCCTAAATGTGTATAGGTGTGTGTGTGAGTGTGTAGCTGTGTGTGTGTGTGTGCTGAAATCAATTTGTGTGCATTTACTGAAAATTGAATTTCCAATAAGTATCGACGCGTGCACACATGTTGCTCACATGATTGAGTTTTTTCCGTATGAGCTTCGCATTTGTTTTTTTGTTATTGTTGCTGTTCTTATTTCCGTTTCCGTTGGCAAATGCTTTTGCACGTCGAAAGTGCTGAAATGATTGTTCAGCTTGCACACACACACATGCACACACAAATTTGCATGCACATTAAAGCTGAAAGCGGGTTGGGATAAGGGGTAGAGGGTAGTGTGTGTGTGTGTGTGTGTGTGTGTATGTATGGGCACAACTAATTGAGTTGCAGCTGAATCGCTTTTCATTAGTTGGCACTTTTTGCTAGGACTATGACATTGCAATTGAATTAAATTGCCAATTTTTGATTTGAGCCAGGAAAAAGTTGTCTCTGCAAAATAAAGCAGAGTAAGAGTAAAGTGAGGTGTCATATGAGTTAAGTTCAAGTGTAGAATTTTTATTCTATAGCATTCGATATGGTGTTTTCAGCTGGCACTTGTTTTTTGATAGAAAATCGAAAAATTCCAAGTGCTTCAGATTTGAATGCAGTTCTGCTATAGAGCTCAAAACAAGATCAAAACTGCTAAGGGAAATCGGATAAAAACTGACAAAATTATGGAAATTTGATGTCTGGGTAAAGTATTTATTGTGATTTGAATGTCTTCTCGTAGCTTCTTTTTGATATATTATCGAAAAATCCAAAGTTTTTCAGATTTAAATGTAGTTCCAATAGAAGTCACAACATAAAATTGGATAAACACCGACAAAGTTATGGAAATTTGAAGTATGGGAAGAGCATTTCTTGTGATTTGATTGTCTTCTCGTAGCTTGTTTTTGAAAGAAAAACGAAAAGTCCAAAGCGCTTCAGATTTTAATGCAGTTCGATTATAGAGGTCAAAACTTGATCAAAACTGGCACTGAATCGAAAGTCGGACCAGTTTTGGCCAAGTTATGGCAGTTTGAAGTATGAGAAGGGCATTTGTTGTGATTTTTAAGCCATCTAGTGGCTTGTTTTTAATAAAAAAATCTACATTTTGCGAGTGCTTCAGATTTAAATGCAGATCCAATATAGAGGTCAAAACCTTATCAAAACTGCAAAGCGAATGAAAATCGCTTCAGTTTTGGCAAAGTTATGGAAGTTTGAAATCTGGGAAGGGCATTTTTTAAGATTCGATATCCTTCTCATAACTTGTTTTTGATTCAAAATCGAAAAATTCAAAGTGCTTCAGATTTAATATCTAATATAGATGTCAAGAAGTGATCGAAACTGCCAAGGGACCAGTTTTGGCCAAGTTATGTTAGTTAGAAGTCATGGAAAGGCTAGATACTTTTTTTGTCTTTTGTTAACTATTTTTGGATAGAAAATGGAAATTTTCTAAGTGCCTCAGATTTAAGTGCAGAATTGATAAAGGGGCCAAAACTTGAACAAAACTGCCTAAGAATTGAAAATCGGATCAGTTTTGACAAAGTTATGGGAGTTTGAAGTCTGAGAAGGACATTTCTGGTGATTTTGGAACCTTATTATGTCTTGGTTTAATGTTGCTGGTTAGGAATATATATATATAAACTTTATGGTATCGCAGTATTTAACAATTGCCCATTTAATGCACTTCATAAATGCAGGGTATTAAAGAGCTAACGCCCCGCAGTTGTTGTTGTTGTTGTTGTTGCTGTTGTCTTCGTGTGCTTGTTGTTGTTGTTGTTGTTGTTGCTTTTCGCAGGAGCATCAGGAGCAGCCACAGCGAATAAACTTGAAAAACGGTTACTAGGTCAGTAACACCGACAGTTAGTGCCGTTAGTCGTTAGCCTTTGCAGACGCTCTCTCGCTGAGTTGCTCTCTCTCTCTCTCTCTCTCTCGCTCGCTCGCTCTCATCCCGTGAGCCGCCCTTTTTTAGTACAGTGAGAGCGAGAGAGTTTGTAGCTTTGTCGCCGAGGCTGAGTGGCAGTACCGTTAGTCGACTCGTGGATGCTGCCGACCGACTGCAGCATCCAGTAGACAGTCGTGCGCGCGTCAAGCAGGACGAAAACGAAAACGGCGGATGGCAGCGAGCAAAACAAAGCAGTGTGTGTTACGCATCGAGAAGGACCAAAGGACCAAAGCCAAAGAGCGCACAGCGAACGCTGGCGGGCAAGAAACGACTGCCGACTAACCGAAAAGCTTCTATAGCCCCCAAAAAAAAGAAAGAAGATGATAATATATAAGAAGTGATAAAAAGTGCGTTGCGTGTTTTTTAGTGCTCCGCCTCTTTGGCATTACGTGATAATAAAGAAAGCGGCAAACATAATTTGGCTGGCAACTTATGCAAATGCAGAAAGTCGCTTAAGAGCCTCATTTTCGGGGGCCCAAATATATTTCCAGCCGGCTTTACAAAATTACAAATGTGCGACTCAAAATATATAACAACAACTATTATAACAACAACAACAACAATCAATTTCTGTAAGTCTTCCAAATACATAAGTAAAGCGTCTGCTGCTCAAATTCTATAGATTTGATGAGCTGTAATATTAGCAGGCGGAATTTGTGCTCATTATTTTGATTATTCTTTGGCATTTTAACAACAGGAGTTCCGCGAATTCATAAGCTTAAGCCCAAAAACGTAAGACGCAAATGTAGGAATATTTTAAATACAAGAAAAAAGTTGCAAAGCTGAAATCGAAAAAAATAATTAAAATACTAAAAGAAAAGTTGCTGGCAAATGTCAAAGCGAATTAGCTATAAATTTGTAATTATTTTACAACTGGCAATTAATTAATTTTTTTATAGACCCAAGCTAAGCAGCTCATTAAAATATTAGCAAAAATAGCCAAATATAAGAAAAGGACAATATTTTATATTATCAAAAGAAAAGCAAATGTAATTGAAGAAAAAGTTTTTGAAGCAAAGTTTTGCGGCAAATAGCAAATAGCAAATATGTTTAAATTTTTATATTAACATATATTTTTTAATTTATTGCCCAAACTTCAAGACTAAAAATAGGCAGCTCATTAAAAATATTTATAAATACGCATTTTGCGGGCGTTTTCAATTTTCGCTGTTATCAAGCACAAAAAACTCAAAGAAAATGAAGCAAAAATACCTGGAAATTGTTGTTTAAAAATTGAACAAGAAGGCAGCGATTGTTATGGGCAGGACATACGCATACTAAGCAGCTCATTAAAATGCTAATGAGCTGGTTTACATATTGGCCTCCGCCTATTTTATTTTTTTGGCCAGCAGGTGAAGCAGAAAAAAATACACATATTTTTTTAGAGAATTTAAGATGTAAAGTTGCTTGCAATTTAAGGACTAACAAGGATGCGGATGGGAGGAGTGCAAGACAAAGGTCTGCTTAATGTGGCAAGTGGCGAATGAATAGAAGGCCAAAGCCCAAGTCCTGTCGTGTTGGGCTTTTAAAGTCTAAAGAGTAAAAAGTAATTAGCAAGTCGCTACAAAATAATTATTTAATTAACAAAAGTGGACGCTGCAGCTCTGTAAGGCCGCAACTCCTGTGACTGCTGCTGCTCTCCTATCTATTGCTATCTAGCATCCTTGGTATTCTTCTAGTCTAAATGTTCATTCATTCGTTTCATTTAGCTAACTGTGTGTGTGTGTGTGTGTGTGTTTGGGTTTTTTGTTTGCCTTATAAATAGGCTCCGTTTCGGTTCGGTTCGGCTCAGAGCTGACTAAAAACCAACGTGACGTGCAACTTTGGGCCTCTAATTTAAATTTAATTAAGTGGGCTCAACCCCAACTCCAAACCAACTCCGACTGCGACTCCTAGTCGGCATTAGTTTTGCAGTCATTATAATGAATAAAGTTCCAAGTGCTTGAAAATGGCAAACTGGCGACTGGCCTCTCCATACTTATGAATATTAAGCGTCTGTTAAACTATTTGCCGAATGCGCCGTGTCCTTGCTTGATGAGTTGGCCAATTTAAGGACTCGACTCGTCTCGACTCGTCTTCAGCCCTGTTTAATATTTGACTAATGATTAAATGAGTGCTCTAATATTATGAGTGCTTTTTATGATCTGATTAACTCCTTTGGCCCAAGTTTTATGAGCATTTGCTGCTAGTAATTAGCTTAAATATAAATCTTAGAAATCATCAAGTTATGCTAAGCTTAAGAGCAGAAATATTAGTTAATTAAATAGTAAAAAATAGTTATATATAGAATAGTTTTTATATTTATTATCAATATATAGTATTTTTGTATTATTAAAGTTAACCAAAGTTCGTTCAACCTTTGACAAATAAACTTCATTTATACTTTAAAGACTCCTACCCATTCTATTTATGCCACGAAACAAAACAAAAACAAGTGGGGAAGGATTATCTTCGGCGTGCCGAAGATTTTATACTCTTTTCGAACCTATAGGCAATTTTCACTCTGCCAACTGCACCACTGAAATTTCATAAGCTGTACAAAATCGTTTTGTCGCGTAACATTTTTTTTGTTCTAAGAATATTTAATTCATTGCCAGCTGTATAGCAGCTATAAGATATAGTGATCCGATCCGGCCGGCTCCAACCAATGTGATGTCTCTTTGAATAATAAGTATCTGTGCAAACTTGTATCGCGATAGCTTTAAAAACATGGGATATATAGCCAAAACCGACTTCGAGTTGTATGGCAGCTATAAGATATAGTGGTCCGATCCGGCCGGCTCCGACCAATGTGCTGTCCCCTTAAATAATAAGTGTATGTGCAAAGTTTTATCGCGATAGCTCAAAAACTGAGGGACTAGTTTGCATACATACAGACAGACAGACAGACAGACAGACAGACAGACAGACAGACAGACAGACAGACGGACATGGCTAGATCAATTTATATTGTCATTCCAAGCATACTGGCAGTAACTTTTGGGGGTCTCCGACGCTTCCTTCTATGCGTTACAAACTTCAGGACAAACTTAATATACTATTTTCTTCGAAAAGAGTATAAATACCATTTCGATAAGTTTGTGTGTGTGCGGAAAGCCTTAAAAGTCTCAATAAAACCTTTTTGCGGTCGCCATAAGCGGCTTAAAATACCACTTAACCCAAAAATTTAAAGCAGCTGCACAGTAAATAAAAATACACACACACACAACACATAAACCAGTCAAATACCCTGTCAAAGTGTTTGCCGAAAAAAAGAATTAAATCAAAATTATGCATGAAAAGAGTTAGTATATACTAAAAGCCGAGTTAAGCAGCTGGTCAGCTCAAAACTATATACCATACATATATATTTTAATGTTTTAAATAATTAAAAAGCCAAACAAATGCGCTCAAGAACAAAAATAACAACAAACAAGAAAACATTTAAAATAAGCGCAAAGTTGGCACAAAAACATGCAGCGAGCCGAAAGGATAAGGACAACAGGAGCAGCAGGTGGACTTTGTGTGTGTGTGTGTGTGTGTGTGTGTGTGTGGGTTACGCCAGGACATGCGGCAACAATAAGGGTACAAGCTGCACGCACAGTGACACACTGACAATCAGCGCAGAAACAACAACAATGAGAAGCACACACACACGCACAACACACGCACAACACACCTGAATTGTTGACAGAACTGAGAAGACCGGGATTGATGGAGGCTTGCCAGATAGGCAGAAAACTGGAGGCGGCGGATTGACGCCACGGCTTCCCAGATAGCCGACTCTCTGCACATATTTACATACAGTTCACTGAGCGCACAAACAGACAGGGAGAAAGAGAGAGAGAGAGGGGAGATAGGGGGAGAGAGAGAGGGCAGAGGGCAGAGGGGGCAAGCAGGTGTCTCATAAATGTGAACATCAGAGGAAAGTGAATGGGAACTGTTGCCAAGTTGGCTTCACAATGCACAGACAGACAGATAGAGAGAGAAAGAGACAGATAGAGAGAGTCAGAGATAGATAGAGAGAGAGAGGGTGTCAAAGACACGTGCAAGTCCAAAACGCGTGAATGCAAAGCTGTGTGTGTGTGTGTGTGTGTGTGTGTGTGTGTGTGAGCAGAGCTCAAATAGAAAACATTGAAATTAAGCAGCTTAGAACGTATGCTAAAAGCAGAACAATCAAAATGGGAAGCATTAAGTAGAACAAAAAAAGTAAAAACAAAAATCAATAGAAAGCAAGCGGAAAAATTTACATTTTAAATGATGCGCCTATAAATTATTTAAATAAATTTTAACAAAGCCTTAAACTTATACTTGGTGTATTTAGATCTTATACAATAAATATATAATTTATATAATATTAATATGTCTTCACATTATATTACTATGAATATATATTTTATTTATTTATAATATATTATTATCTCAGAAAAATATATTATATGGAAAATAACAAAATATTACTATAGATGCTTATATATAGTCATGTTAGACACAATTCAAGCTGTGGTATTTTATGATTAAATATCTATTGAATAATTTATAAACTCAAATTAAATAAATAAAAAAATCTTTACAATTATCTCAGTACACATTTCAAAATTGTAAAAAAAATATTGTAACGTCAGTAAAAAATAGAAACTACTAAAAAAACGTTGTCGTTAGCTTTTCTTAGTTGCAAACTCAAATAACAAACTTTTTAACCTTTATATACATATAAATATAAACACATTATATAAATATATAAAAACCTACTCATTTAATAGGGACAAAAACGTTTTTTTTTTATATGTGAAGCACAAACTTCTACAGTTTAAAACTTAAATCAATGCACAAATATAATAAAAACCAAAAAAAAAATAACCAATTATAAATTGCAGCAAGCAAGCTAAAAAAAACCAACGATAAATGTCAATATTTATGATAAATGAAAAACTGAAACTACAGCGATCGATTGCAAAACTGTCAACAAGGTAAAACAAATACAAATACAAATACGAATCCAAATGCAAATGCAAATGCTCAACTAAGTGCAACAAAATGCTCACAATGCCGTCAACGGCAGGCGCAAATAAAAGCAACAACAAATAAGTGAGCCCTAAAACAACAAACAACAAGCAGAGAAACAACAACAACAGCAATAACAATACAATAGATTAAGAAAATAAAATCAAACAACTATAACAATTGCTGCAGAATGTGCATGGGCCGAAAGCTGAGCTGGCTTTGGCCGTATTTCGCCTTATGGCTAACATGGAATACAGTTAATGCGCAGCCATCGTTAACCGAGAAAATACCGTTAGGTAAGTGGGCTTGGCAACTTGAGACCAATTGGTAATTGATAGGCACGTTTTAGGGCTTGCTGGCTGCCAGTTCCTGTTCCTGTTGCCTGTTTGCCAGTTGCAGTTAGTGCTGCAATCTGAGTTGCCCCACTTTCAGGGCAAACTGAAACGGCACGCTTATTAACTTGCACAAATTGTCAACAAGAACAGCAACAACAGCAACAACAACGAGAACATTCAGGCAGCCAGCAAGCCAAGTTTTCAGCCCCGAAACTCAAATAAAATTCAAGCGAAAAAGCAATTACCAAAGTTTAAAGTGCCTTTGCTTTTGGCAGCTAATTGACAATTTCACTCGCAACTGTTTCCACTTTGCTACAGGTGCCATCTTCGAGCAGGGCACCGATGAGGTTCAATCAGCCTTCAAGTACGCAATGCTCAATCACAATCTGAATGTGAGTTCGCGCCGATTTGAGCTGCAGGCCTATGTGGATGTCATCAATACGGCGGATGCATTTAAACTATCGCGTTTAAGTAAGTATAAAGTTAAAAAGTACTAATATAAATACAATAAAGCTCGCTAAAACCCATAGAAACATATCGCTTACAGTATGTTTCTACTATATTTCTATTACTACTAAAAGAAATAAACTCGTTAGATGAGAAATTATGCAACTTTTCTACTAGTTTTGTAAATTATTTGATAATACATACCATTTATTATAGTTGAAATGCCTTTTTAACTGCACTCCTGAATTCCAAAGTTGACACTGGAAATAATAGAAATATGCAACATTTATTTACAAATAGTTTACAACATTTCACACACACACAAAAAAAACCAAAACCACTACAAAATTAATAACAATAACACACATTTTGCAAGTAATTAAATGCATAGCAAGTTGTTAAAAAGCTCATAAAATCTCATCAGCAACTAAATTGAGCATACAGCACACAGTTTAAACTTTTTCATTTATTTGCCCACGCACAGTTTGCAACCAGTTCTCACGGGGCGTATACTCGATGCTGGGCGCCGTGTCGCCCGACTCCTTTGATACGCTGCACTCCTACTCGAATACGTTTCAGATGCCTTTTGTGACGCCCTGGTTTCCGGAGAAGGTAAGTGTGCCGTTAAAGCCTAATAAATATTAAAGGCAGCACCGGAGTGCCAGTTGCCTATTTTAATATGAAATATTAATCATACGCAACGTTGAGTCGCCTCTCACAAATATATATACATAAATTGGTAACCTTGAAATTCTGTGCAAGCGCAACTTTTCAAAAAGTGCCAGCACAATTTATGAGCAGCGAGCGAGTTGGGTCCAAATCATTATAAATACAAGGCTTTCGTTCTGTCTCTCTCTTTCTGTGAGCTCTTTAAAAATTTATAACACACTTTTGCCCTCGATGGGTTGCTGCTCTATAAATCAAGCAGGCAAATGCCCAAAACGAGCCAAAAACAATGGGCCCCGAAACAACAACAAGGACCACTCAATAATGATTCATGTTTACTAACTTGCCATCTTCCCTCTCACTCTCTCTCTCTCACACACTCATTTGCTCGTTGTCTCTGTTTAACTATACTATATATATATATATGTATGTATGACCGCTGTTTTCCATAATTTGCGCGCTTTTAGGTGCTTACGCCATCGTCTGGCTTCCTGGACTTTGCCCTCAGCATGCGCCCGGATTACCATCAGGCCATCATTGATACAATACAATTTTATGGCTGGCGCAAAATAATTTATCTCTACGATTCCCACGATGGTGAGTAGCGCACAGATTCTATCTACCTATATACATATGCATACTTAATATAGTGTGAGATTGAATGAGGAGTTGTCGGTTGGCCCACGGGACACAATAATCTGCCATTGCCGGCAAAACTTCATCTCTTAATATGAGAGATGAGTTTTGCTACACTGAGCAAAATATATCTAGAATTTGGATTTATCTTTTAGAAATTCACTTCTATATAGAAAAAGAGTTTTTAAAAATGTAAAAATTGCATAAATATTTTCTTTTTACAAAATTTGTTACAAATAAGTTGTGAAAATTATAATTAAACTAGATTTTGAATGGATTGTCGATTTTTTCTAATTTATGCAATTCATTTTTCTTAATATAAATAATATTTCCAATATTTTTCATTTTAAAAAAGTTGCATTTTTTTTTATTTATTTTATAGAGCCTCTTATTATTTCTGATTTTTTTCTGAATATACATTTTTCTAAAATTTCAGTTGTATCATTTCTGCTTTTATTTATTTCTAATCTTTATTTATTTTATATTCAGCTAATTTGTTTGTGGCCCTCCCATCTGCCATGGTCGTGTCAATTTGCTTTGTTATAAGTTTTCGCGAGGATTTTCCATTTAGCCGCTTTATAAATAAATCTTAATGACACAGCCGTCTGCGCTGACAGACAATTGGCTTATATGACGGCCAGGCCAAAGGCCCAGCCCAAAAAAAAATACAGACAGACAGACATATAGAGTAGATGGTCGAGAGTGACAGACAGACAGACAGACAGAAGGACAGAGGATGTTTGGACAACTGGTCGACTGGTGTGCATTATTATTATTAATGAATGCCACGTGAAAATCTTTTTATGCTACTCGCGACCAGCACTCAATCAATTTACCGACAGCGACTGTTTGTATATATATTAGTGTTAGGTTGTTTGAGTGTATAGGTGTGTATGTGTGTGTGTGCTTTAAGGCGCGCTTTTGTTTGTTTTAAGTTGTTTGACTAGGCTTTATGGAAATATATATGGCACTCAATCAATTCCCAAGCATAGCAAACAAACCAATTTTTGAGCCATAGGTGTGAGAAATGTATATATTCATTTGTGGTTAGTACACACTCAATTCATGTCTTTGTTTGGGCCAACAAACAAAAAATGCTTGAGATTTCTATTGTGTACAATGCAAATATTTGCGTATTAAAATACTTGATGAAATCATAATATTGCTTAATAATAAAGAAACTAAACCAATATTTATTTTTGCGAACGTCCTTTCTTATGTCAATTAGAAATATTATACAAATAAGAAAAAAGAGAATCACGTTTTAATTTATTTAAAAAATAATTGAATATTAAATATGAAATGGAAGGAATTTTGTCTATTTGCAATTGTAAATATGATATAGAAAGTTTTTCCGCCAGCTTTTCTAATAAAATTGATTTATTTATATTCATAATTCAAGAGCTTCATGATTGGTAAATAAATAATACTGCAGCATAAGACATAAAGTGCAAAAGCAACTCAATTGGAACACTGGAATGAAACGTTTTGCAAATAAGCAATAATAGTGATTATAGCTAGAGAAAATATCATACAAACAGTCTTAACAAAATAAGAAATTAGTAAATGAATTGGAAATTTAATGAAATATTCTTTAATATGAGTAAAATTATGTATTACTACTATCGCAATAGCTTTGGAACACTGGAATGAAACGTTTATGGCAATTTAAACAGCAAGAATGATTTCATACAATGAAAAATGAGTCGAAATAAAATAAAATACAACATTATTGCATTCTGCTGCTAAATCAACTTATCATCTTTGTTATTTTTCAAAAAGCAGTCAAAAATAGAGATTTAGCTTCTTTTTCGCTAATAATTGTAGCTGTTCAGTTTATGGGCATGTTTACACACAGCAGCCGGCGTGTGTGTGTGTGTGTGTGTGTGTGTGTGTGTGTAGGGGGGTGTGGCTAGGAGGGGCTTTAGGGTATTGGGAATCCTCATTGGCTGCTTGGCACGTACAACAACGGGGCAATGGCAAGTTAACGGCTTTTGTTTTGGCTAGCTGGCAACTGTTTATACAAAAATGGCTTCTTGTGATTCCACTTCTGCTTCTTCGTCTTCTTCCTGCTATGCTTTTGTGTTTATTTGCGCCACGCAAACGAGTTTATTACATAGAAATTGGAGAAACATTTTTCGCCTACTGACCCCCACCTAGACCGACAAAAAAAAACAAACTATTTATGGCCATTGGCAGAGCGCTAAAGCAATCACCACAACAACAACAACAACAGCGATAACAACAACAAATACTAATAGCCACTCTATGTGGAAGCTTCACCCGCAATATTTTCTATATTTTCTTTATTTCCTATATTTTTTTCGTTTGGGTTGGCATCGCGCCCTAATTCATGCTGGATATGCCCGCCAGCTTATGGGTTTATTGTCGCTTGTATTTACGACTTGGACTTGCGAAATTGGCGTACACCCATTTTAATTTTAGCTATAAGATTATGGCTTTTGTATTGTAAGAGCATGAACCCTTGAGAGTGTGTCTATGTGTGTGTGTTTGTCGTGTGTGTGTGTGTGCCCGCAGCTACTTATGCTACAATATAGAACTATTCAAGTATCTAACCATTTTTTCACTATTTTTCTAGCTTTAGTGTCTTTTTACTGTAGTAAGTTTTTTCGGAATTTGGTATATTTTTCTTAAATTTCAAGTATTTTTTCCTAATTCTAAAAAATTGTATTTAATTTTAATATTGAATTTAATGTTTTGTATATTTTTCTTTTATTTTCAGTTTTTTTTCTTTTTTTGTCGATTTCCTATTTCTAATATACTTGATTTCATTTTATTATCGTATTTAGTTTTTTGTATTTTTGTATATTTCTTTATGCTCAGTATTTTTGTCAATTTTTAGTATTTTGTCTAACTTCTAATATATTTTATTTCATTTTATTATCGTACTTAGTTTTTCGTTTATTGTTACATTTCATTTATTTTCAGCAAACATTATTTTTAGTATTTTTTCTAACTTCTAATTTATTTTATTTCACGTTACTGTCGAACTTTCATCTATTAATACAAATTTGTTCTGGTATTTGGTTTTTTTAATAATATTTGTTGTATGTTCTCCAATTTCTTCAATTAAATCCAAATATGGAATTTCTATGCTTTTTATAGACTTTAAAACATTTCATTATATAAATTTAATATTGTTTTTTTTCTTTTTATTCGTAATATACTCCTTTTCGTTTATGTTCTTATTTTTAGCAAAATATATTACATATTTTTCGCTATTATCTTACAAAAACCTATCAGCTAATAGCCAAATAATTTTTACAGCCGCCTTTTACAACTTTAATATTCCAATCTGTTATTCAGGCTTATTTTTTGCCCATGACAAAGTGTTTTATTACATGTGCTCCATTAATTTATGAAGTACACATTTTATTTGTACTTGCTTTGATTTAATAAGTGGGCAACCGAAATGAAACAATTCATATATAGTGTTACGGCATTTGATATTTGAATACCCAAACATATTAAATTAGAGACATTTTGCGTGAGATTATTTTTAGCTGCTGATGCGATATTAAAAACATCAGAAATCAAGAGTCTTTTTTTTCGGCACTGAACGTAAATATCTCACTTATTTTGTAGCACATTTCCAAAGGCACACAAACACACACACTCAAAATAAATGTATATATATAGATATATGTATATATATACGAAACAATCTCATGTTTCCTGAGCAACAGCAAAAAGGAAATGCAAAGAATGAGTCCTGTCAGGACATAGGCATTTGGGCACTTGGGCATTGTTGCTGTTGTTGTTGTTGTTGTCCACATGAAATTTATGACGCAGGACAATGGCAAGTGGTAGGTGTTAGTACTTTTGCATTTGTCGCCTGTTTGGGCAAGGACATACGAAAATTGCCAGTTCATCTGGCAGTCGGGTAATGAGTTTTTGTTCGGACATTCGAAAATGCTTGTTCGGAGACTTGATAAATATTTTATTAAACATCCGACCCAACAGGTACTAAATCCTTAAACTCGCTAGCTAATCAATGTGGGTTGTGTGTGTGTGTGTGTGTCCGAGGACGAAGGACGCAGGACGAAGGCGGTTGCCAAAGTGCAGATTTATGCAAATGGTTTTATTTATAGATTGATTGTCATTGATTGCCTTTGATTGTCTTTGAATATTAGAAGAGGCAGAAAATCAAATGTAGACAATTCTATTTGGATGCCCAGTGGCTATAAAATGGGCTATAGGGGTATGATAAGCTATAGAAAACGCTTGTTAACAATAATAATAAGGAAAGTTTTTTATTATTGAACTATTTTACTGCACCATTCTTTGAATATTTGAAGAGGCAGATAGTTTTATGTATACAATTACTTTTTATATGCCCTGTGACTAAAAAATGGGCATAAAAGAGTGTGCCAGACTAGAGAGTATGTAAGTAACAGCCAAAAGATTACATTTACATATTTTTACCAATTTTTTTTGTTTAAAATTGTTTAGAATATTAGAAGATTTAGCATATCATATATATTATGAAACAGAAAATATGTTAGACTTGAAATTAAATATTTTATATAACCGGATATATTATTATTGTTTTCATTTATTTTATTTAATAATTTGTCATTGCCTTTCCAAAAAAAACGAATTTTTAATAAATATTTATTGTAGCTAAGAAATAGTTTAGTCCAGGGTATCACAGCCAGTCGATCACTTGACAACATTTACATATTTACTTCATATACGTGTGCATAAAAATCTGAAAACAAATCTGATTGTAGGTGCCATCATGAATAATAATAAGCAAATGCGTTAGCATTCGTCTCTCGACTAGAAATGTTGAGATAATAATAAAAGCAGAGATTTGCATAAACTGCGCTAAGACAACAGAAGCAGCAGGAGCAGGAACAGCAGCCAAAGGATTCGATGTGGACTGCCTGGCTGGCAGTTAGCCATTAATTTAACCATAATGGGCTTTTACAGCGATTTCACTTTCATGTTATTTGATACTTTTGAGTCCGCCTGCTGCCAAAGTCATTGAGAGCATATGCGCAAAGTCGAATCCTTTCAGCCCGGACGTATCCGTATTCGTATCCGTATCAGTCGAGTGCCACGCCCCCTTCTCAGTCTTTCTAAGTAATTAAACGAGGAAAGTTTCTGATAACACACAACAAGTGAAGGACATAACAAGCAGTTAAATTGCTGTGGCGCATTTTAAGAGTTAAGCATCTAAGATTCCCTTTAAGGATAGTTGCTAGTCAAATATTCATAAATATATAAATGATATAAAGAGATTTCGTTTCTAGGTTACCTTGAGAAGGGTTATTGAGATCTGCTTTGTAGATAGTTGAGAGAATCTTTGAGGCATGTTCATTTCATATTTACATTGTTTATTATTTAAAGGCATTTATTTTCTAGGAAATTTCAAAATGAATTTTTAATTGAAATTTTATTAAAACAAATAAAAGAAATATATAAAATAATGATTATTATGCCACAAAATCCAATTCAGCATGGGCATATCCTTTAAGCAGAATTGAAATACTTGAACATGCATAGCAAATGATTTATACGCAAAGATAACACTTCAAGGATACGTTTATAATGTATATACATATGCATATATGTATATATTGTGCATATCCTTGAAGGCTGACTAGGCGTTGTGCGTTGTTTATAATAATTCCATTATCTTTCTCATTTGTTAAGGCAGAAAATATGTACACAAATGTTTTACTTGTTAGCCACGTCTGATGTGTCTTATGTGTTTTATAGTGCGTATCTGTAGCTGTATCTGTATCTGTATATATGTGTGTGTATCTGTGTGTGTGTGTGTGTTTTATGTCTGTCTGTGTGTGTGTGTGGAGTGTCACTACCGATGGGAGGAAAACTTCATTTCCGCAAAACTAACTTTTGTTTAACATAACAAATTGTCTTGTTTACTTTTCGCATGTGAGTGCAAAATCGAGAAGTTTAGCCCGAGCATCAAATAAACAGCAGACAAAGGAGGCAGCAAGGATATGCCAGCTGTTTTGGCATTTGCATGGGTAGCCACAATACAGATAGATACTGCAAAAGTTTATCTCTGGTTTGGGCTTTTAAGAAAAAAAATGCAATTTCAATGAATTTCCTATTACGAAAATAATTGAATTTGCTCAGATGGTCATAAACAAAAAAAAAGAAAACCCAAAAAAATATAATTGTAAATTAAATTTGCTACATAAACAAAGGAAAACAATGCTCCTAAAAATAAAACAATAAACACAAAACGGAAAGACGCCACATACGCACAAGGACCAAAGACAGACAGCAAAGCAAAGCAAAACGATACAAAACAAAAGGACGACAAAAAAAAGAGAAGAGGAAAAAGAATCAGCATCAAGACTGAAGCCAATTTCGAGCCATCAATTCGGGCACATACATATTATGGGCGATGGGGATGTGAAAGGTGGGGGTTGGGGGCTGGGGGGCATGTTTTCATATCAAAAATGAAATAAAACAAAAGCCCAACTCGCAGCAGTGTACGCTACTCAATTACACTCTCTCTCTCTCTGTCGATACACACACACACAACAAATCCGAAACGACAAATCTCAAATCGAAAAACACAAAACCCAAAACTCAAATCCAAAGACAAGCCAAGCATGAGGACTATAGAAATACGGGAACAGTAGTGGGAGTAATGGGAGGATTGGGGGCTGGCGTTACCCCAGCGATTGAGTTTTGGAGTGGGCACAGTTAGAAGTGGTTGGGGGCGTGGGGGCGTGGCATGCGGTCGGCGGTGGGGGCGTAGAAGCAACAGCAAATGAAATTGTATAAAAGGCAAAGCACAAAATTTATTGCACTAGTACAGAGAGCACAAAAAAAATTGGATCCTCCAGCAAACAACAAAAAAAATAACGAAAAGTGGAAAAAAATGGAGGGAATATGTCAATAAACTATACCCTGTAAACAAAACAATAGTCTTTAAAGTACATCATACAAATATTTAGGCTCTATACTCATGCATAAATCTATAAATTAAATTTCTAAACATTCAGCAAATATGATCGAGTAGCAGATGCACTGTAATAGGACTTATGGTATATCATGACCTGTTTTAATGCCTATTTATCTGTGAGAATTTTAAAGACAGAACGTACAAACATATCAGATCCGCCTAACAGATATCCTGTTCACAGAGCTAAGTGAATAAGACTTTTAGAAATCCTTAAAAATAATGTTCTTAAATTGAAATTTAAAGTGCTTAACTTTTCGTTTTACCAAAAAGCTAAAAAAGGGAAAAAGTTGCATATAGATAAATATTTAAAGGAATAAACAGACAAATCAACCGCTAACATGGCTATAAACATTCATCACAAAATATAATCGCGAGCCCACCCGCTTACCCACATTCAAATCCAACAGGGTATTCAGATACCCCCAGCCTGCTTTGGCAGCGGATAGTGTAAATCAAAACAACAACAAATTGGATATGTATGAAGTGCGTTAGCCGTGAGCAGCAGCACCAGGACTCACAGGACTCGCAGGACTGGAGCAGTGGGCGTGTGTTGGCCGCAACGCCTGATAGAGTAGTCACAGTAGTGAGCTGGCTGCCAATGCGAAAGCCAAAAGCAAATCCCATTTTATCCGCAAACATAAATTGAAGGCGCATTCAAGCTGCAGTGACATTCAAAAAGGATCCCAGCAGGAGCAGAGCAGCAGAGGAGCACAGCAGTCGAGTCGAGGACTCTTTTTGTGCGTTGCGTAGCTGTCATACAAATCATCTGCCCATCTATTTGAATGGATGTCTCTATCTGTCGACTTCTACCCTTCCATCCCGCCCTCGAGCGCATTGAAGCGTCAAGTTTTGACCCCCCCACCCTTAGAGTGAGAAGTGTGGTGGGGGTGGGGGTGGGGGTGGGGCATAAGTGGGGCTGAGATGTGTTGTCTGCGTATCTGTTTAAGTGCGAATGAAAGCTGCATGCAAACTGCAGTTAGTTGCAGAGAGATAACTCAATAAGCACAAATGCAAATTGCGCTCGCAATGAAATCTCGGTCGCATAACACAGCAACACACTCACACACTCACACACACACACACACACACACACTCACACACACACACTCACACACACAAGGCCAATGCTAATTCTAGAGTCAATACACTCAGAGAAACATATAAATGAGCAAGAATTTAGAAAAAACTAAAAACATCAGAAGTAAAGTTTGTTTTTTGACAGAAAAATACCTTTAATAATAATATAAATATTCTTAAAATAAAAGTATATTTATTGTATTAATCAAAACAGTCAGTGTAAAGTTTTTATGAAAAGAAAAATGGGACAAATTGCCAAAAGTATTATTTTATGATATAATACATATATTCAAATATTTATTTATATTTACATAGTGATCAAATATTTTGAAAATAGTTCCTAATATTATAAATGATTTTTGCTTTCTAGAAAAATTCCTAATTTAATTAAAGAAATTTTCTTAAAACCAATAGTAATTATTGTATTATTTATTTATTTACTTAATGTCGACTAAGAATAGTCGGCACATGAAAATAACAGTCTGAGTAAAGTTTTAAAAGAAATAAAAATACGGAAAATTGCCAATATTATTATATGTAAAAATAGCTTGTAGCAATAGTAAAAACCAAATTTAGGATAATTTTAAACATGAAATAAGCTGAAATACAAAAGATTTTTAAATTAGAAATAACACTTGTTTGTACAAAGCAAAAAATCATGAGCTTTTAGTCTTCAGCTTAAAAAAATAGAATAAACTGCCTTTGTCAGCAAAAGTCAAACACATTTCCTAATTCAAATGCATACATTTTTCTCAGTGTAGGCAGGCGGAATCGCATGCGAGTGGACAGTTATCAGTGGCGTCTCCCTCGCTTAGCATTGCTGCAGGCAACCGAATTTGAAAGTTGGCCTGCTTCGGCTTCTATATATCTATCTAGCTAGCTCTATCTATCTGCTAGATGCGCTGCATATGTGTATCTTTTGCATCCGCTTTTCCGTGAACATTTTCCGGAAATTTAAGCGGATTTCGTTCGTTTTTGGCTTTTATTAGCTGCCTTTTATCTCGGCAACGGCAACGGCAAAATGCTTTAGTTTCGAACAAGCCAAATGACAAGCAAGCGTTGAACGTTGTCTGGCATAATTATGATAAATTACGCAAATGCTGAAATTAGGTAGTGAAAAGCTTTGCCAACATATAAAATTTTGCCCAACTTTGCCAAAAATGAACAGATTTTGCAGCTAGAGGACATTTTTTGACGGGGTTTTGTTCTTTAAACTTAGTCTACAACTAAAGTTGATGAACACGGTATTATAATTTAATTTTTTAGATTTTTTCAAAAGTGTTTAATAACTTTTGAAAAATAAACAGGATTTTAAAATAGTCTTATTTATTTGAGTTAAAATATATGCTATATATATATATATATATATATATGATATTAAATTTTGTCAAAATTCCAAATATTACTTTGACTTATGCCAAAGGACTTTTCCTCGTCCTTAACTACTTACTAATCTGTCAATTTATCTGCTATTGTGTGCAAGGATAATTCTCCTGTGGCTATCGACTTGATAAACCGATGATGGCTCTAATTTGTGTGCTGCAACTAACTGTTCTTCTGCTGCCCCAGAAATGCAGTTAATTAACACACGCACACACACACACACACTCATACTTTACAGTTTTCTGCCACTTTATAACTGACGCTTTTTGGGGGGACCATTGTTCGCTATTTTGCAGGCTTGCTGCGACTGCAACAAATCTACCAGGGTCTGAGGCCGGGCAACGAGTCCTTTCAAGTGGAGCTGGTCAAGCGCATCTCGAATGTCAGCATGGCCATTGAGTTCCTGCACACGCTGGAGCAAATCGGGCGCTTCACCAACAAACACATCGTCCTCGATTGCCCGACGGAGATGGCCAAGCAAATACTGATACAACATGTGCGCGATTTGCGTTTGGGTCGTCGCACCTATCACTATCTATTGAGTGGACTGGTAAGTGCTGTCCTTGTTGCTGCCTCACGTTATTGTCCGCCATTTGATGGTCGCCTTTCGGGCAGGTCATGGACGATCGCTGGGAAAGCGAGATAATCGAATTTGGCGCCATTAACATTACCGGATTTCGCATTGTCGACACGAATCGGCGTCTCGTGCGCGAATTCTATGACAGCTGGAAGCGACTCGACCCACAGACGAGTGTCGGAGCTGGACGTGAATCGATTTCGGTAAGGTTTCTCACTACCATATAGGCACAGGTACAGTGGGGGCTCTAAGATTGCTACTTGCAGGAACTATTGTAAACTCAAATTTATATCAATTTCAACTTTTACTAGTCATACTCTGTATTATTTGCCTAAAGACATCATTTAGTTAACAATGTTATGCATCAAATTATTTACAATTTAAGTATACCCTCTGCAGCGGAAGCTTGCCCAATATTTGAGCCCACCACTGTACTGACAAGCAGAAGAAGCAATGTCATTGCTGCTAGCTGTTAAATATTTGCTGGCATTTAATGTTTACCGTTAGGACTGGCTCTTTCTATCTCCCTCTCTCTCGCTCGCTCGCTCTCTTTGTGTGTAGTCAAATAGCAACACAAACAGCACAATGGGCGACAGATTTCACTTTTTACATAGTTTCGGTTCAGCAGCAACTTTCAGTCAAAGGCATACATGTGTGTGTACATTTGTATGTGTGTGTGCCCCTGTCCTTGTCCTGCTAGAGCGAGAGCGAGACGAACGACAACTACTCGAGAGACGGCGAGTTGGTTTAGTTTGCGTGCTGTTTATATTTGTATTTCCTTGGCATTATCCTTGTTGACAAAGATTTCACTTTGTGGCGCTTAAATGTTAGTTGTATTCTGCTGCAGGACTTCAATGTTACCCTTGCCCCTCAGCCCCGCCCCCCTCTACAAGGCTTGCTACTGCTGCTGCTGCTGCTCTCTTTGACAATGTTTATTTGTTTATTTGACTTGTGCGAGTCTGTTTCTGCAAACACACACATGCAAACATGCTTTTAAACACACACACACACACACACACACACACATATACACACTTCCACTTTTCAAAGGCCATAGAAATATGCTGCATTTACTAACCTTTAATCACATTTTTGAGGCTGGCTTCACTTTTTTATATTAGCTGCACTCTGGCATTAAATTAAATGCACACAAAGAAGAACACAAAACACAGCACTTAACAAAAAATTCCAAAAAAAAATTTAGCTCCTTTTTTGGCGTGTTTTTTGTTGAGTTGCTTGCACTCATGCAAACAAATTTATACACCTGCACACACATCCACTTTATAAAGGCCATTGATCATATTTTCGGGCTTTGATTCACTTTTTCATATTAATTGCATCAAACAAAATGCTCACCAAAAATATTAAAGCACATAAAACAATTTACAAAAAAACATGGCGTATTTTTGGGCACCTGCTCCTTGGACCTATTGCTCTACTCAACTGGAACTGTAAAGGCAGCAAAGCTGCTAGCTCTACAGCTTGTTTAACAGAAGCTGTTGCTGATCGGCAGCCACACACACACACACACATATACTTTTATTTTTCAAATGCCATACAACTAACACATTTTCAGCTTGCTTCACTTGCCCTACCACCCTCTCACTATATTATTAGTTGCACTACAACATTTAGCTAAAATACTCTCAAGTTATCACCAGAATTAGCCACTTAAAAAAATTCTAAAAAAAAGACGCACTTTTTGCATACTTTTCCACTTGTTGCCCGCGCTAAACTGTTAATGTTAACGCAAGGAAGAAATTATGTATTTAAGGAGGCAGTAACAGCCCCACTTTGAGTTTACAGGACATATCGATCACAACTCTTCTGTTAACGCTTCTAAAAGCAACTCTTATTGTACCGCCCGCCA
>JAWNLL010000027.1:0-58755 GCA_035042425.1 Drosophila flavopinicola | reverse complement strand
CAAGTTAGGAGTGCTCTAGTCGGGAGTGCCCGTGTGTGTGACTAGGAGATACAACTCTGAACCCAGTCCTTACAATCATTCGTATCCAAAAAGTGAAATATTTGTTACATGTGTATGCTATTCGAGATTATACATGTCAAATCTAAAGGCCTCTGGCTCTTATAACTTGTAAGTTATATCCAAAAAACGCTGGTCTGAAATCGAAATTTATCGATAACTTTTGAACGGGACGATTGCTATCGATAAATTTTAATAAACTTGATCCTGTCCCGGGATTAGGAGAACTTATGTTCCAAATATGAAGTCTCTAGCTCTTGTAGTCTCTGATATCTGTGTGTTCATACAGACAGACAGACGGACAGACGGACAGACAGACGGACATGGCCAGATCGACTCGGCTATTGATACTGATCAATAATATATATACTTTATATGGTCGGAGATGCTTCCTTATGCCTGTTACATACATTTGGCACTAAAAACCATAATACCCTTTTTACCCATTTTTAATGGGTTCAGGGTATAAAAAATTAGATAGTCCATTGAAACTAGACAATCGCCAAATATATTTTCTTATTTTATTAGTTCAATATGCCAAAGTAGATTTTTTAAATTTATAAATAAAATCATATAATTCAAGGCTTATTGGCGTATTGGTAAGCTTTTAGAATTTTTCTTGTCGGAGCTTACATTTGTTACTCTCCACAAATATTAAGTGCTAGCACAAAAGCCGGCTGTGGAGTCATACTTGCAACCTCTCACTCGCACTCTGCAACAACAACAAAAATGCAAAAGAAAAAAAAACAAGTGGAGAAGGATTATCTTCGGCGTGCCGAAGATTAAATACTCTTTTCGAACCTTAATGCAATTTTTACTATTTTTCCGTGACTGCTTATTTAATTCGCAGATATTAATGTCGCATACATATACCCCTCATATAAAATAAAATATATAAAGGTATTCATGTAAACAGGGACGTTTCACTATCCGCAGCTCGTGGACGCGTCCCTTAGCATTCATAAGTGCTACCGAATTGAACAATAAACAAGTTTCAGTTTTTCCAAAAAGTCAAAACTACATTACATATGTATACTACAATATACATACCAAATTTTGTGCCTGTTGCTCTTATACCTTTCAATTTAGGAAATTGAAAATAAATGAATTTGACTACAGCTATTATATATTTGAAAAGAAGAATAAGAAACAAGTGAGAACGTTGCAGTCGGGCGGAGCCGACTGCGTAATACTCTGATACCATTTTAAGAACAGCTGAAAGCAAGTGAACAGAACATTTTTGCTGGTGTTTGGGTGACCCGAAATCGGCCTTCCAAGTTTTTGGGGACTGGAGGGGCGTGGTCGATCTTAAGAGGGGGTGACCAGAAGTCTATTTTCCAAATTTGGTGATTTTAGCTCTAAAACTGTGGAAGATATACATTTTCGCGATTTTTGGGGGCGGGAGGGGGCGTGGCCCCAAAATTTTTGGCCGATCTTTAGAGGGAGTGACAAGAAGTCTATCTTACCAATTTCTGGTGACTCTAGCTCTAAAACTGTGGAAGATATAAACTTTCGCGATTTTTGGGGGCGGGAGGGGGCGTGGCCCCAAAATTTTTTTTACCGATCTTTAGAGGGGCGTGACCAGAAATCTATCTTACAAATTTGGTGACTCTAGCTCTAAAACTGTGGATGATATACATTTTCGCGATTTTTGGGGGCGGGAGGGGGCGTGGCCCCAAAATTTTTTGACGATCTTTAGGGGGGCTGACAATAAGTCTATCCTCCAATTTTGGTGACTCTAGCTCTAAAACTGTGGAAGATATACATTTTCGCGATTTTTGGGGGCGGGCGGGGGCGTGGCCCCAAAATTTTTTGTCCGATCTTTAGAGGGACTTGGCCAGAAGTCTACCCTCCAAGTTTTGGTGGCCCTAGCTCTTAAAATGTGCGAGATATAGGCTTCCGTGTTTCGTGGGGGCGGGGTGGCTGGGGGGCGTTCTAGTGGGCGTGGCCGGAAAATCCAGGACGCAATCTTTTGGGCTGGTCAGCCCTAGTCTAAATTCCAAATTTGGGGACTCTAGCTTCAAAATTGCGGGAAATATACACGTGTTATCGAATTGTGCATTCATGTATATCGATTTTCGCGATTACGGGGGCGGGAGTGGGCGTGGTCGAAATTTTGTTTCTGTAATCTGTAGAGGACGTCACCAGTAATATATATTCCAAATATGGTGACTTTAGCTCTAAAACTGCGGGAGATATAAGCATTTCAAATTAATTTTGGAGGGGGGCTGGTGGGCGTAATAATGGGCGTGGCCGATTAACCTAGGATCCAATTTTTTCGGGAGGTCACCAGCAATATACCTACCAAATTTGATTACTCTAGCTTCAAAATTGTGGGAGTTATTCACGTTTAATCGATTTGTGATTTGAGGTGTATCGACATGTTATCGATTTGCCAGCCTCCCAGTGGGCGTGGCATAAATTTGGAATAAACTTGATCTGAAGCAGATAGCTATAATCATAACGCAAAAGATTTCAAGAGTCTATCTAATATCGTTTCGGAAATACGCGCGTTCATCCAGACAGACAGACGGACAGACGGACAGACGGACAGACGGACAGACGGCCAGACGGACAGACGGACAGACGGACAGACGGACGGCCTGACGGACATTCGACAAAACCAATATACTATGAGTACCTTCGGTATCAGAGTATAAAAATGAAAAAAATTACCAGTCGCCGCTGGTCTTGAACCCGGGACCTCTCGCTCACCAGTTCGCAACTTTACCCCTTACGCCACAAGCCGTTTTGATGATCGCTGACAAAATTGCTTGAAGAGCCGACTGTTACAAATTTCCTTGTTTGGTTTTCCTGCAACCTGCAGCAACTCGCGTTTGTCAGCATTTGTTTTTTCGCGTGGCATTGTTTTTGTTCTAAGCCATTGGAAGCAAATTAATTTGATTACAGTTATATATTTGAAAGGAAGAAAAAGAAAAAAGTATTAAATTAATAATCAGTCGCCGCCTAGACTCGAACTTGCGAGACCTTGCGAAACTTGCGTTCGTTAGCGCGGCTCTTTACGCCTTACGCCACAAACCGTTTTGATGATCGGTGACAAAATACCTTGAAGAGCAGACTATCAAAAGCTTTCTTGCGCTTGACTTTGTTTGCTCATATGCACCTGTTTTTTCAAAATATTTAATGACGCATATCTTCGCTGTTTATGACTCAATCGATTTGCGATTTTACCCATTGATGAGTTATAAGGATGTTCAAGTGTACAAGGAAATTTAAGGCAATTGCTTTGAAAACATCGGATTTATGGCCAAAACCGACTTTGAGGTGTATGGCAGCTATAAGATATAGTGGTCCGATCCGGCCGGCTCCGACCAATGTGCTGTCCCCTTGAATAATAAGTGTCTGTGCAAAGTTGTATCGCGATAGCTCAAAAACTGAGGGACTAGTTTGCATACATACAGACAGACAGACAGACAGACAGACAGACGACAGACAGACAGACAGACGGACATGGCTAGATCAATTTGTTTTGTTTTTATAAGCATAATATAGGCAGTAACTTTTGGGGGTCTCAGACGCTTCCTTCTATGCGTTACAAACTTCAGGACAAACTTAATATACTATTTTCTTCGAAAAGAGTATAACAACAAGTAAGAGTGCTGTAGTCGGGAGTGCCCGACTACGAGATACCCTGAACCCAGTCCTTACAATCATTCATACTAATCTAAGCACACACATGCTGCAGTATAAGCAGTATAAGCAGTGCAAGCGGTTTAAGCAGTTAGCTTGCTTTTTCGCTGAGCCCCACACAATGGAAAGTTAAATCTTAAATAACTTCTATGTTTATTGTCCGATCTCATTGAAATTTTTGGGGCAAGCAATTGTCCATAATATGTGTTACCAAACCAAATTGCAAGGTCGTACCTTCAAAAATGCATTTTTTGAACTTTTGGGGGGTTTGGGGGGTGGTATCCAAAAAGTGAAATATTTGTTACATGTGTATGCTATTCGAGATTATACATGCCAAGTTTGGAGCCTCTATCTTTTATAACTTTGAAGTTATATCCCAAAAACGCAAGTCTGAAATCGAAATTTATCGATAACTTTTAAACGGTATGAGTTATCGATAAAATGAAATAAACTTGATCTGTCCCGGGATTAGGAGAACTTATGTTCCAAATATGAAGTCTCTAGCTCTTGTAGTCTCTGATATCTGTGTGTTCATACAGACAGACAGACGGACAGACGGACAGACGGACAGACGGACAGACGGTCAGACGGACAGACGGACAGACGGACAGACAGACGGACATGGCTAGATCGACTCGGCTGTTGATACTGATCAATAATATATATACTTTATATGGTCGGAGATGCTTCCTTATGCCTGTTACATACTTTTGCACAAAACCATAATACCCTTTTTACCCATTTTTAATGGGTTCAGGGTATAAAAACCGTTCTGTGGTGAGTTTGAAAGCCATCAACAAAGTCTACTTGAATCAATCTTATCGCCGGCGAACAGCAAAAGCAGTCCAAAGGCGCTACAGCAAGAAATTTGTATGTAAAGAATATAATTATGTACATTCACTTACTACTATGTCTTAAATTGAGAACATTATTCAATTCAAACGCTGAGCTGCACTCAAGCTGACCACAGGCGCAAATGACAGAGTTGTATACTCACCACATTTGTTCTATGATTGCACGCGAGCGGCTTAAGCCGCTGTTGTTGTTGCGCATTTAATGGTCAGTTTTGGTCAGTTTGGAATTTACAATCTAGTAGGCATTTTGCAAATCAAAAAACTTTTTTCATCTAGTTAGCATTGAAATTCGGGGCCAGGAAGTAAGGCCGTTTTGTTAGAACTCTACCAGAATCAGTTGGCAACAGTTTTCGTACAAGCAACAGCATTAGCTGAACAAAATTAAAAGTGAAAAAAAAATTAATTTCGTGAAAAAAAACATTTTTTTGGAAAAACAGCAAACACCAAAAATGTGAACAAAATTAAAATGTGTAAAAATTTCAGAAAAATCCCATAAATAAATGTCGTGAAATGATAATATCGTAAGACTTGTAAATGTTTGTCAAATGTAAGAAAAAAAAATAAAAAATATCCGTACTTGCCAAACATAGTACTACACACAAAAAACGTATTTTTCTAAGGTAAGCAAAGCGGAAATCAAACTTAAAATTACTACTAATCATATTTAATATTTTAGAGAACCGATGCCGAAAATTATCTACGTTTTAATATGTTTGCATTATTTGAATTCCATAACACTTTACTACACTACGTGTTGCGCCGAAAACACAAGAAAATCGTCGGCTAAAAATGAAACATACAAATTTGTTCCAAGGTAAGTAAAATCGGAAATTCCTGCCTAAAACGTAATACTTACTCGCCTTATTGATCTAGCTTACAATTATTCCCATGCTACAGCACGTTAAAAAAATAAAACAATAATACACGAATTTGTCGCTCCAAAAGAAAACTGAAACAAGAAACTCGTCGGCTCAAAAGAAAATATTTGCTGTTTTTCTAAGGTAAGCAATGAGAAAAGCGCTGCTCAAGACGTAACTAACTTTTACCCTTATTATAGAGCCGACGACAGAAATATTTCTATATATATATATATATACATGTTTGCATTAACTGAATTCAGCAACACGATGATATCGAATATCGAAGCATGGTTGCGCAGCTACAGTCAAGGGTACAACTTAAACACTTATGGACACTATCCACGATGGAGCAAAGGAATCGTCAGGACACGTTTTATTCAACTATATGGACACACGTTTTTCGTTGCATTTTGGTTCAATCGGAGTATCGCTGTATATAGACACTTCCTGCCTAAAACGTAATACTTACTCGCCTTATTGATCTAGCTTACAATTATTCCCATGCTACAGCACGTTAAAAAAATAAAACAATAATACACGAATTTGTTGCTCCAAAAGAAAACTGAAACAAGAAACTCGTCGGCTCAAAAGAAAATATTTGCTGTTTTTCTAAGGTAAGCAATGAGAAAAGCGCTGCTCAAGACGTAACTAACTCTTACCCTTATTATAGAGCCGACGACAGAAATATTTCTATATATATATATATATACATGTTTGCATTAATTGAATTCAGCAACACGATGATATCGAATATCGAAGCATGGTTGCGCAGCTACAGTCAAGGGTACAACTTAAACACTTATGGACACTATCCACGATGGAGCAAAGGAACAAAGGAACAACTATATGGACACACGTTTTTCGTTGCATTTTGGTTCAATCGGAGTATCGCTGTATATAGACACTTCCCTCGATTACTTGGGTAACTACACTGAAGTTACTCGGCCACATCGATTTCAAGCTTACGGCACCGCGCCCCGCCCCCTCCCCCTCTCTCCCGCGGGTGGGGGCGGGGGCGTGCTGGATTGCGCATTTGAAGTCCAAATAGGCCCTACCCGGCTGTACTTAACAATCGTTTGAAATGCATATGCACATTATGCACATGCATTCTATTCGCTTGCACATTCACATTACAAATACACGTGAAATATAAATAAACACATATTTATAATATGTATTATGTATTACACATTAAATATAAACATAACAACACTTGAAATATTAAATAATCTATGTATACTATATACTATATATGTGTTTTTAATTGATTGGCTGTATGATCTTCAATCTTCTATAAATCAACATCTCCGATTTTCAGTAATTTATAAGCTATTCATTTGAACTCAATATGAGTATGTTCTTGATATAATGAACTAATTATAATATAATTATGTGCACCTTTTCCCTGTTTCTCTCTTCCTCTTATTCTCGCTTAGTATATCTCTCTGATTTGTCGGTCTTACTCACTCTTTCAATCGCGTTCTCTCTTATTTTCTTCCTAATACTGCTTATCTCTTTCTGTCTATACATCTATTTTCCCTCTTGCTCTCGCTCTTATTCTTCATTCTGTATATTTCTTACTCTTGCTCTCTCACTCTTTCTTTATATCTCTCTCATTCTAACGCCTTTCTCTCGGTTTCTCTTCTAGTTTGTTTCTCTCCTTTACTCTTTTAACTTTGACCTATTAGAGACAGCAACATAGTTTTTCCCCATTTTTCCCAAAATTTGTAAATCACATTTACATATATGACAACGATGGAGCGACCCTCGCTAAACTTAGCCTTATCGTCGCGTGTCCACTTGCACTTGGCATCGTCTCCAGGGGGCGTGGCATCGAGTCTGCGGCATGAGGCGCTAAGTCTGGCGATGGCCAGACAATGGGTTAAGTTGACACAGTTGCATAGATTTTGAGACGACCAACAGACTGGGCATGAGGGCAAAGGGGGAGTGGCGGAGAGGGAAGCGAGGGACATTTGTGCTGACACCAAAAATCATCATCAACAACAATAGAAGCAGCCTAAAACACCATCCCCAAGCCCAAAACCAACTAAGCCCCCTTCTTACCGACTCTTGAGTCGCAAATATTTGTCTGCAACACTCAGAAAAATAAAAAATAGTTAGTCCATTGAAACTAGACAATCGCCAATTATATTTTCTTGTTTTATTAGTTCAATATGCCAAAGTAGATTTTTTAAATTTATAAATAAAATCATATAATTCAAGGCTTATTTATGTATTGGTAAGCTTTTAGAATTTTTCTTGTCGGAGCTTACATTTGTTACTCTCCACAAATATTAAGTGCTATTGATAGAACTAAGACTGATTTTCTACCTATCATTCATATTAGAAACTATTTTCTTAAAATATAAAGTCTTTTTATTAAAATGGGCAAATTATACGAAATTTTGGGAAATCGGCTTTTAAGTCGTTGACCACATAAATTATATAAAGAAAAATAAATATTAGTTCTGATTTTCCGAGCAACGCTTTTCTTAATTCAAAAATATAAAGTGTTTTTGAAAATTTGGACATTTTAAAAATGAAATTTTTTGTTTTGTTTAGGCGACGCTTTTAATAATTTTGCATCATGATTTCGGCTGAGTGTATGCAAACTTGAGGCACTGTTCCTGGCTAACAGGCAGGCATCCAGTCAGTCAGTCAGTCCGTTAGTTGGCCAGAGGAGGAGGATGAGCGGCAGGCGGAACGGAGCGCAGCTGTTTGGGTGTCGCTGCATGCGTCGAGTTTCCGCTCCAGATCATAAACAAAGTTAAAGGAAAAGCGCAAGAGTTATGCTCGTTTCATGTACCATGTTCAGTGTCGTTTCCATGCGTTCCTGCCGCACATGGCAGCGCCTGCAGATATTTTGCATTGCATACTTTTAGGCAGCGCATGTTATTGCTGCCATTTTGTTGTCGCCCGTCTGCCTGCGGGTCAAAAAAAGCATGAGCAACAATTAAAAGCAGCCGAGCTGAGCTGAGCAGCTGCAATAGCAACAAATAGCCCAGCGGCTGCATTTGCCAACTAATTGAAACGCCCTCGTTTTTAGATGTGCACATAACGCCTGCTATACACCTAGAAAGAGATGGCAGCGAGAACCAAAAGAGACACAGACACAGAGAGAGACAGAGAGAGAGAGAGAGAGAGAGAGAGAGAGAGAAAGAGAGAGAGATCGTATGTGTGTGTGAATTTAACTGACTGCTCAATGGAATTTCATCAAATGTTTGTGTGTAAGAATGTTATTTGATCAAATTTCGCTTTGGCTTGAGTGCTGGCTTAAAACTGACATATTACTGCGAAGTGCATTTTCTACATCAGTTAGAACGCATTTCTTCAATGTTATCAGGCGATATTTTTGAGTGCTAAGCTTTCTGACGGCAGACGATCTGGTACTCGATAACAAAACTCAAAAGCAAACAAGTGGGAAAGGATTATCTTCGGCGTGCCGAAGATTTTATACTCATTTCGAACCCTTAGACAATTTCACTCTGCTAACTGCAGCACTTTCATCTGTAAAAATTGATATCATATGATATCAATTTGAATTGATATATTAAATTTATTTCAAGTTGTATGGCAGTTTTAAGATATAGTGATCCGATCCGGCCGGCTCCGATCAATATGATGTATGCTTGTATAATATGTATCTGTGCAAAGTTTCATTGCGATAGCTTTGAAAACATGGGATTTATGGGCAAAACCGACTTCCAGTTTTATGGCAGCTATAAGATATAGTGGTCCGATCCTGCCGGTTCCGATCAATGTTATGTATGTTTGAATAATATGTATCTGTGCAAAGTTTTATTGCGATAGCTTTGCAAACATGGGATTTATGGGCAAAACCGACTTCCAGTTTTATGGCAGCTATAAGATATAGTGGTCCGATCCGGCCGGTTCCGACCAATGTGCTGTCCCTTTAAATAATAAGTCTCTGTGCAAAATTTTATAGCGATAACTCAAAAACTGAGGGACTAGTTTGCATACATACAGACAGACAGACAGACAGACAGACGGACATGGCTAGATCAATTTGTTTTGTCATTCTAAGCATACTGGCAGTAACTTTAACCGACGCTTCATTTCACAGAATGGAAATTTAACAAGTGAGAATGGATTATCTACCGAGTGCTGAAGATTTTATACTTAGGCAATTTTCACTCTGGCACTGAAATTTCATATGCTGTCAAAAATCGTTTTATCGTGTGGCATTTAATTTTTTATTTTGTTCTAATAATTGGTGAATTTAGAATTAACTTTTGAAATATAAATTAATTTTCAGTTGTATGGCATAAGATAAAGTGGTCCAATACGGCTGTGTGCAAATAATAAGTGTGTGTGCAAAGTTTCATTGGTACACCTCAAAGACTAAGGCACTAGATAGCATATATACAGATAGACAAATAAGTAATATTAACATTTGACTTATATAAAATGTTGTCAATTAACAAACAAACGATTTTATAAGTATAAATAAATCTTATAGCACTGTTATTTGGACAATTGAAGTAAACTAAGTAAATAAAAAAGAAAGTCGAAACAAAGCTCAAATATGCAAGAGATCATTTGTATATCCAATATATACACTAGCACATATTATTGAGCATATTTGACGCTATACTGAAAAGTTGCATTGGGAGCGCAATAGAAGAAGAAGAAAGCGACGAAGAAGAGGAAGATGAATAGCAAGAGATCTAGCCGTTTTGGCTGCTCCCAAAAGTGTTTTCAATATCATAAATTTATAAATATCATCATTTGCCAGCAGACGCCTTCATTTCATAGTGCTCTATTGCATGTGTGTGCGTGTGTGTGTGTGTGTGTGTGTGTGTGTGTGTGTGTGTGTGTGTGTGTGTGTGGGCCCTGTGCCAAATGCTGCGACGACAACTCGACAGTTGCAATTCGTGCCTCGAGCAACGCGTGTCGAAAGTTGTTGTCGTTGTTAGCATTTTGTTTGTTGTTGTTATTGTTATTGTTATTGTTACTGTGTATTGTGTTGTATTGTTATTGTATTTAATTTGTGTGCAATCAATTGATAGCGTAATCAAATGACAAGTTGTTAAACGCATTCAGCTCGTCTCCGCATTTCCCATGCTGAGCGCGTAAAAGTTATCAATTAAAATCAATTTAATCGGCCACCTCCAGCGAAAATGCCAGCAAGAAAAAATGTAAACATTGAAAAGGAATTGAGATGGGGATGGGGATGGGGGAAAGGGGTATGGGAGGTGCTGGTCGCTTGCTTGTGGGGTTGGGGATTGTGCAGTCTGGGCAGGCAGCATAATTAAAAATTAATTTACCACACAATAAATATGCAAACATATTAAATGCCCACTATATGCGTGTGTGCGTGTGTGTGTGTGTGTGTGTGTGTGTGTGTGTGTGTGTGTGTGTGTGTGTGTGTGTGTGTGTGTGTGTGCGTGAAATGGCAAACGAAAAAGGCGAACAGAAATGCAAGATAATTTTTAATGATATTTGATTTTCATTTTTAATGGATTTTCTTGCTTTTGTCATTTGAATCATTGTTTTATCGCTATACACTGGTCAGCATATATAGTTTGCCGTTACATTTTCCGCTATTTGTTTACTTTCCAGACTTGTGTATCGAATTTAGTTTTCTTAGTCAAAAACAACATAGTATAATACTCTGCGAAATCAAATAAAACGATCAATAAATTTGTAACATGTCAACATTTTAATGACGGCCACTGTACAAAAAAGCCACCTTCTAAAATAATAAAGAAAATCGACAAGTTTTCGTTCGCATTTAGCTTGCGGCTAATTGAAACGCATCAAAATTCCTCAGGCCAACCACAGAGTGGGAGAATAACAAACAAACAGACCGTGCCACATGTTTTCAAATTCCGGCGCTGACCCATTGCGTGTGCCCCACTGTGCCCCACTGGACCCCACTGTGCCCCACTGTGCCCCACCGGGGTACAACCAAACGCTAGGCGGGAGCCACGCGGCATTGCCTTGCGTATTCCGCGGATATTTATAGCCGGAGCAAACTCTCAGCAGCGATGCTCAATAGACGCAAACTATAAATAAACATCGTATACACCAACCAAATATGACAACCCCCCTGCCCCACCTGACCCCTAGTCATCACTGCCGCCCCCACCACCACATGGCACAAAAATGCAAGTGTCACAGAAATCGAACTGCAAAAATCGCTTTAATTTCTAATTCAAAACAACTATTGTTATTTTATTTATTTAAATATTCTCTTTCAAATTCTATGATATTGTGTACAATAGATCTCTATTCTAGCAAGCGCCCAATATTTAGTTTGTCATCTTAAAAATCCGCAACTTATCGAAAACGTAGCCGATATTTAATCCTTAGACCATATCGAACATGGTTTCGCCTCTAGCTTAATAATATTACATCTTAAATTGATTCATTTAAATATTTCGCATTTCATATGAACCAAGCTCATAACATTGATCTCTAAACTGAACCGATTTCCAAGCACGAGGACATTTTGTTGGCATGGTTTGTCCTTGAACTGAATACATGCGGTTGTACTATATTTCTAGTTTCAGAAATCAAACTGCATTATTATCAGAAATGAAGAATACTATTTTTTGACATTTTTTTATATTTTTTGAAACACAAAACAATAAGAAATAAGTTTGAAGGTTTCGTTAGCTCATATGAGATGCATTTAAGAATTTAGAGAATAAGAATAATAATTAGAATATACTTGAACTTCTTAAAAAAAAAACAACATATATCTGAAGAATACACCATATCATCAAAAAAAAAATTAATAAATTTTTAAATATAAATGTGATTTGAAAAAACGAAACAGAGTAAAACGCTTGCTACGGGCATGACTTTTTTCGACTTGCATAGTATTTTGTATCTAAAATACAATGGAAGCTTCAAAGTTAACATTTTTATAAATCAGAACGTTCATATCTTCTCAATATTTATAATCTTTAAAATTTTTGTTAAATGAACTTTAACATTTACACTGTAAAGAAAGGTCGCAAGAAAGCGATTAATAAAATAGTGGTAAAGAGGTGTTATAGGGGGTGCTTGTTTAACTGCCCAAAACTAAACTTACATATTGGAAAACAAAATAAAACAGAATGTTTTTATACTCTATCGAAGAAAATTGTATATTAAGTATGTGCTGAAGTTTGTAACGCATAGAAGGAAGCGTCGGAGACCCCAAAAGTTACTGCCAGTATGCCTAGAATGACAATACAAATTGATCTAGCCATGTCCGCCTGTCTGTCTGTCTGTCTGTATGTATGCAAACTAGTCCCTCAGTTTTTGAGCTATCGCGATAAAAATTTGCACAGACACTTATTATTCCAGGGGACAGCACATTGGTCGGAGCCGACCGGATCGGACCACTATATCTTATAGCTGCCATACAACTCGAAGTCGGTTTTGGCCATATGTCCCATGTTTTTAAAGCTATCGCGATACAAATTTGCACAGATACTTATTATTCAAAGAGACATCACATTGGTTGGAGCCGGCCGGATCGAATCACTATATCTAACTGCTACACAACTGGCAACAAATGAAATATTTTGCAACAAAACAAAAAAAATGTTACGCGACAAAACGATTTTGTACAGCTTATGAAATTTCAGTGGTGCAGTTGGCAGAGTGAAAATTGCCTATTTGTTCGAAAAGAGTATAAAATCTTCGGCACGCCGAAGATAATACTTCCCCACTTGTTGATTTTACTTTCGCAAAAATATAAAAAATTTAGAGTGTTGTTTAAATTTCTTATTTTTATTTTGTATAATTAGTAAGTGTAGAACCTGTACATCAATTTAGTACTATAACAAAACATATGGGGTTGTTTTTATAAAAGAAAAAAATTAAATAAAAGTAGAAGTTGTTAATTTTATACAAAAATTAAAAAATATGTTCAAAAATGATAGCTATTCAGAATGAATGAATGAAATAAAATCAAATTATGGTCAGGAAAATGTACTTGACTAATACTAATTTCAATAATGTCAATTTCGGGCAAGTCTATGGGAAAGTTGACTTAAACGAAAAGCTAAAAACTGGCAACCGGCTACGGCTACTGGCAATTTTGTTGGGGAATGTGGCAACTGCTGCTGTACACCTGTTGAGGCGCGTGGCCAGCGTTGAGTGTCTTTTAATTGCCAGCTGTTGACAACAGCGAGTCGCAGCTATGAAGAGGGGGACGACAAGATTGGGCCATTGGGCCAACGGGCCAACGGGGCGTGTGATTAATGAGCCGGACATGGCATGGCAGTGCAATTAGAATACAATTAGCAGGGAATGTGGCCGAACGTCACTAATGAGCACTTTTGTTTTTGCATGCGGCATTTCAGCAGAGGCGCCACCACAAGCATCCGAGGCAGCAACAGCCACAGCCACAGCAACAGCAGCAGTCAAAGGCGCCTTCGCTGCCATATCGCGTGGAGCACTCGGAGCTGTTTGGACGCTATTTGGTGGCGAATCGTCAGCTGGAGGCGGGCGAGCCGCTCATAAGCGAGGAGCCGCTGGCAATCGGTCCCTGTGTCAGCTGCGAGCCCGTCTGCCTTGGCTGCTATCAGCCGGTGCGCCTCCAGCCGGAACAGTATCGCTGCCCCGGCTGCCATTGGCCCATGTGTGCATCCAGCTGCCGTGGCATGCAACAGCGCACGGGTCACAGCTCCGAGGAGTGCCAACTGTTCGGCCAGCGACGCAAGCAGGCGGGTGAGCTGCTCACGCCACATGCCACATTGGAGCAGGTGCGCGATCTCTACGAACTGGTGCTGATCGTGCGCATTGTGCTGCTGCGGCAGCAGTCACCGGAGCAGTACGCCCAGATCCGGCGCATGGAGTCGCACACGGAGCTGCGGCGCGAGAATGCCACGCTGTGGCAGCACTACGAGCAGAAGGTGGTGCAGCGTCTAAGGAGCGACTGGCAGCTGGCGGCGCTGGCGGCTGAGGCGGAGCTGCACGAGATCTGTGGCATACTGGATGTCAACTGCTTTGAGATTGGGCAGCGTGGCGCCAAGGCGCGCACGCTATATCCGAGCGCGTTCCTGCTCGCGCACGACTGCTGCCCGAATACGGCGCACACGGATGATCCGCGCTCCTTCGCCATCCTGTTGCGGACGTCGCGTCGGGTGCGCGAGCAGGAGCCCCTAACGCTCAGCTATGCGTACACGCTGCAGGGCACACTGAAGCGGCGCACCTTCATCCAGGGCGGCAAGCTGTTCTGGTGCCAGTGCCAGCGCTGCGCCGATCCCCGGGAGCTGAGTAGCGACTGCAGTGCCCTCGTCTGCACATCCTGCCAGCTGGGCAGCATTCGGGCCAGCGCGCCGCTGGATCAGTCCGCCGACTGGGCGTGAGTATTCCATCCCATGCGCTAGCTCCTCCTAGACAGAACCTGGAGCCAAGTACAAAATACTTGAACTCAAGTACGGCTCCATCAATCCGTATATCCTAAATGAAGCTATTTCGGAAGAAAAAAAAATATATTTTTACACTCTTTTCGAAGAAAATAGTATCTTAAGCACATTGGTCGGTGCCGGGCGGATCGGACCATTATATCTTATAGCTGCCTTACAACTCTAAGTCGGTTTTGGCCATAAATCCAATGTTTTCAAAGCAATTTCTTTAAATTTCCTTGTACAATTGAACATCCTTATAACTCATCAATGGGTAAAATTGCAAAACGATTGAGTCATGTCTGTCTGTATGAACACGCGGATATCAGAGACTACAGGAGCTAGAGACTTCATATTTGGAATATAAGTTCTCCTAATCCCGGGACAGATCAAGTTTATTTAATTTTATCGATAACTCATCCCGTTCAAAAGTTATCGATAAATTTTGATTTCATACTAGCGTTTTTGGTCTATAACTAACAAGTTATAAGAGCTTTTTGTATCTCACCACCCAATCCCCCCAAAATGTTAAAAACCCCATTTTTGAAGGTATGAACTTGCAATTTGGTTTGGTCACCCATTTTGTTGCCAATTTGATGCCCAACAATTTTCAATAAGATCGGACAATAAACTCAGAAGTTGTTTAAGCTTTAACCTTCCATGGTTTGGGGCTCAGTGAAGAAGCAAGATAACTGCTTTAACTGCTTGCAGCATGTGTTTTCTTGCATGTATGTACACTGATAGGTTAGTATAAATGAATGTGAAGACTGGGTTCAGGGTATCCCCTAGTCGGGCACTCCCGACTAGAGCACTCTTGTTTTTTTTTTTGCTTACTACTAGAGAATAAATTTCATTTCGCTCTCAGCTAATATTTTGTGTCCAGGATTAATATTTTAGTTTTTGTACTTCAATCAAGTAGACTCAACTGTCCTTGTTATTGTCATTCAATCCTGATATAGGCTGAATTCAAGAATTCACTTTGTGTTTCCTTTTTGCAGCTGCGATCGCTGCGATCGTCGCCTCAGCGCCGTCCAGCTGGAACGTCTGCTCGACCGCATCAACGAGGATCTCGAGGACATCGATGTGCACGACATTCCAGCGCTGGAGAACTTCCTGATACGGTGAGTCCATCGATCAGCTGGCAACGTTCAAAAAATGTTCAACTATCGCAAATAATACTACAGCTAACATTTAATTTTTCTTGCCTTACATATATATATATATATATACATATATATATTTCTCATCTGAACAAACGCAAACTTTTAGTATAGAAACAACAATAACCAGCTCTTCAGATACCAAATTTAATAATAAATTCGATTGAATAACAACCTGTTCTATATAATCTCTGGAAGAAACATAATTCGATTTAATATGAACGTGTGATCTACGAGTATATATTTCAACCAATCGATTTTTGGAACCAATGGCACTATAGGGACCGAAGACAAACGATGATAATATAATATACCAAGGAGTATTTCGTTCCATTTTTCCAAGAGTAGTTTGCTTGTAATTCCAAATTCTAAATGCAATGAATTGTTACGCAAAATTTTATGTTGAAAAGTAAAAAAAAAATACTTATAAAACATTGATAGGGTTTCTGTTAAATTCAATAAGTATTATCTTACAATAACTAAATAAGCAAAATATTATTAATACCATTTACAAATACAATGTTTTAAAACTCTTACAAACTATTTTAAAAATATGAACAAATTTCTTGTCGCTACTAACTTGTGCTGGCTTAAAGGAAAGGAGATCTATAGCCTCTATAAATGGACTTGCTTTGCATATTTCGCCTCATGGTTTGTATCACCAGCATTGGGGCCAAAAGTGGCAGTTAACTTCAAAACTAGACATTGACCAGGCACCATTGGAATATTTCCCGTAGGTATCGTGAGGTGTTGCGACCGAATCATTATCTGATGTTATCGGCCAAATACTCGCTGTGCCAGATCTATGGACGCATCGAGGGCTATCTGCTGCCGGAGATGACGCCGCAGGATATAGCACGCAAGGAGCGCTACTGCCGCGAGTTTCTCGAGATCATCGATCTACTCGATCCGGGTCTGACGCGTCTGCGAGGTGTGGCAAACAACACAAAACAAATATATTCCAGCCAACTTTTGATCTTCTGACTTACGATCCACAGGACTCATCATGTACGAGCTGCACGCTCCGATTATGGTTCTTGCCCAGCAAGGCATGCAGAGTGGCCAGATGAAACTGCCGGAGTTTCAGAAGCGCATCAAGGAGGTCGTCAAACTGCTGAAGGACAGCGCACATATCCTGCAACTCGAACCACCCGGTTCCAGTGAACACGAAATGGGTCTGGCCGCTGCCGATGCACTCGAGAAAATCGGCTGTTAATACAATGCTACACTCATTTATAAAGATATGTGTTAATATTGCTGTAACTAATCTATGTGAACTCAACTCCAACTGCAGCTGTGCTGATGAAACTTGCTATAGATGCTTCTTAATGTAGTAGCTGGCAATTATTTCGGAAACGACCAGATTGCATCAATTTATTATGCAGCTATCATAGGAACGATCGTTCGAAAACTAACTTCCAATATGGAAAACCAATTTTCTTGTTTTGTTTCTTGTCTTATTGATAATTTTATGCATAAATATATAGTGTTAAGTTCTGTTTAATATTTCAAAGGTTTCTCGAAATAAAATATATGAATACTACCAGCTATAGCAAATATTTCGCAACCGACCAGATTGGATCAATATACTATTATAAGATCGCACAAAAATTGTGTAATAATATAAAATGTTCTAATGTTAAATACAGTATAATCTCATTAATACCCACAACTTGTCTCCAGTCAATGCCTGGAATATGAAAATAGCTGGATTATAGACACATACAAAAATTCGAGAAAAATATGCAAAACTGGGTTTCTACATAAAACGTTATAATTAATTAATTCTTTTTTTATTACAATTGGGTATGACTGAAACGTTTATTTTATTAAATTAAAGTCCTAAAGTCGGAAAATAGGTTGAACTGCTATGAAGCACTAATAACTTTCGACTTTATTTCAGAAGCAATTTCGAATAATGGGTTTTCTATTAAAATCAATACATGATACGGGCTCCAAATCCCTATAAATGCCCATCCACGACTTAAAACTCATATATGGTTACTATCCCAGGGCAGTTTTGATCATAGTTTGAACTGTACATTCATTATGCAGCTATAAAATAATATTTCTACATTAAGAAATAAAACTAAATTGAAATTCAAGATTATTGAGGTCCGTTTTACAGATTAGCAAGTTTCCGAAGTATCGAGATTTTGCTGTATTTGCATATAGCGGCACAAATATGGAGTGTAGAGATCATATTCATATTGCATAAGTTATTCGGATGTAATATACGAATACAACCAACAGTTGTGAAAAAAGCTTTTAAATACACGCATTAAAATCTGATAATAATGCAGTGAAATCGCATTAATAACATTCAGTGGCGCAAAGCGGAAGTTGAGTAAAGGAAATTGTGAAACTTGCAACAAATTTTAATTAGCCAAGATTTCGCTGCGACTCGTTCATTATCCTTGGGTCACAATGTAGCCAAGCAAATCGAAATGGTAAAACTGAAATCTCTGTCGCCTTTTGTTTTTGCACTTCTTGCTCTTTGCCTTTGTATGTACTTAGTATGAAAAATGCAATAAAACTCCGAGTTCAGTTCAGTTCAGCTCAGCTCGACTCGGCTCGGCTCGACTTGGGTTCAGTTGGGTTCAGCTCACAATCGTTGCCAACTAATTGCCCCTCGAAACGGAAACTCACAGCGACAACCGAGCAACTGCAACTGTAATGGCCAGAGAAGGCGCTGATGCTTTCCTTTTGACACGCCCACTCCTCGTTTGCGCCATTGATAGTTGACAGCAACTTTTACTTTTATCACAATGTTAATTAATGCACACTTTCGACGCCGCATTCAATTTGATGGCAACACAACTTTTCCCACTTTTACGTTGGCCTGACAACGCCCAAAAAAAACAAACGCCCAACTGACAACAACTCCTCTGTGCTTGGTTTAGTTGGTTATTGTTAGCTGGTTGTCATTAGACTGTCAAGTGTAGCATAAATCAACTTTAAATGCACCGATTCTTGTCAGTGTCTTAAAGCAATGAAACCATATTTATAAAATATTACATTATTGTATTATTATACCCTAAACCCATTACAAATGGGTAAAAATTGTGTAATGATGTTGTTCAACGTATGTAACAGGCATAAGGAAACATCTCCGGCCATATAAAGTATATTTATTATTGATCAGTCGATCTCCGTCTGTCTGTCTGTCTGTCTGTCTGTTATCTGTATGAGCCCGCGGATATCAGAGACTTTAAGAGCTAGAGACTTCATATTTGGAATATATGTTGTCGTAGTCCCGGGACAGATCAAGTTTGTCTCAATTTATCGATAACTCGTCACATTCAAAACGTATCGATAAATTTCGATTCCAGACCAAGGTTTTTGGGCTATAAATTCTAAGTTTAAAGAACTAGAGGCACCAAATTGGTAATATATATAATATCGAGTAGCATACACATATAACAATAAACACAGAGGTTGCTTAAGATTTAACTTTACATAGTGTGGAGTTCTGAGAAAAAGCAAGCTAACTGCTTAAACCGCTTGCACTGCTTGCATTAAGTATGCACACTGATAGTTTAAAATGAATAGTCGAGCGCTCCCGATTGGAGCACTCTTACTTGTTTTTTCAATTATCAATTATGCCATTATTAATTGTAATTTTAAATTGTAAAAAATTTATATTTTAATTGACAAATTTAAATTTAATTTTCTATATCTGACATAATCTACTTGACAGTAAAAATAAATAGTATATGACCTACAAATTGAATTCCTCTGTTTTCTTCTGTGCAGCAATTCGCATTAACTATTCAAAGGCTTATCTAAGGCAGTAATATTTTCAATTACATATTATGTATCTGCAAGCAACAGGTAGATAACCGTTTAATGCACTGCTTATTCAGTTACTACACTTAAGCGGAAATAGAAGCACAGCCATCATCCAAAGAATGAAGCAGAGCGCACACAAACACAAACACACATACACATGCACATACATATACACACACATACACACTTGAGCTAAGCTGAGCTGAGCATATGGTTAAAAAGAGTAAAGGAAAGCATACGTAAGAGTGCATTGCATTTCTTTATTTCATAATCATTGTGTGGCGAAAAGCAACAGCAAACAACAATAACAGTAACTATAACGGCAACAACAACAAGAACAACAGCAAACAAGTAATAGTGCTCTAGTCGGGAGTGCCCGACTAGAGGATACCCTGAAACCAGTCCTTCCATTCTTTCATACTAATCTATCAGTGTGTATACATTCATACATGTAATGGAAAGTAAAATCTTAACTAACTTCTGTGATTAGTGTCCGATCTTTCTGAAATGTTTGGGGCATAGCATTGGCTATAAAGTGTGTGACCAAACCAAGGTTACACCTTTAAGAATTCGTTTTTTTTTACTTTTTGTGGGGACTGGGGGGTGGTATCCAAAAAGTTAAATATTTGTAACATATGTATGATATTCGAGATTATATTTGGGGCGTCTAGCTCATATAACTTTGAAGTTATGTCCCAAAAACGCTAGTCTGAAATCGAAATTTATCGATAACTTTTGAACGGGACGAGTTATCGATAAAATAATATAAACTTGATCTGTCCCGGGTCTCTAGCTCTTGTAGTCTCTGATATCAGCGTGTTCATACAGACAGACGGACATGGCTAGATCGACTCGGCTGTTGATACTGATCAATAATATTTATACTTTATATGGTCGGAGAGGCTTCCTTATGCCTGTTACATACTTTTGTTCAACTTCATTATACCCTTTTTACCCATTTTAAATGGGCTCAGGGTATAAAAATAACATTGCACAGTTAAGATAAAGTCGCACACAGCTCCACTTCCATATTCAGATGCTTGTGAAGGAGATGCAGATGCACATTTCACAGTTACAAGTGTCAGTCGGCCATTTGAGCGCCACAGGCGGCTTGGAAGGTGGTGGTGGGGGGGGGGGGGTATGGTATGTAAAATAGGGGTGAGGATAGGTTTCATAACTGCCACTGCTATGATATAAGCATTGAGGAGACCCAGTGGCACTCTGTGCAATGTGGTTGTCAATTAAAAAAGTTAAAAATTAGTAAAATTATTTTAAACTTTTAACTCTAAAATCTAAAAGAGCCGAATAATGATGATACGGTGGTCGCTCGATAACTTGACCAGATATTACTTTCCTAATTTGTAATACAATCGATATAATTTCTACATTTTTCATTAGATTGTAAATATTTGATAGTATATATATCTTTAATTTTACATATTTTTTCTAATTTTGTGTTGTACTGCGTCAACTTAAATGAATAAATAAGTCAAAAAGAGCTTCAGAAATAGGAATCTTAGGCAAGAATAACCACGAAGCGTCCAGAGTATTTCAATATGATTATATAATTATTATTCACTCGATCTTAGCATTGATTTGGAATCGATTTGGTGTGAAAAAGTCAGATTGTGGTAAGCACTTTCAGCTGCGAGTCCCATTGGGGTATATGCAGGCATGCATGCTGCACATAGATATAAGTAAGAATGTGTGTGTGTATAGGTGTGCATCTGCAAAGGCATAAATGAAAGAAAAACAAGAGACGGCCACAACTAAAAGCGTACGATAAATATAAATTGCATTGTGCAATAATCTTCATAGTGCAACAAAGCAAAAACAACAACAGCAACAACAACAACAACAAAAACAACACACAAGAAAAGCGACGGCTACAAGAAGCATCGGCAAAAGGCACGACAACAACACGCAACAGAGAACACAATGAGAATCTGAAGCTGGAGCTGCATAAAGCCACATAAAAAATAAGACGATGCAGGCAGCCACAGGAAGTGCAACAGGAGCAGAAGGAGAACGAGGAGCAGCAGCAGGCGGCGCAACAGTAGCAGCCAGGATGTAACCACACAAAGTAAACGAGGCAGACAGGTTGCCTAACAGGCTGCCTGGTGGCTGTTGGTGGTGCGAGGATGCAGACTGGCTTTCGCTTCTGTTGTGGCTGCCTGCTGCGGGAGCCTGCTGCCGTTGACTGCGTAATGGGCCAGAGCCAAAGACATTGACGTTGCATCAGTGGGACACATGCGGCTTGAGGATAGCAGCTTCGATTACAGCAACTGCAACTGCTCCTTATACAAGTCCTACGGCCCTCAATTGCGCAACTGATGCAGCCGTTATTTTGCAAATGCATTCCTCAATGATCCATTTGAGAAGTCAGCAGCAAAGTGAGCTGTCGCTTTGTCTTAGCTTTAAATTTATAATTATGATTGAATTTTTTTCAACTTTTTTAAACAAACTCTTTTTAAAATGTATGATTCTTTGCTTGCTGAAGAATAATAAAGAGAGCTTAGAGTATCACTTGTCAAATTATATATGCCGACCAGTGTTAACTAACTCCAGTTTACATAACATAACCTTAATTTCTATATATGTAGATCGCAATTCTGTACTGAATACTTAGCCTCACTAAATTAAATTAGATAAATAAAAAAGAAGCTCAACAGCTTTTAAAGGGTTGTCACAAACCTAATTTATCTCTATTTAAAAGTTGCATTTCTGTTTGCATCTTTTTAGTATACCAAAATAGAAAAATGCAATTAATTTCGCAATATGCTGATTCAGTTGCTGGGATGAGATCTGTATTAAAAATAAATAAAAGCTATAAGAGGGAAATCACTTTGCATTATAATTCACAAAGGTAATAATGATGCAAATAATATTTAATTATCATATAATTACTATTATACAAGCTGATGTTACATAAGAGCATAATATGACGTATACGTATTATTATCAATGCAATCATATATATTAGCATATAATCACTATTACACAACTTAAAAAGCTAACTAAACGGTGTATATATATAGATATATATATATAGTTGATGTTACATAAAAGTATAATATTACGTATACGCAAGTGTAGATTTTTCCACTCAAAGTGGGTCTGCCATTTTTAGTACAGTTGTGTATCAGCTTGAGCAGTGCAGATCCCTCTCAGAGGGACGCCACTGAGCTCGACCACAATGTTAGGGCAGCCAGTTGTGGGAGAGAGAGAGAGAGAGAGAGAGAGAGCTGATGATGTCGAGGTGTATCTTTTGTATTTACTTCTGCGCCACATGCAACATGCGGCAACAGCGACAGCGACAACGACAACGACAACGAGAATGAGAACGACAACGGCAGTATACAGCCGGGAGACCCCCAATGCGATGCTGCTCGTTCTTGTGCTTGTGGAAGCAAGGCTATCCAAAGTGTTGCTTATTAAAATAAAATTTATTGCTTGTTTGCTGATAAAAATGAAGACAGACGCCAGCCAGCCAACCCCCCAACCAGCCAGCAGGCAAGTTGCTTAGCCAGCCAACAAAAGCAGCCGCCAGGGGGCGCTGCTGTGGCAGCGTCTGTGTGTGTTGCACGTAAAAGTGTTAAAACGATAAGCGGCGATAGCGCAAAACATAAAGAATATTGCTGCAACAGGAAATGCAGCGTCATAAAGCCATAATGCCGCAAGACCACAGGACAAAAGGACCAAAGGACCGAAAAACACCGAAGGACTAGAGCAACTAAAGTCAGCCAGCTAAGCAGGTAAGCAGGTAACGAGACAAAAGCCGAAATACAATTAAAGGTGCAAAAAGGAATGCAAATAAGCGACCTGCTTAATAAGCGGCCAGCTGCACAGCCCGAACATCCTGCTGCCTGCTGGCTGCTGGCTGCTGCCAGGAGCCAAAGGCTACTTGGACATGCCTGCCCGCACTGCAACTGTGCCACTTGACAGTGCCACTCACAAGAGCAGCCGGCAACTGTCGCGAGAGTGTCTCGAGTGTCAAAGTTATTTGGCTCCCTTTTTCATTGTACTTACTACGTAAATACCCTTACACAGGGTATTCTCAACTGGAGTAACGAAATAATATGTGAGTACTGGTCTATGATAAAGGTCTATCCTCTGAAATTATCTCTCAATATACAATTTAAAACTATAAATCTCTAACTTTCCATCATTTATAGCTGACATGTTCGTCCTCGACTTTCAAGTTCTCTAGTTACGATTTATATGCTCAAAATGTGATCTAAATATTAACTTATAAATAAGTAATAGCATAAATGATGTGTTCAGCTCAGCTCAATGTAATATTCAGCTTTATTCATATATAAGTAATCTATCCTGCGATATATAACAAAGTTAAACTTTAAAGGAAATAATAAATATAGGAAAAGTCTTTGACTGGTTTACCAATTGTTGAGAAAGAATATGATATATTTACGATTACTATAGAGACTATGTACCACCGATATATTTATCATAGAATTATTATTGTTTTGTCCACCATACACACCATATACAAATATAAGGATTTATTCTCTGCATATTGGGCTATATTTGATACCTTTTGCAAGTTGTTCCAAATTGAGTCTAGTTCTAAAATTAATTTATTTAATTTGCCCTCTATTTTCTGTAATTCCTGAAGGGTTTAAATATAAAACTTCTTTGGCTATATTATATATACAAACCATTTTGGTCTTAAATTGAATCAATTATTGCTTATTGTTTTCTATAATACGCGCGATATGAGTGTATGTATAAATTTATAAGTGTATATAATAGCAAGAGCATTTCATCTTCGATAGCGCATAGTAATCTTGCATAATCTTATGCTTGCCCCTTTCAAGTGCTTTGTCTAGACGCTAGACTGCAATCCCAATCCCAAGTCCCACTTGCAAACCCAATCAGCATCTGAAAAAGGAATCACAATTGCCAATCCGCATGTTGTTATAGGCCTATAATTTGCGCAATAGAGTTAACAAATCGCAATGTCAGATGCTACTTCAATATGGTCGCATTAGTAGTTATTGTAGCCAATCTCGCTGAGCAGGGTATTGCCATCCGATGAGGACGAGGCGCCCGAGTCCTGCATGTTGCGCAGCATGCGATGCCGGAAGTGCATTGTCCTCAAACGTTGCATGCGCCGCTTCAGGTTGCAATAGACGGGACAGCAGTCGGGAAAGGGCTTATACATGAGATCATCCTCATCGCCCTGCTCGCACTGCTCGGGCAGTATGTCCAGACAGCTGGGGGGGTGGAAAAGCAGTAAGACAGGTGAGTGCCACAATGGCAAGAAATATATTTTGGGGACATGCAGTTAGTTGGGGGTTGCATTAGGCATGCGACTAGAAATCTTTTGGATGACACTACTCGTTCGGTCTAGACATTTTTTCCACTACGAAAATAGACCTGGAGCGCGGCACTATCTGATTGTTCTCGCAGAACAGATTCGAGCAGAGGCTGAGCAGAACCAGACGGCGTGGCAGAAACTTCGACTGCTCCCACATGCAGCGACGATAGGTACCTGTTAAGCAGTAATGGAGTAAAGATACTGAATGCTGTTCCTGCTCCTGCGACGCCTGCCAACCACTTACGCAATACGCTGTTGTCGTCCTCACTGGAGTCGTCATGCGAATTGTAGCCGCGCTGCTGAAAACGCTTCATGTGGAACTGGCCAAAGCCGTCGCAGCAGCCCAGATAGCCCAGGCCGATGGCCAGGCTCAGCAACATTCCAGCGAGCAAGTGCATCATGTGCATCCCAATGTATGTATGTGTATGTGTGTGTGTGTGTGTGTGTAATCTCTGTGTACCACGTTCGAGGCGGGCGACTGATGTGTGGCAACTACGCGCCCAACTCACACCATGGACCTCAACAAGCGCGGCCGCTAAATAAAAGCCCACATTACGTATACGCAATGCAGTGCCTCGCTGTGAAGTGTGTGTTTGTGTGCGTGTGTGTAGCTAAATTGGCTGCGGCACTTGATTAAATCAACAAACAAACAAAAAACTTGCGAATGCAAATTTTTGCGTTTTACATGCGCCTATGATTAATACCCCATTCGAGTACTCGCTATTAGGGGAACGAATGTGAATATGAATACGGGTATGATGGGTCTGAGTATGTGTATGAGTAGATTCGCGGCTGGACTGTATCAACTGCCATCCGCCGAATTTGTGTGAGCAGTCTGTCATAATTGTCGCCCAGTTTAATCTCAACTACACTCCCTCCGAATGTCAAGTGCAACTTGTGCCGCAACTTGGGGCTAGTCATCTAACACTAAATTGTGTATTTATAGTTGTTAAACTTTACATGCAAGACTTGCGTAAGCTAGCAAACTTCTGCTCAAGAGTTGCCCCACTTAGAATTGCCAAAAGCTTGAACAAAACTTTATTTAAAGCAACAACAAAAAATTGCATGACCTTTATTGCTGCTGTTTCTTCTGCACTTCGAGTGCTTGCAAGCTACTTAAAAGCTTTTTAAGTTAAGCTTTAATCTGCTTTTCACTTTTTTCTAGCCGCAACAAAGAGATTACATAAGAAATATGGAAGTACACATCAAGATTTACTTTTATTTGTTACCCAGCACCAGAAAATAAGTTCGTTACACAGTTCACTTAATACGGTTCATTATTAATACAAATCATTTGCTGTAGTCAATGCATCCTCCAATCTGCAAACAATCAAAGTCAACATTAACTTAAATTTTAGCCGAACTCAGTCGCAAACCATTCTACAGTGTGGTGTCGTGCCTGAGTCAGTTGATGTCGAAGACGATATAGTAATGTCCGGCGTGGTAGATCCAATTATCGTTGTCCGCAGAGGTGGATGCTCAGAGACACCGGTTATCTCTTCTGGACCCAGAGTACCAGTCGTCATTGTCTCCTCTGGCGAATAGTATAAATATTGGTACAGAATCACCAGGTTACAGGTTACTGGTTTCTCTGAAGAAGATGATTCCCTTGGTCCATCAGTAGTTGACGATTCAGTACTTTCATGTGAAACTGTACTAACTGTTTGCTCATTTGTAGAGTCTGAGGAACTGGTTGCAGGTTTCTCCGAAGATGATGGTTCCCTTGATCCATCAGTAGTTGACGATTCAGTACTTTCATGTGAAACTGTACTAACTGTTTGCTCATTTGTAGATTCTGAAGAACTGCTTACAGGTTTCTCTGGTGAAGATGATTCCCTTGATCCATCGGTAGTTGATGATTCAGTACTTTCATGTGACACTGTACTAACTGTTTGCTCATTTGTAGATTCTGAAGAACTGCTTACAGGTTTCTCTGAAGAAGATGATGCCCTTGATCCATCAGTAGTTGACGATTCAGTACTTTTATGTGAAACTGTACTAACTGTTTGCTCATTTGTAGATTCTGAGGAACTGCTTACAGGTTTCTCTGAAGAAGATGATTCCCTTGATCCATCGGTAGTTGATGATTCAGTACTTTCATGTGAAACTGTACTAGCTGTTTGCTCATTTGTAGATTCTGAAGAACTGCTTACAGGTTTCTCTGAAGAAGATGATGCCCTTGATCCATCAGTAGTTGACGATTCAGTACTTTCATGTGAAACTGTACTAACTGTTTGCTCATTTGTAGATTCTGAGGAACTGCTTACAGGTTTCTCTGAAGATGAAGATGATTCCCTTGATCCGTCAGTAGTAGACGATTCAGTACTTTCATGTGAAACTGTACTAACTGTTTGCTCATTTGTAGATTCTGAAGAACTGCTTACAGGTTTCTCTGAAGAAGATGATGCCCTTGATCCATCAGTAGTTGACGATTCAGTACTTTTATGTGAAACTGTACTAACTGTTTGCTCATTTGTAGATTCTGAGGAACTGCTTACAGGTTTCTCTGAAGAAGATGATGCCCTTGATCCGTCAGTAGTAGACGATTCAGTACTTTCATGTGAAACTGTACTAACTGTTTGCTCATTTGTAGATTCTGAGGAACTGCTTACAGGTTTCTCTGAAGAAGATGATTCCCTTGATTCGTCAGTAGTAGACGATTCAGTACTTTCATGTGAAACTGTACTAACTGTTTGCTCATTTGTAGATTCTGAGGAACTGCTTACAGGTTTCTCCGAAGATGATGGTTCCCTTGATCCATCAGTAGTTGACGATTCAGTACTTTCATGTGAAACTGTACTAGCTGTTTGCTCATTTGTAGATTCTGAAGAACTGCTTACAGGTTTCTCTGATGAAGATGATGCCCTTGATCCATCAGTAGTTGATGATTCAGTACTTTCTTGTGAAACTGTACTAGCTGTTTGCTCATTGGTAGATTCTGAAGAACTGCTTACAGGTTTCTCTGAAGAAGATGATTCCCTTGATCCATCAGTAGTTGACGATTCAGTTCTTTCATGTGAAACTGTACTAACTGTTTGCTCATTTGTAGATTCTGAAGAACTGCTTACAGGTTTCTCTGATGAAGATGATGCCCTTGATCCATCAGTAGTTGATGATTCAGTACTTTCTTGTGAAACTGTACTAGCTGTTTGCTCATTGGTAGATTCTGAAGAACTGCTTACAGGTTTCTCTGAAGAAGATGATTCCCTTGATCCATCAGTAGTTGACGATTCAGTTCTTTCATGTGAAACTGTACTAGCTGTTTGCTCATTTGTAGATTCTGAAGAACTGCTTACATCAGTAGTTGACGATTCAGTTCTTTCATGTGAAACTGTACTAACTGTTTGCTCATTTGTAGATTCTGAAGAACTGCTTACAGGTTTCTCTGATGAAGATGATGCCCTTGATCCATCAGTAGTTGATGATTCAGTACTTTCTTGTGAAACTGTACTAGCTGTTTGCTCATTGGTAGATTCTGAAGAACTGCTTACAGGTTTCTCTGAAGAAGATGATTCCCTTGATCCATCAGTAGTTGACGATTCAGTTCTTTCATGTGAAACTGTACTAACTGTTTGCTCATTTGTAGATTCTGAGGAACTGCTTACAGGTTTCTCCGAAGATGATGGTTCCCTTGATCCATCAGTAGTTGACGATTCAGTACTTTCATGTGAAACTGTACTAACTGTTTGCTCATTTGTAGATTCTGAAGAACTGCTTACAGGTTTCTCTGATGAAGATGATTCCCTTGATCCATCGGTAGTTGATGATTCAGTACTTTCATGTGAAACTGTACTAACTGTTTGCTCATTTGTAGATTCTGAGGAACTGCTTACAGGTTTCTCTGAAGAAGATGATTCCCTTGATCCGTCAGTAGTAGACGATTCAGTACTTTCATGTGAAACTGTACTAAGTGTTTGCTCATTTGTAGATTCTGAAGAACTGCTTACAGGTTTCTCTGAAGAAGATGATTCCCTTGATCCATCGGTAGTTGATGATTCAGTACTTTCATGTGAAACTGTACTAACTGTTTGCTCATTTGTAGAGTCTGAGGAACTGCTTGCAGGTTTCTCCGAAGATGATGGTTCCCTTGATCCATCAGTAGTTGACGATTCAGTACTTTCATGTGAAACTGTGCTAACTGTTTGCTCATTTGTAGATTCTGAAGAACTGCTTACAGGTTTCTCTGGTGAAGATGATTCCCTTGATCCATCAGTAGTTGACGATTCAGTACTTTTATGTGAAACTGTACTAACTGTTTGCTCATTTGTAGATTCTGAGGAACTGCTTACAGGTTTCTCTGAAGAAGATGATTCCCTTGATCCATCGGTAGTTGATGATTCAGTACTTTCATGTGAAACTGTACTAGCTGTTTGCTCATTTGTAGATTCTGAAGAACTGCTTACAGGTTTCTCTGAAGAAGATGATGCCCTTGATCCATCAGTAGTTGACGATTCAGTACTTTCATGTGAAACTGTACTAACTGTTTGCTCATTTGTAGATTCTGAGGAATTGCTTACAGGTTTCTCTGAAGATGAAGATGATTCCCTTGATCCGTCAGTAGTAGACGATTCAGTACTTTCATGTGAAACTGTACTAATTGTTTGCGCCTTTGTATTTTTTGTTACTGTTGGTGATTCTGAAGAGCTGGTTCGAGGTTCCACTGACGACGTGGGTGGCGATCTGGTTGACGTTGTACTAGACGTTGTACTGGATGTTGTACTGGGTGTTGTACTGGGTGTTGTACATGGCAGGCAGTCGATGTTATTGCACTGCGGATAATTATACTTACCGAACAAGTGAGGCGTGCAGTCCCACATACTGATGGTAAAGTTTCAGATAAGCAGTGATTAGGAAAACGATGCAAGGATGCGGCTCACCTCAACCGATTCTCGCAGGTGCACCTGTAGAAGCATTTGGAGTAAAAGATTATACCATGTTGTTCGCATATGCCGACGCTGAGGACCGGTCCAGATTCGAAAGCATATGGTGACGCCCTGGCTGCGACCAGCTGCAGCAGCAACAGCAACAGTGCCGCCTTGAAAAGTAAAAGTTTCATTCCGTTTGCTGCACGCGCTAATACTCCACAAAACTTTGGCTCGAAAATCCAAAAACTTCGACTTCGGATGCGGAAGCGGATGCGGCTGCAAATGCGGATGAGAGTTGCTCGTTGCTCGTTGCTCGTTGGTTGCAGCGTTTCTGTGGAGGAGCCAAATGCAATGCCGCTTTATTTATATGGCAAACGGGGCGTGGCAAGCACTTGGAGTTGTCTGTAAAATCGTATAAATAATTTCTTGCAATTCGTTTCTTAAGCTTCGCCTCTCATCGCTATTTTGAAGTATGCACGAACGAAAATGATTACAAACTTTTCCAAACGACATCGTAAAAAGTTAAACAAGTTTTGCAAAAGCAACAGCAGCAGCAACAACAACAACAATAATAATAATAAGAAAGTAAAGCGCCACGATAAGTGCCAGCGAATTCCATGCATAATTGCATTCTGAATATTTATTTGCCGTTTTAGTTGAAGTGTTTGCGATCCCGCTTAACCGTCAACTGTTGCAGCACGTATACGCAGTGATGTACCAAATTGGTTTTTTTTCTGGTCGGATGTTCAGCAGCTTAAAGTCGTCGATGTAACAAAACACTGTATCGACCGTGCTATTTTTGTTCTCTTTTTTTTTCATTGAATCCGGACATTTTGAATTTAATCCATACAAATTAATATGAAGCTATTCATTTTTTATGTGAGCACCTTTTGACTCTAGGTTTATTTTAATGTAACTAATTGGTTCTGAAACCTTCTAAGACTTTAAACTGCCATTAATTTGTCTACTCTTTACCCGAGATCGAGGCTATTTTGTTCTTGCTTTCTTCTCTAGAAACTAAATTGTATGGAATTCCTTGAATGTTTCCCCACTCATTTATAAAAATGTATTGTTAGAATGCCATATTAAAGTAATTTGCCTGAGTTACTTAAAATGATATGCCCATCAAATCCCAATTACTAAGCAAATTCAATTGGTAACGTTTTTAATCAGTTGAGACATAGTTTAAAGTGTGTTTGAAGTAATTTAATTTCATTAAATTTATTATGGCTCAACATTAAATGAAACGCCGTCGCAAGAACAAAGCGTTTCAAGTGCCCCCCGCCGCCCGCCTCCCCTTGGCCCCGTCCACAATGCTTTTATTGGTCAGCAGCCAGATCCTTGCGCTTGAGTCCCAGAGATACTGTGCTATACTTATATTTAGAGCACGTTGCGCCCCAGCGAGCAGCCAGCAATTAAGTTTGCAAAAGTTTAAAGTTTTCCCAGCGACAACATTGTCTGGTGGCGACCCTTTGTTTGCACGTGGCCCAATACGTTGCCTTTGTGGATACCCTATGCCAGTTAGAGCGCTCTTCTAGGGGTGTCATTAGCCAGAGCAACGCTATGTGACAGGCTGCAAAGCTGTTCCTTTCAGCTGCTACACGATAGTCCTTCCAATTATCTCATTATTTGTTTAATGCGAAAAAGGTGTGTTTGGTTGGACAAGTACATTACTTTAATTTAGAGCGATAGTCACTAGAAAATTATCAAATTGACATCATATCTTTATTGTAGCTCAGTCCTTTCTTTTTGCAGTAGCAACAAACAAACATTCGCATAACTAAACTTAAAATTACCATATAAAATGCTTGTTTTAAATGTACAATCTCAAAATACGTTTACAGAGCATCTGAACGTCGTGCACGATTCGTGTCCCTGTAGCTGTAGGTCTTCCAACCCTGACGGGCTACCCTATGCTGTCCGCATCCGTATCTGTAATTGTGGCCGCGTCTGCACGTGTTGTTGCGAAAGGCGTAAACTGTATTTTTATGACACTAAACAAACAATTAACTCGACGCCTAAGCAGCGCGGCCAAGACAATGGCCAACAGACACACGCCCACACACACACACAGGAAGTAAGAGGGAGGGGAGAGCGAGAGAGAGAGAGAGAGAGAGAGAGAGACAGAGTGGGCGTGAGGGAGGTAGGTAGAGAGCTTAACTGGTCGCTGCGCCTGGTTACTTCATTTTTGGGCCTCATGTCAATTAGAATGCTAATTTTTATGCAAATTTTTGCGGATAGGTTTCAGTGTGTGTACCAGAGAGAGAGACAAAGACAAAGAGAGAGAGGGAGAGGGAGAGGGAGGGAGGGTGTACATTGTTTGTTGTTCTGGCTGTCTGGCTGTCTGTGCAGTGGCTTTGTCTGGCGCTTTGTTTATGTTCTTGTTGTTGGCGCCAGCTTGCTCTTTATCATGGACACGAGCAGTTGGCGGAAATAAACTAAGTAAATTCGCTCCAAAGGAAATTGCCAGCAGGTTGGCACAAATTAATGGACACTTTTGCCAGGCCAGGCATTCGGCTTCACTGCTTACAAATAAACAATCTTAAAAGCAGGTAACAGAATCACCATACCACAGAGACATTACCATAAATTCTGAAATTGAGAAGCATTCATTCATGGTTTTAGTAAATATTTATTAATGCATACAAATTAAAGTTAGGCAAAAAAAAAAAAAATAACAATAGTATATATATATAGTATAATAGAGCTGCAAAACTATGAATAACACTACTATGGCAGTCAATCGATAATAGTCTTCAATTGACTCAAAACTCCTGACGGAGTCTGCATACGTTTTGAGATACATCCTGTACGAAGACTATCGATAGCTCGTCCGCTTTAGTGTAGATACTTAGGTAGAGGTTATACCAGGTTATTCATTCAGTAGTGCTGCTGCTCACTGCCGAAAAATGTGAAGGTCTCATTACAGCGTATCTCGTAGCAGTCCGGAAACGAAGTGAAGTGCCTCGATAAGCGCAAATCGAAAATGAACTCGCAGTACGGATAGCTGTGAATATGAACATACGTGAGTAGTAGTTTGAGGAAATATGAAACGGTAACTAATTTATGGGAGTTCTTACAAAGTAGTCTAGCTTCAAACACAATTGCAATTGCTGAAGGCCCAAACGGAAGTAATATATTAACTATTACTATTACTAACAACGATACCAAACTCTAATATATACACAGCAAAAAATAGTAGTTTAAAATTCGATCTGATTCTCCAATTATAGTTGTAATGATGATACATGTGTAAAATATATATTAATTGAACAATACTGAAAATTATTGTTCCTTATAAGGCTTATCGACTGATTCAACTAACTGGTAAGGAAGATAAGCCATTCAAAGTTTAAATGAAGCTGAGAAAACGGTTCGTTTACTTTTATAGTATTAAATTTGAAAATTCTTCTAAAATAGTTAAATCTTTTGTAATTAATTGTAATCTACATATATATTTTTATTCGCGTTACATGTTATACGCTTAAAAAATTGACTATTTTGTTTTGAAATTTGGGCCAATCTATTTCATTTAATTTAATTTGTTAATTGCTTATCCAATTATATATGTAGAGCAATAATACGAAATATAAATAGTATAGTACATGCATAAATATATTATAATGTGTATTTCATAGCATTTAATCTTAATTGCTTTTTATTTTGCTCCCTCTTCTCTTTGCTCGATAAACTGTTTAAATTTAATACTTTTTTGGAACTGTTGTACAATACAATTTTTGAATTTATACCATTTTTATTTATTTTTTGTTCACTGTGTATTTATTTGTATTATATTATATGCGTGATATGAGTGTTCACAAAGTTCCTGAAATATGTGTTTCAAGGGTGGCAACACTCGCATCAGCAATGAAATGGCGCTGCCAGCTATTTTAACTGTTGTGCAATTCAAATGCTTACAGGCCCCCCCCCCCTCACACTACACCCCCTCTCTGCTGCCTTTGGGGTCGCAGCCCCTTTAGCACATAAAAAGCAGCAACCTAGCAAGTTTTGTTTTAAAATGCAATTCACACGAGTTGAAAATAACATAAATTGTAAATTGTATGTACGAGTGCGGTTAATGTTGGGTTTGGGTATCGGCTTGAGTATATATTTATATATGTATATGTATATGTATATGTTTGTGTTTTGGTTATGTGACTGTTGATTGCTTAACTTACATTGGCGGAAACCAGAGGAAGCAGCGATATGTGCAGAGTATGCCAAATGGGCGCTTGAATTCACCATCCGGCGTTTGTATCGAGCCGGAATTGTGCTTCTTCCAGCACTGCGAGGCCCAGCCTGTAATCAGACAAACCGTGTTCTCAGCAAACCAATTGTGTGTAATTAAACGATTCGCATTACTCATGATAATTACAGGTGGAAATTTGCAATCGAAATTCGATTTTAAAAACATGCCGAGATATATGAATTCGTAAGCACTTAAAATGCAGTTTTAACCCAAAACTGTTCGGTTTGTTACATGTTTCGCATAACTCATGCAAAAATGCGGCATCCATGGCGTATGCGTAACGCGAGGGATACATCAAATTTAATTTTAGACGCTCATTAACACACACACACACACACACGCATACATGAAATATGCCAAATTAAGTTTGCTTCAAAATACACACACACACACACATATGCGCGCGCGCGCGTTCGCACACAATGCATAACGCATACGCAACGTACGCCACAAAATCATGAAAAACATTTATGCAATTTTCATCAAGCCATAAATTAGCGCCGCACAAATACGAATACCAAAAAAAAATAAACAAAAACAAAATAGACAAAAATATCAAATAAAATGCACAATTGATAGACGATGAAAAGCACTGCGATGCGTTACGATACGATACAAAATACGAAATACGATAGAGGCCCATACGTACTGCCATAATTGTAATCACATAAACAGCATAAAATTAAGAGCAGCACAAATGTGATTGTTGTTGTGCCTTTGCGTGTGTGTATCGTTGTGATTGTTGTTGCTGTTGCCGTTGTTGTTGCCGTTGTTGTTGTTGTTGTTATCGATTTGGCCATTGCATAACAATCATTGACACAACCCTCGTCGCCTAGCATGCTCCAGTTTTTGGTGACTGCTCTCAGTGCTTGTGCCTGTGATTGTGATTGTACCCGGGCAACAGCAACAGCATCAGCATCAGCATCAGCATCGATGTTCGCCGTTTGTCTCGACGCTTTTTTAACTGCCATCAGCATCATGCGCGCCACGTCTAACGAAGCCTATGAAAACGCAAAGAAATGCCACAAGTATGATGTTGTTGTTGCTGTTGTTGCTGTTGTTGCTGCTTCTGCTGCTGCTGCTGCTGTTGTTATTGTTATTGCGCGCCTCTAAATTGATGACAATTGATAAATTATCGCACTCACTGGCTGCTGAGTGCGCTGAGTGCCAGGCGTAGTCGTAATGTGAGTGTTTGCGCGTATTTGCACGAGTGCCAGCCGAATTGGCTGCGCCCACTCAAATCTCAAATCTCAATTCACGGCCCAGCCCAGCCCTGTCCTGGCCCCGGCCCCGGCCCCAAAGTCGCAAGTCCCAAGTCAGCTCAGCTATGCTTAAACGTGCCTTCAAATGTATTCATTGACAGACTTAGAGATGTACAAGTTTCCATATTACATCTTTAAGTAATATCTAGAATTCTTTAAAGCAAACATTATTTTTGTGGAACGCATCCGCATTTTTATTTGCCTCTCCTTCTATAACTTTATTTCTATACCTAGCTTGTTATTTCTTTTAATATTTTATTTTACCTTTTAAAAACTGTACGGCTCGAGGTCCTGATCTAATTAAATTCAAAAAGGAACAACAATTTTCTTCATTTGATTTTCATTCCATATATTTTGAGTTCCTTCGAATTCGTCCCATTGAGTTGTTGGCACAAAGTCCAGTTTATCTGCTGTAGAGTTGAATACAATCCTATATTTACATCTAAACTTATTAAAAAGTATAAAAAAGTCATAATAAATATTTAAATAATAATAATTTTCTAATCATTATAAGAAATTAACGCTGAAGTCTAGGCCCTCAAATTTATCAAATCTATATCAAATTTGTTAATCAAACTCTGGTTATACACACAGAGTTATCTTTCTGTTTATCTGCATAAGGCGATTTCAATTTGATATACATCTAGTCATTTATATTTATGCATCTCATCTGCTCTGTATTTATGTAAATTCATCCGTATTTATGTATATTTCTATCTATTATTATGGACTTAATCCTTTTTGATATCAGCATCTGAAACCTCTTGTTTCTAAACCTCTATACAAAGTGTATCCGTTTTGTTTGTTTGTAATCATTATAAAAATCTAAAATAATATAAATATATGATAATAATAAAATAATCAAAATGTGAGCATCATAAAAATACCATGTGCCCATGGAAAAACTACATTAAAAACATAACTATCAATGACTAGTCCAATAGGATGAAATTTCAATAGATACAAAAACCAAAAAAAAAATTTCTAACTCTACCTCAGTATATAAATACCGCATATCTTCACTCCACCTGGATCCCAACGCTAACTGTATTTGGATATATAATCTTACATTGCCATCTCTAATTTGCGTATCATTTTGTATCTCCATGCAAACATCGCATGTGTGTCTGTATCTGCATCTATGATCGTATCTGAATAAATTCTTGGCACTGGATTTGGTTTCAGGCTTGAAAGCGCTCATCTGATGAAATTGTTGACACCTTTTGTGTTGTTTTGCTGCGTCAATCAGTCAGTCATCTGGCTGTCTGCGTGTCTGCCTGTCTGCCAGTCTGTCTGTCTGTCTGTCTATCTGCCTGTCAGCTACGGCATAGACGGGGGCAGGGCGATACGGTACAGAGGACAACTGCCTGGGCTGCTTCTCATAATTTGTAGCCACTTTTATTGTGCTATTTATAAAAAGCATTTTGCGCTTCGCCAATCTCAATGTGAATTTCGGGATAGATTCCCTCACACAGGAACACACAAACACATACACATGCACACTTGCACAGACACAGATACGCATACGGATGTACGCCCAGAGAATTTGCTGGCTTTAAAGTACATATTTACAGTTTTTAGCTACAAACTCAACAATTCACTTGCATTCACTTTAGTTTGATATTAGAAGTTTGTCCCGGAAGAAGTCTATTTTCTATGCTTATGCAGTGAAAACTTGAGCACGAAAAGCAAGCAAAATTAAAAACAAAATGTATTTCTCATACGTTATGCACTTATTCACTTGGTTTCTCCACCATATTGAATTATAATTTGAAATTGAAACGAATCTCAATTTACGAAACAAAGACAAGCACTTGAGGCGTACATTTCTTGATGCACCACACACTTTGCCGAGACCTTAGGCAAATTCACTCACTTGTATGCACACATTAAATTGCAGTCACAAAAAGCAAAATAATAGTAGTAATAGCAATGAATGCAAATAAACGAGATATGCATATTTTTGGGGTTGAATGTGTTTGGCGAGTGTCAGTTGCATTTTATGCGTAATGCGCAATTAATTTGTTCATAACTATTTCGAAATAATCTAATTTCATTGCAAAAATTGCCGTAATTTGCCAATCAGCATTGAAACTGAAGTCCGGCAATGCGCGCGCCCAGCAAATAAACGCAGCCCATCTAAAATTCTAACGAGCCAATCAACGCACAACGACCACGACCCAAATCCCAGATACAGATACTAATACAGATACATATATAGCTATAGCAATGGCTATATACGCTTGGAAATGCGTCGCATTACTGCTGATCTTCTGCATAGTGAGGAGGGTGCAAGGAGAGAGGTGAGTGGGCTTGGGGGGCAGTGGCCTTCAGCGATCAATGTCATTTCGTTTGATTCCATTAAAGTGCGACCCCAAAAAAGTCCAAAGTGGAAACTACGCAACAAACAAAGCGCAACGCAACGAAGCAAAGCAAAGCGAAAGTGGAAATGGGAATGGGAATGGGAACTGAGAATGGGATCTGGGCATGATGCGATGGCTATGACTGCGGCTGTGCCAATACACTATAGGAAAACGACCTTTTTTTTGACCAAAATAATAACCCATAAGCGAGATCTTTGGATTTGATATTTTGCCTTAGGTTAGCAATAAAACTATAGACCGTTCTCAGATCGGAGCACTATAATATAAAGTCTGTCAAAAGATATGTTTTCGCATGAACAACTTTTTTGCTTAATACCAATATCGGTTTACTTTATATTTTGATTATTTTTGTATTTTCGGCATTACAATTTTGATATTTTGTAAATACATTTTTAAAAAATATGCATATTCTGACGCGTTTATGATAAATAAATGGTTACATACTAATTCCTTTCATTTTCTCCTTTTGCGAAGCAAGTATAAACCAAACTTATTAAATTACATCCGAAAAGTATAACTTCTGTTGATTGTTATCTTAAAATTCTTAGCACTCGAAAATCGGTGTAAAAAATTGCACAATTTGTAAGCAATTGCTCACTGTTAGAAATAACAGCTGTTACTTAGCAGTGGTGGCTTCTATTAACATTTATGGCATATAACATTTTGCTGTCCTGCTTTTGCTGATGTAAAGAGAGTTACAGTTATTTTCTCCAGCAAAATGGTTTTGTTGCCCTATAGTACAGTGGCAGTGGAATCAATCGCAACCCTTTGTTGCCACATCACGTCCCCGACTCCAACTCCAACTCCAACTCGAACTCTAGCTCAAACTCGGCGCGACTGACGCAGGTGCGTAAGTTAACAGCTCCATTGACTACAGCCACATAATTTATCTTATTTTTAGTCCTGGCCAACTTTGGGCCATGACTTTTTGCCACGTTTAAGGCAAGTCCACCACCCGGCTGCCCCTACTCCGTAAGTAAAACACAAATTTCAGCATAACTTTGACTGGCTTATAAATGTCGAACGATTTATTTGCGGCTGTTTGCACAGGTACACAGGTAACATCCACCACAAAATGACAGCTTGGTGGGGCGATGCAGATATATATATATATATATATATATATATATAGAATTTAATATATTGTATATGTAGCTATATTCCTGCTCTGACGCGGCTAACAAAGTGTTTCAAATTTGTTTACTGCAACCAACAACAAACAAAAAAGAAGAAAAATGTGCGAATTGGTTTTGGCCAGCACTCAGGTGGGCGTTGACTGACGTTAAATGGGGCGTGGCAGTTGCCACTTGCACATGCCACGCATTGATAGCTTCTGTGGCCTTTTGGCCCCGTCTTTGCCATCAGATGAAGTGCGAATACCGTTATCGACTTGCATGTGTGTGCGTGTGTGTGTGCATGTTTGTGTGTGTGTGTGTGTGTGTGTGTGTGTGTGCGAGAGAGTGCAACTTTAATGGGCCACTCAGCTGCAAAATGAATGAGCAAGTGAATGAATGAATGCATGCGGAACACATGGCGTATACGCAATCCGCTATACTCCATCCGCAATCCGCAATGTCCGTTGCAATGCGAGTCACGTCGCTGGAGTTATCGTTACTGTTGTTCTTCTTCTTGCATTTGCGAGTGCCAGCAGCCCAGCAACTGAATAAACAAGCGAATAGCTGAGAATTGAGTCAACAAATCACTTCGCACTCATAAACAAGAAAGCGAATTAGAAATCAAATTGTAAACAATTCACTTTAAGCTCAACTCATTGGAAGAGCTCAAAATGTATTTTGTATACCCTTTAAATATACTAGATACACATATCATTGTATTCTGGTGCGATAATGTCTATGAAACAATCGAATTATTTAAATCATTTGATATATTACAAAATAATCAATTACGATTTACCATCTTCGAAGAGTTTATATGTATATATATATTCTGATTTTCCATGCATACACTTTTTTTACATAAGGCAGTTATACATATTTTAATAGTTCTCTCTATATGCAGGTCATATAAAATTATATATAAATTAAATTACACATGTAAAAGTTAACTTAATAAATACACAAAAAAAAAAAACAAACAAACCAGCTTAGAAGTAAACAGCTTAAAGCTTAAACACAAATACAAATAGTAATTGAGTACAATAGTTGACAATATTGAGCTGACCAGCCAGCCAAAGCCGTCGATACTGTTGGCATACCGACTATATATATATATATATATAGCTGACGGTATTGTGCTAGCATCTAGCTAAAATAATTTAAGAGCGTGCACTTGACGTTGGTGCAATCGGGCAGTGAAGTGAACAGCACGCAGGATAGCTTGTAGTCGTAGATGAATTCGCAAGTGGGAAAACTGCAACAAAGAGAAAAGCCAAAACGAAAATTAGAACGAAAAATGCCAGAATCATTGAATATGGTATTGTGATTGGCATTGTGTTCGAGTTGCAGTTGAAGTTGAAGCTGAAGTTAAGTTCCACAGCAGCTAGAGATGAGCACGTGTCGTTTTTAATCTTAATGCGCTTTAGCGATGGGAGTGTGACGCACTTTCATGGACACGACTCAAATAATCGATTATGCACTTAACTTTTATCGAATTCTTTGTTATAGGCTTGGAGACAAAATGCATACATAAGCTCGTCATTTATCTAACTGGTATTTAGGCTTTATTAAAGTCGAAAAAGAGAAATGACGAAATGCGTCTAGAGCTTTCTGCTAAAAATGGTGTCTGACTTGAGTTTTTAATATACCGAATTAATCGGATATCTGCTGGTGACACGGAACTACTATCTCTAGCCTTTAGCTTTTGGCATACTGAGTGGGAGTATGAGTCCCGTTTACGCTTACCTTATTGTAAAGAACCAAGTGCACTTGAAGTTGCACAGAATGCCATACGGCTTCTTCAGCTGCTCCTTCTTGTTGACAACGGTGTTCTGGAGATTGTAGCCATCGTAGCGTCGCCAGCAGTGATTGATGTTGCCTGCGGAGGGAAGTTGGTGAAAGGATGGTGGTTGCATGAGTTGGCTATTGGCTGGATGCAATAATGAGTGGAGCTCCAGTGATATTGGCAGACGGTCCGTGTCAAGACTTACGGCGAATGTGATGGCTGCCGCCATGGTGATGAAAGTCGCGTCCTTCCAGCTGGCTGCCATGGCCGTTGGTTGCCCCCACGCCCAGGATGAGACTGCTGCCCGCACGAGAGCCGCCAAATAGCAGCAGATACCAGAGTATCAGCGAGCTAACGATGAAGATGTAAGTCACTAATTTGGCCATTTCCTGTGTGACTGCTCCTGCGACTGCTGAGGCAGCTGCTCGTCGCTGCACTTTTCGTCCAACTTTTGTAGCTGGCTTCTCCTTGACTCGACTTGGGCAGCTCGCTTTCCGTTGTTTTTGTGGGGGCGGTCTGAACCTGTTATATGCACTTTGCACTTTCTACACCTTTTTTTCCCCCTGCTATATATATATTTCCTCCTCTCTCCCTCACACACTCTTTCTCTCTCTCTCTCTATCTATCTCTCTCTCTATCTTTCTCTCTCTCTCTGTCTCTCTCTCGCTGTGTGTTATGGCTGTCGCTTTCGTTGCCGCTGCGAATGTCGCCCCTGCACTGAATACATTTTCTGAAAAAGTGAATTTGTTTTGCTCCAAGCTCTGAGGTTGCTCCTCCGCTATGCAGCGCTTTGTGTTCGTTGTTTGTTGTGCGTTGTTCTCTTTTATTTATTTTTTTTTTTTTTATTTTTTATTTTCTGTTCACTGTTCTACCTTCGCTGTGGCTCGGTGTGTGGATTTCACATCTGCACACCATTTGTATTTTTTATTTTTTTGGTCATCATTCATGAACCTATTCAATTTGAGTGAGTGAGTATTTCAGTATTTCAGTATTTCGGTTGCGCTTCTCGTTTCTCGTGCCGTTGGTCTGTCACTCATTTCGCTAATTTAAGTAATCAACTGCGAATTAGCTTAACGGCTGTCTCTATCCCCCATCTCGCTCTTGCATTCTCTTTACGTGTGTATCTAAGTGTGTGTGTGTGTGTGAGTGTTTGTGAGGCTAACACCGTGTCAAGGGGCTACGAACCCCCATCGCAGTCAACGCACCCACAAGTTTGTGCGGCTAATTTTAGAACTGATTGCAATAAAGCTAGTCGCAACGCAAAAAACGACATGCTACGACTGTTATCGATATCAGGCGGGCTTGCTTATCAATTGTTTTAGTTTGAAAATATCGATAAAATTGTTAAAGAAAAAATGTATCTGGAAACGTTTTAGTGCTCATGCAGGAACATATACGATGCACAATTTATCGATATTTATTTATTAATTTTTTATTTAAAATGTTTTTTTTTTAATTGTGTAATCAAAGATACAAGTTTTGTTATAATTATCATTATCTTTATTGGCTTTGCTGTCCATGCTTACAAATGAGGCTTGTTAATCGATATCCAACAGCTATCGATAATTCAAAATGGCTCAACATAAAGCATTCTTCACCCAAGCTACCGAACAAACAACTCAAGAGCCAGCGGTTAAATGTTAATGCCACCGCAAATGAGAAATGAAAACTTTATAGACTTTTCGCGGAGGGAAGTCGTAGACGGCAGCAGCCTTATACGACTTGTTGGTACTACATGTACAATGAATTCTCTGAATACTCCCTGGCACGCGCCACATTCATGGCCACAACTTCATTCACGCTCACATTCACAGTCGCATTCACATTGACATTCCTAGCTAGTCAAAGTGTAATAAATTAAAAATTTATTTAACTGCAGTTGACAATTTATTTGCATTTAATTTACCACAAAAGGAGAAGCAGTAGAACAAGAGCAAGAGAAAAGAACTTGCCAAAAGGACGAAGAACGAGGAACAAGAGTCCAAAAGGCAGCCATTGCAATGCTCAAGGGATTGAGGAGTGCTTGGTGGTGATGATGGGGGGCTACATTTGGCTTGTATGATGTGGTTATGGTGTGTGTGTGTGTGTGTGTGTGTGTGGCATATGCAACGGCAAGTTGCAAGAAAACGCAATGAAACGAAATGAATGTCGCTGAATGAGTGTATGAATGTATGAATGAATGAATGCATAACTAACACGAAGGCAGCCCTCAACAGAGGCGACGCATGTTTCACATTGCTTGCCACACTCCACATTGCTTGCCCCCAACCCTTCTTGGCGCCCCTTCAAGCACCCACAACCAGTGTCAATCCTAGTCTCAGGCTGAGCAGTTGACTGTCTGGAAATGGAACTGGAAACTGCAGTTGAATGAAGTGTTTGGCAACACTTTAACTTGATTAAAAATTTAATAGCCAGCAGGGTAAATATTTGCTTCAGCTCATCCTTCTTCAACTTTAGCTTGCTGCAACTGCTCTTCACTCGACTTGTCTATTCAATTGCACATCTTGCCACAACATTTGCTTGCCTCTCTTGTGTTTCTTAGTCTAACAAATGTATTTCATTAATTTACCATCACAAACTTCTTATGCTTTATATGGATTGACTTTGTGGGCATATGAAAAACATATTTCCAAACTGGATTTCCCTTACATGAGTGTTGATCTATCTTAAATTTATAACAAATGAGATACCCTGAAACCAGTCTTTACATCCATTCATACCTCCCTTTCAATTTCAAGATATAGTGGTCTGATCCAACCGGTTCCGACCAATGTGCTGTCCCGTTGAATAATAAGTGTCTGTGCAAAGTTTTATCGCGATAGCTCAAAAACTGAGGGACTAGTTTGCATACAGATAGACAGACAGACAGGCAGGCAGACAGACAGATAGACAGATAGACGGACATGGCTAGATACATTTGTTTTGTCATTCTAAGCATACTGGCAGCAACTTTTGGCGGTCTCCGACGCTTCCTTCTATGTGTTACAAACTTCAGCACAAACTGAATATACTATTTTCTTCGAAAATAGTATAAATATTCCACAATCGAGTAAAAGATTTTCCATTTTATATGTTCATTTTAGCATTTACAAATTTTCTATATTAATTTTAATATATAGAATTTTTCTTCTGGCTATCGCCAAATTAAAAGTACATAATGAACAGATTATCAAAATGCATTCTGCCAATACCAATTAAGACAAAACAAATCCTGGGCAAACATTGAATGCACTAAGCATAGAAATCGCAACGATCCCCTAAGAATACCTGCCCAAAAGCAGGCAGTTATATTGTTTTCAACAGTTTGACAAATGTTGCATGCTTTGAACATAGTTCTCGTAGAAGTGTTAAGCTTTAAGCTCTTATTAAGCTCACCAACTAGCTAAGTATTAGGTTCAGCCTAAAAACACGTTTTAAAGCGCAATCGTTGCGTAGCTTTTGTATTTATTTCAAGATTGTTCGATGACCACTCAGAAGAATATTGCTTAAATTCTGTTCTTACAAGCTTCAATTGTGCAAGCTTTAGTTCTAAGAAACAAAAACAAACGACTCTCAGCAATAAAGCAGCAGCTCGACTTGTAAGTAACCCATTGGGCAAACCCAGAACCAGAGCCAGAGCCAGAAAGGAGGGGGCATCAGCAGAGCTGAGGAGATGCCATGATAAACTCGCTGACCCGAGCCCGAGAAGAGAAGCGGAGCAAAGAGAAGCGAAGAGAAGAGACGATGCCGACAGTGGCTGCAATTAAATAGTAATACATAATAATCAACAAAAACAAGACACAACAAACAGCAAATAGAAAACAAGCATGAATAGACCGGCTGAAAAATACCCTATACCTATTGAATATAGCTCATCTCAATCAAAAATTGTCAGAAAGTTTAGGGCAATATTAATAAAATGTGCAAAAGCAAATAATATCAATTTTAAATTTAAAATAAATTTAATTGTTAAACCAAATTTTTTATAATCTACAAATTTATGTTATATTAATTTGTTTTAATCATATTTTTTATTCGTTTACCTGTATCGACTGTTGTTAGTCAACTTTAAATCAACTGACAAGTTTCCTATCAAAAATACATAAATATAAGTTTTTAAAAGCAAAGTCAAACTTTTCAATGATAAATTTAATTCGCTGTAGATTTGATTTGTGTGAACTGCCAATATTTAAATAAAATATTTGGTCTAAGTAACTTAAAGCGACTGTGAGTTTGGACAAGCTAATAAATATAAAGAAAACTATTGTTTTAGAATGGTAGACCATAAATTTATAAAATATAAAATAATAATATAGTGTATATAAAGCAATTCGAATTTGATGCATCCAGTGCCATAAATATAGTTAAAATAAGTGCTTTAGCCCGATGAATATTTTATATATAGCACAATTTCTAAGAATCTCAAGTTGCCCTTGGGAAGGGTATGAAAACAAACCAATTGATGAATCCAAGCCACAATAACAACAATCAAAGAACTGTGCCCGAATCTAGGCAAGAACAACAACAGCACAAATACCGATGTCGATAACGATGACGATTTCGATTTCCATGGGCACTGCCCAAGTGAGACGGCCTCGCCTGCCAAATGGATCGAGCTGACAGCTGCTGTCGTCAGTGGCATTTCGAACACGAACGCGTCACAATGTCTCTGGAACGTTTAGCAACAAATGGCCGAAGCGGCCCGGGAGCGTTGATCTTTGGCAGCGTTGCGGCATTCGTATTGCTGCAGCTACTCCAGCTGGCGGAGGTGAGTGCCTACAGGGCCCTGATACCCGTCGATACAGGTACGAGCAATCAATACAAATGACCCCTACCTAAGACACACACACACACACACACACGCACACTATACTACACTTGACTATCTACCTCTCTGTTACTTAGCAAATCCCGGCAAATGCATCTATCGGGGCGATACGCTGCAAGCGGGCATCAACAATGGCATTCCGCCCTGCCAGCGGCTGACATGCAACGAGGATGGCTCCATACTTATCGAGGGGTGAGTCTGGCCAGGGACACACACACACACACACACACACACACACACACGCACACACACACACACACGCACAGCTATAGTCGGACAAAAACAGACAATACACACAAATATTTGAAATGTTTTGCACTGATAAGACGCTAACGGCGACGTCGCGATGACGACGAAAACTTCGAGACTTGAGTTTTATGCGTAGTTTTCCAAGTTGCGCAAATGTTGTTGCTGCTATTTGTAGGTCAAGACTGACAGCTAAATAGATCAATTGAGCGCATTTCTAGAAACTGAATCGAAAGGGTAGCTCTAATCAGGAACTAACTGCATTACTTATAGAGAAACTGTAGCTTAAGAGCTGCTTTGGATAAACTACCATTTTATAATCTTTTCGAAGAAAATAGTATATTAAGTTTGTGCTGAAGTGTGTAACGCATAGAAGGAAGCGTCGGAGACCCCCAAAAGTTGCTGCCAGTATGCTTAAAATGACAATACAAATTGATCTAGCCATGTCCGTCTGTCTGTCTGTCTCTCTGTCTATCTATCTGGCTGTCTGTCTGTATGTATGTATGCAAACTAGTCCCTCAGTTTTTGAGCTATCATGATAAAACTTAGCACAGAGTCTTATTATTCAAGGGTTACAACACATTGGTCGGAACTGGCCGGATTGGACAACCATGTCTTATAGCTGCCGTACAACTGGAAGTTGGTTTTGGCCATAAATCAAATGTTTTCAAAAAAGTACACAAAGTAGCAAGAAGAACAATTGTACAACTAAATAAGAAACAATAGAGAATGCTTTAGTTACATTTATAAAAACAGCTAGTCCTTAACACACAAAGCCTGTCATATTGATCGGAGCAATTCTTTGAGAATAGCAAATCTTCAAAGTAATTATATTTTAGTGTATTTTACAGAAATCCTTTGAGATTTTCATGAAAACTGCCGAACTTTCCGAATTAGCAAATTTGACAAATTAGCTAATGGGGTTGGTAGATGCCAAAATTCATTTTGTTTTATATATATTCAGTTTTATTATTTAAGAAAAGTAACAGTTACTAAATTATAGAAAACATGTTTGAAGTTTCTGCACCTGTGCTAGGTATTAAGAAAAAAATCTTAGTCCGACAAGCTTTAGAATATTCTTAACAATTCTAATTGAATACACTGAAAGTTAAGCAAGAAAGCTAAAAAATTCAAAAACAATTTGCAGCAGATTTTGTGATTGAAAATTGTTGAGCTTAATGAAATATACAAAACAAGTACACAGATTACTCAAGAAAATATCAAAACATTGTTTTCCAATAATTGGTTTTTGTTTTTTTAATTTAATTTTATTAATTTTTGTTATTCTTTAATCAAAATGTAAGAGAATTTCAGCCGAGATTTTGAACTGGGTCAGAATTAGCTTAGAAAAGATTTCTGTGCATATAATAAACTAAAGTGTCAGCAAGGTAAGCTCAGCTTTAAAATTCTCCACTGACTCATTGCGATATAACCGCAATGCTGTTGGAGCTCCTTTATAGCTGCAGCCTCCACACAAGTGAATATACTAAACTGTTCATATCTCTTACTAATTGAGGTATACATATGTAATCGAGCGAGATGGTCGACTTAAAGCTGTCCATTTCACTTTCAAGCAGCACGAGCTAGGACCGCAAAGTGAATATGAAGCAAGTCCTTGGATTAACTGTGACTAACTAACACGCTGCTGCTGCAAAAACCGAAACCGAAACTGAATATTATATATTTATGCAGTGGAGGAGAAACTTCACCCAAATTGGAGATGTAGCAAGTTAATTTCCACATGCACAGCCAAGTGTGTTACTATCATTAGGGTCGTGCCTGACAAAAACACATACATACAGACAGAGAGACACACATAGTACATGCATAATAGCTATATCATTAATTTCGCATCACTCTCACTTACCACTCTCTCTCTTTCTCTCTCTCTCTCCTGGTTTTCAGTTGCGGCAAATTGCGCATCGAGAAATGCAATCGGGGCGAGCGCATCCATCAGTCGAAGCCCTTCCCGGAGTGCTGCCTGCTGCGATACAAGTGCAAGCAGGCGGATGGAGCGCCCTACTACATTGAGCGGGATGCCGCCACGGGGGCGTAGATATCCACACACCCACACACCCGCACACCCACACACACACACACACATAGAGAGAGAGAGAGAGAGAGATGGCTGGCGTGGATCAGTGGGATCCATATACGGCAGACAAGCTATGCTAATTTATTTTGTACATTTCCATTTTGTATATCGAATCAAGCAACTGTTTTTTTTAACTCTACATACGCAAATATATACAAATATATATATATATATATATCCTTATATACTATATATATATATATATATCATATATAGCTTTATTTTTGTGTGTGTGCTGCTGGATGCAGTTGCTCGTGAACAGGCAGCCAAAGAAGTTGTTTAATTACTGGGCCAACCCGCTCATAAACAGCAATTAGCGCGACCCACACAAGTGCCACCTGGAGTGGCGCCTGGCTCCTGGCTCCTGGCGCCTGGCGCCTGGCCCCTGGAGACTGGAGCAACTGCAACCGGAGCGGCACTGGTTGGGTATAAAAAGCACATACTAAATAGTACATGCTAACAAAATACATATATATATATATATATATATATATAAATATAAAAATAAAGCGCACCTTTTGTCGCAAAACGTTAATTAGTGCGAAATAATGAACAAGCTGGGGCTTTGGGGGCGTTGCATGCACCAAACGTCATCCACCCATCCCCCCCCACCCCAACTGGGTGGCAGTGTCAAATCTTAGGATGCGCGTGCAGCGCAAATTGCGCTAGTTTTTTGTCTGCTTCTTCTTTTTTTGGGCGACCCACTTGACTCCCTTTTAAAGTCCTGTCCCTAACCCTTACGCTTCCCAATTCCCCTTGCAATCGCGGCAAAGCTGCGCAAATTACCCCAATTAGTTCGACAGCTTATCGCATGGCAACTCAGCTTTTTATCGAATCCCCAACATACTTGCACAACAGATAAACCCCCCCTCTCTCTCTCTCTCTCGCTATCTCTTTCTCTTTCTGCCGACAAGCTGCTTAGCAAGTTTTGCTCTAATAACTGTCGAAATTGTTTGGTTGGCAATGTTCTTGTCGAAAAGGCCATTAAATTACTTCTATACATATATAAGTGATACTCTATATAAGTGATTTTCAGCAACACAGAACCTAATTGCAACCCGATTCCAATTTTCGTTTCTTTGCTATACAAATTTTCACATTATTCGGAGTCAATTTACTATTCATTTACTGTATGCTGTTTTGTCTACTTTTAGTTGCAGTTAATAGTGGCATTTAACAAAATATATAACCAAACTTTCGGAGTCCAAGAAAAGATGGCAAATCTTCTCAAGCAAAGAAATGTATAATACTTGATTTGTTTATTATTATTTTATTTATTATTTGATACCTAGCTCAGGTAAAACAAGTGAGAACGTTGCAGTCGGGCGGAGCCGACTGCGTAATACTCTGATACCATTTTAAGAACAGCTGAAAGCAAGTGAACAGAAAATTTTTGCTGGTGTTTGGGTGACCCGAAATCGGCATTCCAAGTTTTTGGGAACGGGAGGGGCATGGTCGATCTTTGGGCGGGAGGGGCGTGGCCCCAAAAATTTTGGCCGATCTTTAGAGGCACTCCCAAGAAGTTTATCTTACAAATTTCTTGACTCTAGCTCTAAAACTGTGGAAGATATACATTTTCGCGATTTTGGGGGAGGGAGGGGGCGTGGCCCCAAATTTTTTTTTACCGATATTTAGAGGGGCTGACCAGAAGTCTATCTTCCAAGTTTAATGTCTCTAGCTCTGAAACTGTGGAAGATATAAATGTTTGCGGTTTTTGGGGGCGGGAGGGGGCGGGGCCCCCAAAATTTTTTGCCGATCTTTAGGGGGGCTGACAATAAGTCTATCCTCCAATTTTGGTGACTCTAGCTCTAAAACTGTGGAAGATATACATTTTCGCGATTTTTGGGGCGGGCGGGGGCGTGGCCCCAAAAATTTTTGTCCGATCTTTAGAGGACTTGGCCAGAAGTCTACCCTCAAAGTTTGGTGGCCCTAGCTCTTAAACTGTGCGAGATATAGGCTTCCATGTTTCGTGGGGGCGGGGTGGCTGGGGGGCGTTCTAGTGGGCGTGGCCGGAAAATCCAGGACGCAATCTTTTGGGCTGGTCAGCCCTAGTCTAAATTCCAAATTTGGGGACTCTAGCTTCAAAATTGCGGGTAATATACACGTGTTATCGAATTGTGCATTCATGTATATCGATTTTCGCGATTACGGGGGCGGGAGTGGGCGTGGTCGAAATTTTGTTTCTGTAATCTGTAGAGGACGTCACCAGTAATATATATTCCAAATATGGTGGCTTTAGCTCTAAAACTGCGGGAGATATAAGCATTTCAAATTAATTTTGGAGGGGGGCTGGTGGGCGTAATAATGGGCGTGGCCGATTAACCTAGGATCCAATTTTTCGGGAGGTCACCAGCAATATACCTACCAAATTTGATTACTCTAGCTTCAAAATTGTGGGAGTTATTCGCGTTTAATCGATTTGTGATTTGAGGTGTATCGACATGTTATCGATTTGCCAGCCTCCCAGTGGGCGTGGCATATATTTGGAATAAACTTGATCTGAAGCAGATAGCTATAATCATAACGCAAAAGATTTCAAGAGTCTATCTAATATCGTTTCGGAAATACGTGCGTTCATCCAGACAGACAGACGGACAGACGGACAGACGGCCAGACGGACGGCCTGACGGACATTCGACAAAACCAATATACTATGAGTACCTTCGGTATCAGAGTATAAAAACATACATTAGTCACATATAATTAAGTAGCTGCTTTTTCTTTTTTTTCTAGTTTACAAGACATAAAACAAAATTTGTGTTCGCATAAAAACAAATTTGACAAATTTGCTAATTTGAAAGTCAATTTTGTATATATCTCTAGAGACTTCGGTGTCACACCCAATAGAATATAAAAAACAAGTAAGAGTGCTGTAGTCGGGAGTGCCCGACTACGAGATACCCTGAACCCAGTCCTTACAATCATTCATACTAATCTAAGCACACACATGCTGCAGTATAAGCAGTGCAAGCGGTTTAAGCAGTTAGCTTCGCTTTTTCGCTGAGCCCCACACAATGGAAAGTTAAATCTTAAATAACTTCTATGTTTATTGTCCGATCTCATTGAAATTTTTGGGGCAAGCAATTGTCGATAATATGTGTTACCAAACCAAATTACAAGGTCGTACCTTCAAAATTGCGTTTTTTGAACTTTTGGGGGGTTTGGGGGTGGTATCCAAAAAGTGAAATATTTGTTACATGTGTATGCTATTCGAGATTATACATGCCAAGTTTGGAGCCTCTATCTTTTATAACTTTGAAGTTATGTCCCAAAAACGCAAGTCTGAAATCGAAATTTATCGATAACTTTTAAACGGTATGAGTTATCGATAAAATGAAATAAACTTGATCTGTCCCGGGATTAGGAGAACTTATGTTCCAAATATGAAGTCTCTAGCTCTTGTAGTCTCTGATATCTGTGTGTTCATACAGACAGACAGACGGACAGACGGACAGACGGACAGACGGTCAGACGGACAGACGGACAGACGGACAGACGGACAGACGGACAGACGGACAGACAGACGGACATGGCTAAATCGACTCGGCTGTTGATACTGATCAAGAATATATATACTTTATATGGTCGGAGATGCTTCCTTATGCCTGTTACATACTTTTGCACAAAACCATAATACCCTTTTTACCCATTTTTAATGGGTTCAGAGGTATAAAAACAAGCGTTGAATGTGTAATTTTACAATTTTAAAATATGTAATCCAACCAATTTGTCAAAATTACTGAGCATTTGACTCATTTGATTTGTCCTCTAGCTTAATTGGCCATTTAAAATGAATTTATTGTTGAAAATCGCAATTGTATCTATGCCAAATTCAATTTTAATTCCATTCAATCGATCTCTGATACTTTGCTATATTAATATTCAAATTGAAATGATGGTCGCTTAGTAAAAGGTCGTTTTGTCTCCAAATATTAATGCAAACTTTAAATCATATTTGAATTATAATTATTACAAATACATGCTACAACCATGTAGAATTTCTAACTTTGTCAAAGCTGATGCGAAATACAATAAATGTTGAATACCTTTTCGAGATGATGGCCCATCTTGTAGATCGATGCACAATTGTTTCGAACTGTGCCGTTTGAAAAGCACTTGACAAGCTGTCTGCCTATGCAATCTGAAACAATTTAGAAAACTTCCCGAAGTGCAGCATGCAAAATGTAAAATGCAAAATGCGTAAGTAAAGATTGCAGTGTGTGCAGCTGGGTAATTGTGTTGTGTGTGTGGGGAGATGGGGGGCTTTGAAACTTTGACAGGTAGTAGTTGCAAGACATTTTGATAGGGGGCTCTTAAAGTTTTTTAAGTGCCTGCTGGCAGAAATGTGGCGTAGGTGATTCGTGTTGAGGCCGACCGCCTCTCGATTTATTTATGGCTTTGCTGCGAGACGCCTCGGGAGCGGACGCCTCAACTAGTTGACTCTTTTAATAACCAATTTGGCACAAAGTCACCGCCAACTTGAAGGATATTAGCGTCGTCCTGCCGCACTGCCAGGATAACAACACAGCAACAACTTGTATACCTTTAGCCAAGAGCACGCCACATGAAACTGCAAGGCGGCATGTGAGGGGTTGGAGTGTGGAGCAGAAGAGCGATGTGGTGGTGGTGGTGGTGGTGGTGGTGTTGCTTGCTTAATGGAAAAACGCACACGCACAACAAGGACACACACACACACACACACACACACCCAGACAGAAGTGGGGGCGGTTGGGCGTTTGGTCTTGGGTCGTGTATTATGAAAAGCTCATCTAATTTCAATCAATTGTGCCAGTTGAGGGCAAATTTTAAGTGCTTCTTTCCCGGCCAAAGGTGCAGCCGCGTTCATAAAACTTTGCAGCAAACGACAGGGGCGCTTCTATCCAATAGATATTGAACAAAGTTGGCCAACATTAAATTCAATGAAATCAAAACGAAATTTAATAACAGCCTCACGTGGCTAACAGCAGCAGCTAAATGGATTTCGTGGCCGATAGCCATAACGATAGCGATAACGATAACTACATGTGACGTCACGCCACGCTCTGCCACGCCCATCCATCTTATATACTGACTAACTGTGCTGCCCCCCACTCCATATGCCCCACTGAAAGCTAAATTTCCAGACTCTACCACTGAACCACTTAATCATATCAGCATAATAAGTCAACAAGAGACGCACCAAGGTAATAAAATTAAATCCTTGCCGCGCGCTCAAACCTCAAAGGTAGCTTGGAGTGAGCGGTTAAGACCGGGGGGGGGGGATGGTTTGATAAAGCATCTTCCATATATGGTATTATGACCTAACCCCAGCGAAAGGCGCCTGAAAAACCAACAAGCGAAATCAATGGTAAGCTTCCTCTCACCCATACTAGCTCTCTTCAGGCCCACCCACCAGCACCACCCGCACCACCCACACATACGACTAACTGTTCTGCGTTTTGGGCGGAAATAAAGAAAACAAGTGGGAAAGTATTATTTTCGGCGTGCCGAAGATTTTATACTCTTTTCGAACCTTTAGACAATTTTCACTCTGCTAACTGCAGCACTTTCATCTGTAAAATTGATATCATATGGTATCAATTTGAATTGAAATATTAAATTTATTTCCAGTTGTATGGCAGTTTTAAGATATAGTGATCCGATCCGGCCGGCTCCGATAAATGTTATGTATGTTTGAATAATATGTAGCTGACAAAGTTTAATTGCCATAGATTTGAAAACATAGGATTTATGGCCAAAACCGACTTCCAGTTGTATGGCAGCTATAAGATATAGTGGTCCGATCCGGCCGGTTCCGACCAATAAGCTGTCCCTTTGAATAATAAGTCTCTGTGCAAAGTTTTATAACGATAGCTCAAAAGCTGAGAGACTAGTTTGCATACATACAGACAGACAGACAGACAGACGGACATGACTAGCTCAATTTGTTTTGTCATTCTAAGCATACTGGCAGTAACTTTTAGGGGTCTCCGACGCTTTCTTCTATGCGTTACAAACTTCAGCACAAACTTAATATACTATTTTCTTCGAAAAGCGTATAATAAGCAGCAACTTTACACAGCACAGAATCTCACATATGCTCGACTTTGTTATACCCTGGAAAGTTGTCGAATTTAACAATCAGCTTATATCTCAACTCTTTACAACTACTAAAGCTACTACTACTGAAAACCGTTATCCAAAATATCGAAAGATTGATATTTGTATGTATTAAGTTAAATAGTATTAGTTGAGTTTTTAAACTTTATGGCATTAATCTTATACTTACACAGTATTGAATTTAAAATATCCTCCAAATAGTTTCATTTTAATATCACATTTAAATTTAAAAACATATTCAAATTTATTTTAAGTTATAGGACATTTTTGTTGGGTTGGGGGTTTGCCTTTTATGAATTTTTAAAATTTTAGCTTAAAACTCAAGTTTTTTTTTGTGGTAATGGTGATTATGGACTTTTTCTTCTAATTTGCTACTTTAACCAAAATGGGTAAGCAAAAAACTACTCTCTCATTTGCAACATTTGAAAAACAAATGAAAAGAGCATCCATTTTTCAAAAAAATTTTTTTTAATAAGTATTTACTATATTTATTCAATTATTTGGTTAGCCTTGTATGATGAAAGAAATATTGGGTGGACTGAATAAAAATTGTAACTAACAAGAAATGTTTGCAATGACATTTAGAATAATGTATACCCCTTGTTGTCGCTTGCAGCTAGGGTATGAAAAGAAAACTGCTTACGCGCATATTAAAAATGGTTTATTTATATACCGGCTGGATGGTGCGTTTGGAAAGGCGCGACGGTAATCGATTTATGCGCTGCTATTACAATTTGTTATTTAGGCGGCACAAATAGTGCGCGCCCCTCTCGCACCCAGCCCCCAGCCACCCAGCCTCCAGCCCCCTAGCCACCCAGCCCCCTTCCACCTACTTGTAGCCAGGCAACTTAAGAGCTGCTTTTGCGTAATGCTATGAGAGGCATATGCAAAAATTCGCGCAAATCTCTTGGCCAAAGTAACACAGGAGCTGCAGAAGGAGATAAAGATGTGTGTGCGTGTGTGTGTGTGTGTGTCTGTGCAGGTTATTAAGAGCTCTTTAGTTTGGCGCACCTTTATGAGCTGCACAGGAGCCGGGGAACAGGCAAGCAGAGAGCGAGGCCCTCTTGAGATCCCGAGGCCAAAGTGAGTACAAAGCTTTCTGGCACAAGTTTGGCGCAAAGTCGCATTTAATTTGATTGTGTGCCTTCAAGAATAGAAAAAATACGAGGAGCATAGTCCACAAATTCACAACTTTTCCAAAACACAACAAAGCAAAACAAAACAAAAGAGAACAGCAAAATAAAGAGAAAAAAAAACAAGTGGGGAAGGATTATCTTCGGCGTGCCGAAGATTTTATACTCTTTTCGAACCTATAGGCAATTTTCACTCTGCCAACTGCAGCAGTGAAATTTCATAAGCTGTATCAAATCATTTTGTCGCGTAACATTTTTTTTTTTGTTCTAAGAATATTTAATTCGTTGCCAGTTGTATAGCAGCTATAAGATATAGTGATCCAATCCAGCCGGCTCCAACCAATGTGATGTATCTTTAAATAATAAGTATCTGTGCAAAGTTGTATTGCTATAGATTCAAAAACATGGGATATATGGCCAAAACCGACTTCGAGTTGTATGGCAGCTATAAGATATAGTGGTCCGATCCGGCCGGCTCCGACCAATGTGCTGTCCCCTAGAATAATAAGTGTCTGTGCAAAGTTTTATCGCGATAGCTCAAAAACTGAGGGACTAGTTTGCATACATACAGACAGACAGACGGACATGGCTAGATCAATTTGTATTGTCATTCTAAGCATACTGGCAGTAACTTTTGGGGGTCTCCGACGCTTCCTTCTGTGCGTTACAAACTTCAGCACAAACTTAATATACTATTTTCTTCGAAAAGAGTATAACAAGCTTAAGTAAAAGTAAAAGAAAAGAATAGCAAGCCAAAATAATAAAATATCGGGCACAAAAACTTTGTCGTCCAATGACGACCAAAATTTGTAATGAAATTAAAATAATGCCCAGTCGTTGGCGCCTCTAAGACGCAGCGCGTGTCCAGAACAAATTTTAAGCCCAGGCCAATGGCTTAGACACATTTCTAATTGCTCTCTAAGCTGATTATACCCTGAACCCATTAAAAATGGGTAAAAAGGGTATAATGAAGTTGTGCAAAAGTATGTAACAGGCATAAGGAAGCATCTCCGACCATATAAAGTATATATATTATTGATCAGTATCAACAGTCGAGTCGATCTAGCCATGTCCGTCTGTCTGTCCGTCTGTCCGTCTGTCCGTCTGTCCGTCTGACCGTCTGTCCGTCTGTCCGTCTGTCTGTCTGTATGAACACACAGATATCAGAGACTACAAGAGCTAGAGACTTCATATTTGGAACATAAGTTCTCCTAATCCCGGGACAGATCAAGTTTATTAAATTTTATCGATAACTCGTACCGTTTAAAAGTTATCGATAAATTTTGATTTCAGACTTGCGTTTTTGGGACATAACTTCAAAGTTATAAAAGCTAGAGGCCCCAAATTTGGCATGTATAATCTCGAATAGCATACACATGTAACAAAAATTTCACTTTTTGGATACCACCCCCCAAACCCCCAAAAGTTCAAAAAACGCATTTTTGAAGGTACGACCTTGAAATTTGGTTTGGTCACACATATTATTGACAATTGTTTGCCCCAAAAGTTTTAATAAGATCGGACAATAAACATAGAAGTTATTTAAGATTTAACTTTCCATGCCGTCCGTCTGTCGTCTGTCTGTCTGGATGAACGCGCGTATTTCCGAAACGATATTAGATAGACTCTTGAAATCTTTTGCGTTATGATTATAGCTATCTGCTTCAGATCAAGTTTATTCCAAATTTATGCCACGCCCACTGGGAGGCTGGCAAATCGATAACATGTCGATACACCTCAAATCACAAATCGATTAAACGTGAATAACTCCCACAATTTTGAAGCTAGAGTAATCAAATTTGGTAGGTATATTGCTGGTGACCTCCCGAAAAATTGGATCCTAGGTTAATCGGCCACGCCCATTATTACGCCCACCAGCCCCCCTCCAAAATTAATTTGAAATGCTTATATCTCCCGCAGTTTTAAAGCTAAAGTCACCATATTTGGAATATATATTACTGTTGACGTCCTCTACAGATTACAGAAACAAAATTTCGACCACGCCCACTCCCGCCCCCGTAATCGCGAAAATCGATATACATGAATGCACAATTCGATAACACGTGTATATTTCCCGCAATTTTGAAGCTAGAGTCCCCAAATTTGGAATTTAGACTAGGGCCGATCAGCCCAAAAGATTGCGTCCTGGATTTTCCGGCCACGCCCACTAGAACGCCCCCCAGCCACCCCGCCCCCACGAAACACGGAAGCCTATATCTCGCACAGTTTAAGAGCTAGGGCCACCAAAATTGGAGGATAGACTTATTGTCAGCCCCCCTAAAGATCGGCAAAAAATTTTGGGGCCCCGCCCTCCCGCCCCCAAAAACCGCGAAAATGTATATCTTCCACAGTTTTAGAGCTAGAGTCACCAAAATTGGAGGATAGACTTATTGTCAGCCCTCCTAAAGATCGGCAAAAAATTTTGGGGCCCCGCCCCCTCCCGCCCCCAAAAATCGCGAAAATTTATATCTTCCACAGTTTCAGAGCTAGAGTCATTAAACTTGGAAGATAGAATTCTGGTCAGCCCCTCTAAATATCGGTAAAAAAAAATTTGGGGCCACGCCCCCTCCCGCCCCCAAAAATCGCGAAAATGTATATCTTCCACAGTTTTAGAGCTAGAGTCAAGAAATTTGTAAAATAGACTTCTTGTCACTCCCTCTAAAGATCGGCCAAATTTTTTGGGGCCACGCCCCTTCCCGCCCCCAAAAATCGCGAAAGCTTATATCTTCCACAGTTTTAGAGCTAGAGTCACCAAAATTGGTAGATAGACTTCTGGCTCACCCCTCTTAAGATCGACCATGCCCCTCCCGTTCCCAAAAACTTGGAATGCCGATTTCGGGTCACCCAAACACCAGCAAAAATTTTCTGTTCACTTGCTTTCAGCTGTTCTTAAAATGGTATCAGAGTATTACGCAGTCGGCTCCGGACGACTGCAACGTTCTCACTTGTTCTTATTCTTCTTTCAAATATATAATAGCTGTAGTCAAATTCATTTATTTTCAATTTCCTAAATTGAAAGGTATAAGAGCAACAGGCACAAAATTTGGTATGTATATTTTAGTATACATATGTAATGTAGTTTTGACTTTTTGGAAAAACTGAAACTTGTTTATTGTTCAATTCGGTAGCACTTATGAATGCTAAGGGACGCGTCCACGAGCTGCGGATAGTGAAACGTCTGTGTTTACATGAATACCTTTATATATTTTATTTTATATGTAGGGGTATATGTATGCGACATTAATATCTGCGAATTAAATAAGCAGTCACGGAAAAATAGTAAAAATTGCATTAAGGTTCGAAAAGAGTATTTAATCTTCGGCACGCCGAAGATAATCCTTCTCCACTTGTTTTTTTTTCTTTTGCATTTTTGTTGTTGTTGCAGAGTGCGAGTGAGAGGTTGCAAGTATGACTCCACAGCCGGCTTTTGTGCTAGCACTTAATATTTGTGGAGAGTAACAAATGTAAGCTCCGACAAGAAAAATTCTAAAAGCTTACCAATACGCCAATAAGCCTTGAATTATATGATTTTATTTATAAATTTAAAAAATCTACTTTGGCATATTGAACTAATAAAATAAGAAAATATATTTGGCGATTGTCTAGTTTCAATGGACTATCTAATTTT
>JAWNLL010000026.1:0-48941 GCA_035042425.1 Drosophila flavopinicola | reverse complement strand
TAAACATGGGATTTTTGTTGATACTTGCTGGGATATGGACCAATATAAAACGGATTAAAGGGTTTTTCTTCTTGCATGTTATTCTTCTTGAAGGTCCAACAAATAAAAACAGAATTTTGATTTCTTTTGAACTAGTCTGTATTAACTGTACTACGCAACTGAGGCTGCTAGGCCCAAATCAACTGCCGTTTGAAAATGACCACGAACGATACTTGGATCAAATAGTTTCTTCCTTTGAATGAGAAGGATATAATACCGATCCTGACATCTAAAAAGAATAAAAGAATACAATTTATGATTACAAATAATTTATACATATCACCATTAAAATCGAAAACAAGTAAGAACGTTGCAGTTGCACGTACCAGCCTGCGTAATACTCTGATACCAATGTAAGAACATCGTTAGTATGGAAGAGAGCGTTAACGGGCGTTAATTCAGGTGAGGGGTGTGTCGATTTTTTGGTTTAAATTCATGAACTATCATGTGTGGTGGCCAAAATTTCGGGTCACAAATTATGTGGAAAGTGTCAATCGGAACACTTATTTTGAAAGAAGATATTTCACGAGGTGAGGAAAAAGTAAATTTGGTTACTTATACGCTAGCGGTAGTTTTTCTAGCAATATATGCGACTATAGAGTCAGAAGAAGTATCTGAAGCAAGCCTGGATATGAAAACTTGCTTCTTAGGGGCAACCACATCTTAAACTGGTGGTTGCTCTGAAATGGCAATATTAATGTTGCTAACTACAGTTGTCAGTTGCTAACTACAGTTGTATGAGAAGTTCTGCGTTTCCGCCGAGAAACAACTCGAACCGATGTTTAAAGATCTACAGAAGGGGGTATGATATGATCCAATGGGGTCGGTAGTGGAGTAATTTGGAGGGAGGGAGAAGGAGACAAAGAAAGTATTGGCGAAACGTCCACATTCTTGGGAGTTCCCAAAAGTATGGGAGTAGACTGGACAGCAGTAAGAAATGCGACTCTAACTGGCGAGCAGGTGGGGACTCAAATTTATATTGGCTAAGCAGTTCAGCGCTTGATTCAAAATCATTCGTATTCGTAAAAAAAATTTTCTAAGCATACTGGCAGTAACTTTTGGGGGTCTCAGACGCTTCCTTTATTGCGTTACAAACTTCAGCACAAACTTAGTATACTATCTTCTAGTAGAGTATAAATAGAACACAAACAACAAGTACAGAACTGACGCCGCGTTAATAAATTGAATAATTACTATTATTCGATGCACAGCTGATAAAACTTTGCACAAAAACCAATGAGTTATCACTTGACCACAATATTAAGACAATTTTAGATAATTAAATGCTTAAACAGCGTTACGAAAAAAAAACAAGAGTGCTCTAGTCGGGAGTGCCCGACTAGGAGATACCCTGAACCCAGTCCTAACATCCATTCATACTTACCTATTAATGCATATCCATACAAACAAACACATACTGCAAGCAGTTTAAGCAGGTTAACTTCTTCACACTAACAAGCACTTCTGTTTTTACTGTCCGATCTTATTGAAATTTGTTGGCAATTTTTTGTTTCGTTGACGTCGGCGTTTGAATTGTTGGCCGCGAGCACCAATTCAATATTTGTCCCGTGCGACCGCCTTAGATTTTTGCAAATATCTTGAAAACATTTCCTTAAATCAATCTAGAACCTATTATAGGACCACTAAAGAGCTATAAGTCAAGCCTTTAGTCAGAATAGCAGACCATTTTATTTTGCATGTTTTTTTTATACCCTGAACCCATTAAAATGGGTAAAAAGGGTATTATGGTTTTGGGCAAAAGTATGTAACAGGCATAAGGAAGCATCTCCGACCATATAAAGTATATATATTCGTGATCAGTACCAACAGCCGAGTCGACTCTAGCCATGTCTGTCAGTCTGTGCGTTTGTTTCATTTTATCGATAATTCGTTCCGTTGAAAAGTTATCGATAAATTTCAATTTCAGACCACTGTTTTTTTGACATAACTTGAAAGTTATAAGAGCTAGAGGCCCCAAATTGGGCATGTATAATCTTGAATATCATACACATATTACAAAATATATCACTTTTTGGATACCACCCCCCAATCCCCCAAAAGTTGAAAAAACGCACTTTTGACGTTATGACCTGACAATTTGGTTTGGTCACACATTTTATATCCAATGTTATGTCCTAAGAATTTCAGAAAGATCAAACAATAAACACAGAAGTTATTTAAGATTTACCTTTCCTGGGTTTGGGGCTCAGTACAGAAGCAAGCTAACTGCTTAAACTGCTGGTACTGCTTGCAGCATTATGTTAGTATGGAAAAATATTAGGACTGGGTTCCGGGTATCTCCTAGTCGGGCAATCCCGACTAGAGCATTCTTACTTGTTTTACTTTAAATGTGAACGTTTATCTGTATATTTTATTTCTTAAAAGAAATCTATACATTTGCGCGACACTTGCGATCCTACCTAATTTTTCGTATATGCTTATACGTAATCTGCTTTCACATACACTTATATATACACTTATACGCTAAGCACTGAGCGATTAACACCTGGTAGAGCTGGGGAGAATTTAGATGGGCTCGGTGATCTGTCAGATACGGTATAGCCTATTAAGTACCAGGAATTTGCAAGGCGGCCCACATTTCCATAGCTTGCACAAAACATGCATCTGCGTATATAATTGAAGCACCCCTACGATGAAGACGAAGACGAAGACGAAGCTACGGACTGTTCTAAGTGTCTGGCGTATAACGAAGCCGTCCAGAAAATGAAATGTTAAGATTGATCCAGCTCAATCTTAACTATTCCATTGATGCCCAGGCCCTTCTTGAGCAGACGGTACGGTCACACCGTCCTCGAGATTATGTATCCCTTGACTTGGCACTGCCTAATGATGGCTTCCAGTATACTATCAGCATAGTCGGCTCGATCGTCGATCTTACATATGCAAGCCCGTCCCTCTTTAATATTACGCGGTTGGCTATCAGCGCTGCCTACACTGTAAGCGACCATGGCACAGCACTTGTCGCCATTAGCAAATTCACAATACCCCGAGAAACTCAGATACCACATACCAGAGCATATGCCATGGTCGTTTTTGGAAACAGTCGTTTTGCTCAACAATACTGGAAATACAGAAATCATAGCTCACCGGATCGCGATTCATCTTACACGAACCTGCGACCGTAGCGTGCCGCAGCGGAAACTATATGGGCGACATTATGAACCCATGTACTGGTGGAATGAGCGCATCGCTGATTCCCGCCAAAACCGCCGAGGAAGAAGCTAATGGTGGAAATCCTTACAAGCAGACTCGACAAATAATTGGAGCTATGTAACCAAACACAAGAGCCTCAACCACAAGAAAGCACAGGTACAAGATGCAAGTCAGGGGTCATTCCACACGGCTCGGGAAAACACTACAATAACAGCACTGACCGATTTTCATATCCCAGGACACTTCGCATACATAAAAGGAGCTACTGCAATAGCAGAGTCCTCTAATACCCTTGGCTCAGCAGACAACCCGGCGATGTAAATTTTTACTTAACGCAGCTTTTGTTTTGGCCACGGGCTCTTTCGGAGCTACCAGAAGCACTTCAGCCACGAACACTGTGACGAATGCATGTGGTGCAGCCATCACCCCACATAAGACGCTCGCAATGCCCTTTGAGTGCGCAAATTTTTAGTCCGACTGCATTGCTCCTACTTGTTTTCACTGGAACTACAACAATATTTAATTTCGTTCAATGACAATCCTACTCGTGCATGCAGAAAAGTGCAAATTAATAAAAATATGTACCGAATTTCGCTAACTTGCACTTTCATTATTCGAGTTTGCTGTAACTCGAACAAAATTAAGTGGCAATAGCGTTTGGAGTGCACATTGTATACAAATTTGTCCCCATAACTCAAAACTTTTGTCTTTATAGCTCGGTAAAAAATGTCTGCCGATTACTCCACAAGTAAATTTTCAACTGAAAAATTGTATTGTATATAAATAAAATACTTGTAGTCCCATGGGCAATTTCGCACTTTGGGGAAGATTGTTAGGACGGTATTGCAAGCACCATATAGCAACTGAGAACGAAAGAAAATCTTCTTGCCTTGAATAATCAACAACTTATCAAGAACATGGCAAAAGCGAGTGATTCTATACACAAAATGCGGTAATGAGGACACACTCAAATAATACATACTCATGTGCAATCATTCACACTCATATACAATACAGCTAGGTATTAGTCATCAGGTATAGTCATCAAAATACATTTGCCATCGTTTAATACGAGAACATTGAGAGTTACCCTAATTTACAGCGTACGAAGGTTGCCTTCTATATTTCAAGCGAAGATTCATTTAAGTGTTATTTGGTCCCAATTATCTATTTAAGAGCTTGATGTTTTCTAGCATTATACCCTTTTCGAAGAAGCTGCCATACAACTCGAAGTCGGTTTTGGCCATATATGAAACTATGAAACTTTGCACAGATACTTATTATTCAAAGGAACAGCACATTGGTCGGAGCCGGCCGGATCAGACCACTATATCTTATAGCTGTCATAAAACTGGACAAAATTAAGTATTTAAAAAAAAATGTTAATTCATATAAAAGTGCTACATTTGGCTGAGTGAACATTTTCTAAAGGTTCGAAAAGTGTATAAGATCTTCGGCACGCCGAAGATAATCCTTTCCTACTTGTTTTATATATTAATTTAAATTACTTTTTTTTCGGCTACTCTGATTATTACCTATTTTAGCGCTGCCTAAGCCTGCCGCAGCTGTCGTAAGTTGCAATTTCCGCACACCAAACGGTGTGACTACACCAACAGAACACATATGGTGTATGTCGAAAATCCATTTCTCTTACAGTTTTAAAGCCAGAATCACCAAAATTTTATGGAAGATATCTATTCACCCCCTCTAAAGATGTTTGGGACCACGCCACCTCCGGCCCCCGAAAATTCCGAAAATCCAGATCTCCAACAGTGAAAGAGTTTCATCAAACTGTTTTCAGCTGTTCTCACCATGATATCAGATTATTACGCAGTCTTGGTTGGGCATACAATTGCCATTAATTTGGGTGAATAAAATACCTTAAAAATTACAGCCTTACACATTTGTCGGGTTGGGGGAATACAAAAACTCCAATAATTTTGTAGATTTCAGCTCGAAGTTATTCGAAATTTAACGAAAGCTTTTGTACGGGACGAGTTATCGATCAAATAAAACAAAATTGATCTGACCAGGGTATACAAAAACTTATATTCCAAACACGAAGTCTCTAGTCTCTTATAGTCTCTGAAATCTGCGTGATCATACAGACAGATGAACAAAAAGACGGAAATGGCAAGATCGACTCGACCAATAATATTATATTTGAAGTCACATTTTCAAAACATTTTTATCTGGAGCTTTGAAAATGAATTTGAAAACAATCGCACAAAAAGCCTATTTTCGCCCACATAACTGTGACGTCCTCAATTATACTCAATTTCTTCTAATCAAATTCCAATTTGATCTTCGACATTGATTTTGAGCCCAAACGGATGAAAAAAAAAACATGTGCGAAGGGATTATCTTCGGCGTGCCGAAGATTCTATACTCTTTTCGAACCTTGGGGCAACTTTCACTCTGCCAACTGCACCACTGAAATTTCAAAAGTAGTAAAAAATCTGTTTATCGCGTGGCATTAATTTTTTTTGCTCTAAGAATTGGTATCATATGAATTTAAATTTGTCTTTCAAAATATTAAATTTAATCTATTTGATATATATTTGAAAAAAATGGTTAGAAAAAAAAAATCAATAAGTCGCTGCTGGGATTTGAAAAACTTTCTTGTTTTGTTTTCCTGCAACCTGCATCTCGCGTTTGTCAGCGCAGCACTCTACTACTTACACCAATCAGTTTTAAGAATAGCTGACAATCTTGATTATACTGAGCATTTGTTTTTTCGCGTGGCATTGTTTTTGTTCTGAGACATTGGAAGCAAATTAATTTGATTACAGTTATTTTATATTTGAAAGGAAGAATAAGAAAACAAGTAAGAGTGCTCTAGTCGGGAGTGCCCGACTACGAGATACCCTGAACCCAGTCCTTACAATCATTCATATTAATCTAAACACACACATGCTGCAGTACAAGCAGTACAAGCAGTGCAAGCGGTCTAAGCAGTTAGCTTGCTTTTCGCTGAGCCCCACACAATGGAAAGTTAAATCTTAAATAACTTCTGTGTTTATTGTCCGATCTTATTGAAATTTTTGGGGCAAACAATTGTCGATAATATGTGTGACCAAACCAAATTGCAAGGTCGTACCTTCAAAAATGCGTTTTTTTAACTTTTGGGGGGTTTGGGGGGTGGTATCCAAAAAGTGAAAAATTTGTTCATGTGTATGCTATTCGAGATTATACATGTCAAATTAGGGGCCTCTAGCTCTTATAACTTGTAAGTTATATCCAAAAAACGCTGGTCTGAAATCGAAATTTATCGATAACTTTTGAACGGGACGAGCTATCGATAAATTTTAATAAACTTGATCTGTCCCGGGATTAGGAGAACTTATGTTCCAAATATGAAGTCTCTAGCTCTTGTAGTCTCTGATATCTGTGTGTTCATACAGACAGACAGACGGACAGACGGACAGACGGTCAGACGGACAGACGGACAGACGGACAGACGGACAGACAGACGGACATGGCTAGATCGACTCGGCTGTTGATACTGATCAATAATATATATACTTTATATGGTCGGAGATGCTTCCTTATGCCTGTTACATACTTTTGCACAACTTCATTATACCCTTTTTACCCATTTTTAATGGGTTCAGGGTATAAAAATAGTTCGGACTAAAAAACGTATACCAAAATATTGCATACTTAACAAGTAAGAGTGCTCTAGTCGGGAGTGCCCAACTAGGAGATACCCTGAACCCAGTTCTGACTTCCATTAATACTTGCCTAATAGTGTGCATACATACAATTACACACATACTGCAAGCAGTGCATGCGGTTTAAGCAGTTAGCTTGCTTTTCGCTGAGCCCCACACTATGGAAAGTTAAATCTCAAATAACTTCTGTGTTTATTGTCCGATCTTACTGAAATTTTTGGGGCAAACAATTGTCAATAATATGTGTGACCAAAACCAAAAAAAATTGCAGGGTCGTACCTTCAAAAATGCGTTTTTCAACTTTTGGAGGGATTGGGGGTGGTATCCAAAAAGTGAAATATTTGTTACATGTGTATGCTATTCGAGATTATGCATGCCAAATGAAATAAACTTGATCTGTCCCGGGATTAGGAGAGCTTATATTCCAAACATGAAGTCTCTAGCTCTTGTAGTCTCTGATATCCGCGTGTTCATACAGACGGACGGACAGACGGACAGACGGTCAGACGGACAGACAGACAGACGGACATGGCTAAATCGACTCGGCTATTGATACTGATCAAGAATATATATACTTTATATTGTCGGATATGCTTCCTTATGCCTGTTACATACTTTTGCACAAAACCATAATACCCTTTTTACCCATTATTAATGGGTTCAGGGTATAAAAACGGTTGATCCAGATGTTTTTCTACCGCTTAAACAATGCGAAACATTGTTTAAAACTTCATTCCTAATGTAAATGATTATGCCCCTCTTAGATCGAACTGCGTCAGGCATTATTTCACAATCTAGACGTACAGCAATAGTAAGCCCGGAATATCAACATTGCCGTTTGCGTATGAAAAGGCTTCAACGAAACATAGAACAGAAGACTGCAGCATTAACTTACCTGCACGAAAGTGTTCAATGTGACAGTAAATGCTTTGTGTGTTCTGATAACTAAGTGATCATAAAGTGTCCGCAATTTCTGAATTTGGTTCTGCACCTTATCATCATTTTTGTTGCACGACTACAACTTCATTCCAAAAGGAAATCGGACGAGGTAGAAGCTCTTTTGTAAACTTGAAGCGTTCTGATGTTTCGTGATGTTCGACGATGAAAGTTGTTCTCGTGCAATACACGGCGGACTGTATCAGCACTACACTTCTTGCCCATTTCATGCTCCACGTCTATAGCCAATTTTGGAGCCGATAGCTTCGGATTTTCCTTAACTTTCCGGACAATCCGGCGCTCCTCGTGGGCATTGGAAATTTTATTAGGTGCATTTCGACCCTTATCTGCCACCCGATTCTCTCGAACAAACCGTTGAATGATGTTTTGAACCGTGCTGGGGCTTAAGCATACCATTTCTGCAATTACACGCTGACTTTTTCCATTTTTAAAGTGTTGGAGAACTAATTCTCGTTGCTCAATCGTTGTACGTGGTGCCATTTTAGTTATTCCCCTATATTTTTATATTTCAGAGTGACCAAGCCCAAAAACTTATTAAATATATTTTAGTTAGAAATTAAAATACCAAAATGGAAGAATTGGCTACGATTTGAAATTCGGAAATAGCTCATTTTCGAATTTTAAATAACTGCACGAAATAAGCTGCGGCATGAAAAAAGCCCATTTTGTATGTTTTTGTTATTTTATTATTTTGTTTTAATAGTTATTAAAATTGTTTTTGTTAATTATAAATGTTGATACTCTTCTTCAAAATACTGTTTTTGTTAATATCTTTGATACTTTAGCCGCAGTAATGATTTGAAATTTGAGCTCTTAGCTGCACGAAATAAGCTGCGATCCACTGTACGTATATTGCAGCACGCTACATACGAGGGCAAGTGTGGACCACCACTTTGCTATACGTAGCGCAATAACATTGGGAATAGTTGTACCTACTTACAGTTGTGTATATTTCCTACGGTCAATGGTAACTTTCTCATTTCTTCGATATTGAATGATTTTTAATACTTTTTGAATTGGAGTCCACGAAGCCTCTGCACGACGTGTGCGCTTTGAGCGAGCAAGTACTCCTACGCTATCCCCTGAAAATTGTATTCATAAGGTACTTGGAGTGCTGGATGCATCGAAATCTATTTGCATTAGTATGTCTGTTGGGCCATTGACTAGCCCATCCCCAGTATCTACATACGTTATCATATATTTGTCAGTTGATTTTAAAAGAATGGACATGCATAATCCCTGTGTTTTCGACGATATAAAGCTACTAACGGCAACTAATATTCTTAGCCTATTCGCCGCATTTAAATGTGTTGCTTCAATAAAATCAAAAATATTGATCAGTCGGAATGGAATTTAATTTGGTGGTATTAAAATTATCGGTCGCCGCATTTGTACTAATGAGATAAATTGCATCATTGGGGACGTCCGATGGCTGACAAATGCGGGATCGGACAAGAGAAATATCGTCGGTTATCATATTGCCAGATACCATGTTATTTATGGCAGAATTAAATAATTGGGATTCCCGCTGCTGTATAATTTCTTTAAACTTAAAATACTTAAAAAGTCCAACAGAGAAGAAGTTAAAAGTTGGAGTCAATTATCAACGATCGCTTACTGGTAATAACTGTCGTAGATCGCCAAACATTATGACAGAAATATCACTAAATGAAGAAGTATTTTTGAAAATTTTATTTAGACGGGAGTCCAAATGGGAAAACTTTTTGGAGCCTATTATTGATATTTCATCAATAATAATGAGTTTAAGGTCAATCAACCTTGAATGCAAAGTGTTAACTAAATCATGACTAAGGCCCTCAAATCTGAACCAGATTGGTTTATTGGAAGTGAAAACCTGGAGTGCAGTGTCGAAGCACTGATTCCGAAAGCAGCATTACCAGTGGGTGTATACAAGAAAAATTTAACTAGATTTGGATCATTTCCTGGTTGGCTATTGCACATTCCGGACAAAAATTGAAAAATTGTGATATAAGTCGGCTCTTGCCTATCTCCTACGTTTTCATCTTCATTTGCATCAACATTTTAGACAGTTAACCGAAGATTTATTTCTGGCAAACCCAATACTATAAATACTTCATCTACTACTTTCTGATTATATACATTTTCTTCATTTTCATCCTGAATCGCAATACTGAGTGCATCCTGAAGCTCCATATCATCTAAACTATTATATTTCCAACGATTTGTCTCAATTACCTCTTGATTTTGGCTACACAATAATTCGCAATCCCGAATAACTAACTCCAAATTCTCATCCCTCCACGAGACATATAGCATGACTAACTCTCTAAAATCATTGCTCCTTTCAGTATTAATATTGCTTCTTCTTTATCGGATTATACACGGACTTAATTTTTTTCTAATTAAACGACTATTATCGCGAAGTACGTAAATTAATAATTGAGACCTTAGCGTTTCGATGTCATTTTCACCATTATTACTATATTGTAAACCACCACTATGTCGATTGCTGAAACTATAAAAAGCTGTAAAACAGCTAAGCATAAGCTTTCTAAATCGTCTGCGCGTGGAACATAATAGTCGAGCAGATCTAGCTCAAATATTGCTGTTGAATCCACGGGTAGAGTCTGCGGCTGAGCCCTAGATTTCAGGATCTAACGCGCTGCTCTGCTTATAAAGTATTTATAAATACTTCAGCGATACTGCTTTCGGACAAATCCATACCTAATCAGTAGTAAGCGGCTTCCTGGGCGGATATTTCCGCACCCGAAATTAACTTGTGACCTATGTGTTGTGGCTTTTGTTCAATAGTTACTTTGCCCCTACTAATCTCACTAACTGCTTAACGCATTAACTTGGAAATTTCTCTCTGAGAATTTAATATAATTAATGACGTAGCTACAGCAAGCATAGGGATATAATATAACTGAATATCAATATTAGCTCGTTGTAGTAGAAATAGGTGAGTATTGTAGGTAGGTGAGATATATTATATTATTATTTTTGGTTTCTTGATGCTCATCCTAAGTGCATTTAAGTAGCACTCAAAATTAAGATTAAATTGATCATGGGACAACAACTTATGAAATCGCTTAGACGCTGAATGGATTTATGATCAAACGAATACTCTAATAAATTTTGAATTTTTTTCGAAATTTCTACGATGCTCATCTACATTTTGAGCATCTTCACCGAATGGGAGAAGAATCTCTATTTGGGGCATGGGACGGTATGGAATACCGAATCAACATATTTGTGTTCCTCTAATTTCACGCTACATGAATGCCCGTGATTGCGTATTTGATATTCCAAGAATAGAGCTACATCCGGGTTACGGGTATCATTGGTGATAAACTGATCAATTAAAGACTTAGCAGGGGGAATACTTGACTCATCATTTAAGTCAAGCTTGGGGGCGTCTTTCAATCAAAACATGCCGTGAATAAGGGGTTTGAGCCTGTTTGCTGAATCTATACTCGCCAATAAGATTTGATGACTCTATGGGCACCGAAAACACCGCCTTCTTATGCATTAGTTTTAGAAGCTGCCTATATCGAAAATCAAAGCACCTAGCCCAAGTCACTGGATCAGCTCTGATAAGACGGGCTTTATAATTAAAATTTTAATTTGATGCTAATTCCTCCGAAATGTCTATCTTATCTACGTTTTTAGATAGTAAAACTAAGAGCTCCGTCCACCTGGTCTCAGCTGCCAAAAATGTTATTAAAAAGGTCGAAAGACCAAAGTGCCTAACCATAGCCATCACTTTCTTCCTTTCTGCTTCCCAATGAGCAGGAGACGTGCGAATATCTTTCAAAACCCTATAGCCATCATCGTCTATGGTTTTCATTTGGGGCGTTTGCCGCGGAAACGCCATGACTCGCAGTGTGCTTACGTAAGCAAACGTAAGTATATTAATCATTTCGAACTTTTTAAGGATTTGAAATAATTTATCAGTTCTACATCCTCTTCTCTCGAAATTTCTAACATCGGATTTAACTATGGTTGTAAAATTTTCTGATGATTTTCTTTTAATGCCACCGAATACTGTCCCAATGAACGCTGACCCTCTCCAAGTGCCATAACTATCCACTGCACAGCTAAGTTCTCAAATGGAATATTTTCTAATAAAGTTTCCTGGCCTCCTTGATTTATAATTTCTTCTTCCACATTATTTTGGTCATTTGCGGAAGTTCAGCTGATCTTTCTATTAGCTCTGTAACTAAGTCCCTATCATCAGCAGATGCAACAAAGGTAACTGTGTGAGATGAAGAGGAGGACAGCCAGTGTTTTTATACTCTTTTCGAAGAAAATAGTATATTAAGTTTGTCCTGAAGTTTGTAACGCATAGAAGGAAGCGTCTGAGACCCCCAAAAGTTACTGCCAGTATGCTTAGAAAAACAAAACAAATTGATCTAGCTATGTCCGTCTGTCTGTCTGTCTGTCTGTCTGTCTGTCTGTCTGTCTGTCTGTCTGTATGTATGCAAACTAGTCCCTCAGTTTTTGAGCTATCGCAATGCAACTTTGCACAGACACTTATTATTCAAGGGGACAGCACATTGGTCGGAGCCGGCCGGATCGGACCACTATATCTTATAGCTGCCATACACCTCAAAGTCGGTTTTGCCCATAAATCTGATGTTTTCAAAGCAATTGCCTTAAATTTCCTTGTACACTTGAACATCCTTATAACTCATCAATGGGTAAAATCGCAAATCGATTGAGTCATAAACAGCGAAGATATGCGTCATTAAATATTTTGAAAAAACAGGTGCAAACAAAAACAAGCGCAAGAAAGCTTTTGATAGTCTGCTCTTCAAGGTATTTTGTCATCGATCATCAAAACGGTTTGTGGCGTAAGGCGTAAAGAGCCGCGCTAACGAACGCAAGTTTCGCAAGTTCGAGACTCGGCGGCGACTGATTGTTAATTTAATACTTTTTTCTTTTTCTTCCTTTCAAATATATAACTGCAATCAAATTAATTTGCTTCCAATGGCTTAGAACAAAAACAATGCCACGCGAAAAAACAAATGCTGACAAACGCGAGTTGCAGGTTGCAGGAAAACAAAACAAGGAAATTTGTAACAGTCGGCTCTTCAAGCAATTTTGTCAGCGATCATCGAAACGGCTTGTGGCGTAAGGGGTAAAGTTGCGAACTGGCGAACGAAAGGTCCTGGGTTCAAGTGCCAGCGGCGACTTTGGTCATTTATTTTCATTTTTTCTTATTCTTCTTTTCAAATATATAATAACTGTAATCAAATTCATTTGCTTTCAATGGCTTAGAACAAAAACAATGCCACGCGAAAAAGCAAAAGCTCAGTATAAATCGAGTTTGTCAGCGATTTTTAAAACTGCTTGGTGTAAGCAGTAAAAAGCAACACAAGAAAGCTTTTGACAGTCTGCTCTTCAAGGGATTTTGTCAGCGATCATCAAAACGGCTTGTGGCGTAAGGGGTAAAGCTGCGAACTGGCGAACGAAAGGTCCTGGGTTCAAGTGCCAGCGGCGACGGGGCATTTATTTTCATTTTTTCTTATTCTTCTTTTCAAATATATAATAGCTGTAATCAAATTCATTTATTTTTAATTTCCTAAAATGTTTCTAATTATACTCTGATACCGAAGGTACTCATAGTATATTGGTTTTGTCGAATGTCCGTCAGGCCGTCCGTCTGTCCGTCTGTCCGTCTGTCCGTCTGTCCGTCTGTCTGTCTGGATGAACGCGCGTATTTCCGAAACGATATTAGATAGACTCTTGAAATCTTTTGCGTTATGATTATAGCTATCTGCTTCAGATCAAGTTTATTCCAAATTTATGCCACGCCCACTGGGAGGCTGGCAAATCGATAACATGTCGATACACCTCAAATCACAAATCGATTAAACGTGAATAACTCCCACAATTTTGAAGCTAGAGTAATCAAATTTGGTAGGTATATTGCTGGTGACCTCCCGAAAAAATTGGATCCTAGGTTAATCGGCCACGCCCATTATTACGCCCACCAGCCCCCCTCCAAAATTAATTTGAAATGCTTATATCTCCCGCAGTTTTAGAGCTAAAGTCACCATATTTGGAATATATATTACTGGTGACGTCCTCTACAGATTACAGAAACAAAATTTTGACCACGCCCACTCCCGCCCCCGTAATCGCGAAAATCGATATACATGAATGCACAATTCGATAACACGTGTATATTTCCCGCAATTTTGAAGCTAGAGTCCCCAAATTTGGAATTTAGACTAGGGCTGACCAGCCCAAAAGATTGCGTCCTGGATTTTCCGGCCACGCCCACTAGAACGCCCCCCAGCCACCCCGCCCCCACGAAACACGGAAGCCTATATCTCGCACAGTTTAAGAGCTAGGGCCACCAAAATTGGAGGATAGACTTATTGTCAGCCCCCCTAAAGATCGGCAAAAAATTTTGGGGCCCCGCCCCTCCCGCCCCCAAAAATCGCGAAAATGTATATCTTCCACAGTTTTAGAGCTAGAGTCACCAAAATTGGAGGATAGACTTATTGTCAGCCCCCCTAAAGATCGGCAAAAAATTTTGGGGCCCCGCCCCCTCCGCCCCCAAAAATCGCGAAAATTTATATCTTCCACAGTTTCAGAGCTAGAGTCATTAAACTTGGAAGATATAATTCTGGTCAGCCCCTCTAAATATCGGTAAAAAAATTTGGGGCCACGCCCCCTCCCGCCCCCAAAAATCGCGAAAATGTATATCTTCCACAGTTTTAGAGCTAGAGTCACCAAAATTGGAGGATAGACTTATTGTCAGCCCCCCTAAAGATCGGCAAAAAAATTTGGGGCCCCGCCCCCTCCCGCCCCCAAAAATAGCGAAAATTTATATCTTCCACAGTTTCAGAGCTAGAGTCATTAAACTTGGAAGATAGAATTCTGGTCAGCCCCTCTAAATATCGGTAAAAAAAAATTTGGGGCCACGCCCCCTCCCGCCCCCAAAAATCGCGAAAATGTATATCTTCCACAGTTTTAGAGCTAGAGTCACCAAAATTGGAGGATAGACTTCTGGTCACCCCCTCTTAAGATCGACCATGCCCCTCCCGTTCCCAAAAACTTGGAATGCCGATTTCGGGTCACCCAAACACCAGCAAAAATTTTCTGTTCACTTGCTTTCAGCTGTTCTTAAAATGGTATCAGAGTATTACGCAGTCGGCTCCGCCCGACTGCAACGTTCTCACTTGTTTTTTTTTTCATACATAAAGTAGCTTTAATAGAATAATTCAAAAGAAAAATTTAAATTCATTGGCAAAACCAATGCCACGCGAAAAAAAATATGGATCTCAAATTCTGAATATAAGCTCTCGTATGTTCAGATTAAGTTTTATGACAATTCAATTTCCGACAGCGGCCTTGAAAGGTATAAGAGCAACAGGCACAAAATTTGGTTGTATATTGTAGTATACATATGTAATGTGGTTTTGACTTTTTGGAAAAACTGAAACTTGTTTATTGTTCAATTCGGTAGCACTTATGAATGCTAAGGGACGCGTCCACGAGCTGCGGATAGTGAAACGTCCCTGTTTACATGAATACCTTTATATATTTTATTTTATATGTAGGGGTATATGTATGCGACATTAATGTCTGCGAATTAAATAAGCAGTAACGGAAAAATAGTGAAAATTGCCTAAAGGTTCGAAAAGAGTATTTAATCTTCGGCACGCCGAAGATAATCCTTCTCCACTTGTTTTTAATTATAATCTGGTGTTTCCTGCAGAGGTTTGTGTTCACTTGAAATCTGATTGCATCGGCAATTTTAGAGAGCCTAATGTATTCAGCCATGAAGACAAGGATATATTTCATTCGCCGCTTGAAGTGGATCTGAACTACCTCGGCTTCACTAAAGGACCGTGGGAGAGACATTACAACATAAGCTACGGGAATTGGAACATTGAGCACTGCTCCTTTAATGGCACTTTCACGGCGATACCCTAAAGACTTAATAATCATAAAAGGATGGCGTGGGAGTTTCCGGAAATCTACGCCATTTGCTTGTTTTTTGCCAAGTTTTATGCTCCTGTTGTAGGTCTTGCAAAAACTATATTTATTATTGCGAGGAAGGGAAAACTATAGAAATGCTTAAAACATCTGCTTTAATTTCTGAACAACATTTGCTTTCGACAACTTTCTGTCAAATTTTGGCCACTTGACTATCTACTATATACTACAAGCTACGTATATTGCAGAACGCTGCATACGCGGACAAGTGTGGACTACCACTTTTCTCATTGCTCACTTCACTTAGCTCATTTCTTCGATATTGAAAGATTATTAATACTTTTTGAATTGGGGTCCACGAAGCCTCTGCACGACGTGTGCACTTTGAGCGAGCAAGTACTCCTACGCTATCCCCTGAAAATTGTATTCATAAGATACTTGGACTACTGGATGCATCGAAATCTATTTGCATTAGTATGTCTGTTGGGCCATTGACTAGCCCATCCCCAGTATCTACATACGTTATCATATATTTGGCAGTTGATTTTAAAAGAATGGACATGCACAATCCCTGTGTTTTCGACGATATGAAGCTACTAACGGCATCTAATATTCTTAGCCTATTCGCCGCATTTAAATGTGTTGCTTCAATAAAATCAAAAATATTGATCAGTCGGTATGGAATTTAATTTGGTGGTATTAAAGTTATCGGTCGCCGCATTTGTACTAAAGAGATGAATAGCATCATTGGGGACGTCCGATGGCTAACAAATGTGGGATCGGACAAGAGAAATATCGTCTGCTGTCATATTGCCAGATGCCATGTTATTTAAGGCAGAAGCGATTAATTGGTCTTCCCGCTGTTCGGTGTTCCCGCCTCAAATGTGCCATCACCGACGTCTGAACCATGGTTGTATGGATTTTAAAATTCAGTTGTCTGTCCAGTACGACATTTAAATATTTGTTTGAGCTCTTGTGCGGAAGTGTGAAGCCCAGGATCGTAATGCCACTGCAAGACAATGTCCTTGTAGCAGAAGTTACATGTGCGCATTTGCTTTTGTTGATGCCTATATTCCATTTCTGAGCCCAGTCCTCAAAGCTGCACACGAATTGCTGTAAGGCTTCCGTGGCTAGGTTGATGCTTGGACGTCTAGTTAGCACGGCAGTGTCATCTGCGTATGGCGCTATCAGTACGTCGTCTTTGTCCAACTCAATTATTACCCTTGAGGTTGGCATATCGGCTATATATAAATTGTATAGCGTAGGCCCAAGAACGCTACCTTGTGGGACACCTGCGCAGATTGGACGCTTCTGAAGCTTCTGTCATTAAGAAAGCTGCCTACAAGTTGAAATAGCTGTGGCGTTAATATGCTCTTCTGTTTAAGGAGGAGGTCATTGTAATGGTCGCGTTGGCGCACCATTTAAATTTAGAAAAACGAACCATTGAAAGCTGCCAGCTTTTTGTCAGGCTTGATATCGACAGCGAACAAATTCGATGCTGCGATATTAAGCTTGCGCCACGTTGGCAGTGCAGCTAACTTCGCCCAAGTCAGAGACCCGAAAAACAGCTTTGTTCGCCTATAGAAGCCGCAACGGCCCTGTATTAACCCTCTTTGCTGAAACTACTGTGTTGAACTAAGGTCTGGGTATAGCTGGCCAGTTCCATATAGGCAACCAAAAATAAGAATTTAATTATTAATCAAAGTGGTGAAAAACAATAGAAAATAAAGAAAGAATTAAACTTGTTATCCAAACGTGCCGTAGTACAAAGAAAACAAAAGATCCAACAAATAACATTTTCGTAACCGAAGCTTGGTTTAAAAGATCCCCACGTGCTACTTTGCAAAGGCTGGGATCAGCTTAATCTGAAGGCATCCGCCTGGTTCAGCAACAGTAGCAAAAATTGTTAAGCAACTTTTGCTTTGCATTTGCAAAAGGTATGTGACGCACGCAATATTTTTGAATTTTGCAACAATGTAAGCTAAAAGTGATATTTTTTGATAGATTATAACTGGGAGGCGTAAATCCTGCCACCGCCGTCTCTTGCAGTTTGAAAAACACTTGTCCACGGCAAAGTGTCCAGTGTGCCTATTGGCAGAGACGGCGCTGTAGAAAGGTTGTCGGCCGCAATGATCAGCTGAAAAAATAGACCACGGCGTGAGCAGAGACGACATCACTTGCGCGGCCGCAGAGGAGTCGTCGTGAAAGCGTGAAGCAGAGATATTGTTGAGTTGAAGGTTGCTGCTGAGTCGGGAGACTCAAAAAGAGTTATGATTAAGCTATAAATTTCAAAACTAAATCCAAAAACAAAACTTGACCAAGAAGTTCAAATCTAATAAGCACAAAAATACAAACGAGTGAAGTGTCGAATAAGTATGTACAATATATACATATAGAAGAGATAACAATAATGTGTGCAGAAAATTAGCAACTTTGGCTGAAGCACTAAGCAAGAAGTTCAGTGATTGTGGTTGTTTTTGTGCTAAGCCAAGACTCCGTTAATTTTGATGTGATCTATATATTGTTGTTGTTGTTTTGTGTTACAATCAGTATTTACTGAAGAAAAGATAAGAAAGAAAACACAACCAACAGTTTAAAGTTAAAGCCGTAAGCCACCAAATTTGCTCTGATCACAACAAACATCCAATCGTGAGTAAACAATAATGTAACAAACCAAAAAACGTTAAAATAATATGATTTAAGAACCACAGAAATATAAGCCCCAACTAGCTTCTGCAAATTCATCCCGCTGGAAGGCCTTTCAACGAGGAGCGACATGTACATGTAAGTTTTTAAGGTTTTTGTTTTGATTATTCTTTCTCACCCATACCGTTGCCTCGGTAAATTGACATGTGCCCTCGATTCCCTTTTGTGATCTTGCTGTAAACCGAGTCTTATCTCGAATTCTGTTTGGTGCTGATCGCTGTCCACTTTTCGGGCTTATCTCTTAAAAATGCTGGTTGACTAAACGTAAATATAAAACAAAGCAAAATCTGCAACCACTCATGCTAATGTAAAGTAAAGACTAATCAGCTGAGCAGCTGTGCTGATATTTGATTCGATATAATTTTGGATTGCGTTACTTTGATAAAATACAACACATCATTCGTCTTATTAAAAATAAAATTAAATAACTTACTAATGATTTTAGAAAACGCACTACACTAAACAAAAACCACAAAGTTTGTAGATACTACTTATATAAATCTTTTTTTAAATATGAACTTAAAATAATGGTATAATTGAACTATAAACAAGTGGAGAAGGATTATCTTCGGCGTGCCGAAGATTAAATACTCTTTTCGAACCTTAATGCAATTTTTACTATTTTTCCGTGACTGCTTATTTAATTCGCAGATATTAATGTCGCATACATATACCCCTACATATAAAATAAAATATATAAAGGTATTCATGTAAACAGGGACGTTTCACTATCCGCAGCTCGTGGACGCGTCCCTTAGCATTCATAAGTGCTACCGAATTGAACAATAAACAAGTTTCAGTTTTTCCAAAAAGTCAAAACTACATTACATATGTATACTACAATATACATACCAAATTTTGTGCCTGTTGCTCTTATACCTTTCAAGGCCGCTGTCGGAAATTGAATTGTCATAAAACTTAATCTGAACATACGAGAGCTTATATTCAGAATTTGAGATCCATATTTTTTTTCGCGTGGCATTGGTTTTGCCAATGAATTTAAATTTTTCTTTTGAATTATTCTATTAAAGCTACTTTATGTATGAAAAAAAAAATTAGAAACAATTTAGGAAATTTAAAATAAATGAATTTGATTACAGCTATTATATATTTGAAAAGAAGAATAAGAAAAAATGAAAATAAATGACCAGTCGCCGCTGGTACTTGAACCCAGGACCTCTCGCTCACCAGTTCGCAACTTTACCCCTTACGCCACAAGCCGTTTTGATGATCGCTGACAAAATCCCTTGAAGAGCAGACTGTCAAAAGCTTTCTTGTTTTGCTTTTTACTGCTTACACCAAGCAGTTCTAAAATTCGCTGACAAACTCGATTTATACTGAGCTTTTTTCGCGTGGCATTGTTTTTGTTCTAAGCCATTGAAAGCAAATGAATTTGATTACAGTTATTATATATTTGAAAAGAAGAATAAGAACAAGTAGGAGTGCTCTAGTCGGGAGTGCCCGACTAGAGATACCCTGAACCCAGTCCTTACAATCATTCATACTAATCTAAACACACACTGCTTCAGTACAAGCAGTACAAGCAGTGCAAGCGGTTAGCTTGCTTTTTCACTGAGCCCCACACATTGGAAAGTTAGATCTTAAATAACTTCTCTGTTTATTGTCCGATCTTTCTGAAATTTTAGGACATAGCATTGACTATAAAGTGTGTGCCCAAACCACGGTCATACCTTCAAAAATACGTTTTTTGAACTTTTGGGGGGAATGGGGAGTGATATCCAAAAAGTGAAATATTTTGTTACATGGGTATGCTATTCGAGATTATACATGCCAAATTAAGGGCCTCTAGCTTTTATAACTTTCGTAAGTTATGGCCCAAAAACGCTAGTCTGAAATCAAAATTGTATCGATAACTTTTGAACGGGATGAGTTATCGATAAAATTAAATAAACTTGATCTGTCCCAGGCATTACGAGAACTTATATTCCAAATATGAAGTCTCTAGCTCTTGTAGTCTCTGATATCCGCGTGTTCATACAGACGGACGGACGTGACGGACAGACGAGAGCAGACGGACAATGGCTAAATCGACTCGACTGTTGATACTGATCAATGAATATATATACTTTATATGGTCGGAGATGCTTCCTTATGCCTGTTACATACTATTTAGCACAAACCCATAATACCCTTTTTACCCAATTTTAATGGGTTCAGGGTATAAAAAATGAAAATAAATGACCAGTCGCCGCTGGCACTTGAACCCAGGACCTTTCGCTCACCAGTTCGCAACTTTACCCCTTACGCCACAAGCCGTTTTGATGATCGCTGACAAAATTGCTTGAAGAGCCGACTGTTACAAATTTCCTTGTTTTGTTTTCCTGCAACCTGCAACTCGCGTTTGACAGCATTTGTTTTTTCGCGTGGCATTGTTTTTGTTCTAAGCCATTGGAAGCAAATTAATTTGATTACAGTTATATATTTGAAAGGAAGAAAAAGAAAAAAGTATTAAATTAACAATCAGTCGCCGCCGAGGCTCGAACTTGCGAAACTTGCGTTCGTTAGCGCGGCTCTTTACGCCTTACGCCACAAACCGTTTTGATGATCGATGACAAAATACCTTGAAGAGCAGACTATCAAAAGCTTTCTTGCGCTTGACTTTGTTTGCTCATATGCACCTGTTTTTTCAAAATATTTAATGACGCATATCTTCGCTGTTTATGACTCAATCGATTTGCGATTTTACCCATTGATGAGTTATAAGGATGTTCAAGTGTACAAGGAAATTTAAGGCAATTGCTTTGAAAACATCGGATTTATGGCCAAAACCGACTTTGAGGTGTATGGCAGCTATAAGATATAGTGGTCCGATCCGGCCGGCTCCGACCAATGTGCTGTCCCCTTGAATAATAAGTGTCTGTGCAAAGTTGCATCGCGATAGCTCAAAAACTGAGGGACTAGTTTGCATACATACAGACAGACAGACAGACAGACAGACAGACGACGACAGTGGCTAGATCAATTTGTTTTGTTTTTCTAAGCATACTGGCAGTAACTTTTGGGGGTCTCAGACGCTTCCTTCTATGCGTTACAAACTTCAGGACAAACTTAATATACTATTTTCTTCGAAAAGAGTATAAAAATATTGCACCTGGTCAAGTTTTGGAATTTGAGTGAATATCGTATAGTACGTACTTGTTAGTTAGGTATAGACAACTTATGTAAACATGAATTTAAATAAAGAAAGTCAAAGATTTAAATAATGTTGCAAGCTATAATGCCGAATCAAATTTATATCAAAATGTTTATAAGAATGAATTGCTAAAGTCTTGTTGTTCCTGGTGACATGGTAACCTAATAAAGTAGAAGACCGTTTGTTTTGGGATCTTCATTAACATTTGCGTTGAAGATCATGGTTGGGAGGGTAAAGAACGCGAGTGTCAAATATCACCTCAGACCTCGCCCCAATGAGTGTAACCATCAAAAATTAAAGCTACCAGAATGTTAAGAGTTAAGTTTAGCCCTGCTTAAAATGAATAATTATTTGTGATTTTCGGAGTATAGCTCCTGTTTAGATTCTGTAGGGATCCTAAAAAAAATTAAAATTGTGTATGCAGGTCGAGACATGGCAAAAGAACCCCCCCACCCGAAAGAGCTACGGAACCAGAGGATCCCGCCTGTCCATGAAACTCGCCAATGAGAAGTCGCAGAGTATTCTTCGGAATTTTCAGGTTGCAAAATACCGTGCCTGCTGATACTTCCACTACAAGCAGACGCTACATAAATTTTTGGCGCCCAACGTGGTGCTGGAGGCTAGAACATGACTTCAGGTTATGTTCTACGGGCCCGAGGCTAGAGCATGACTTCAGGTTATGTTCTACGAACGTGAGGCCTACATACCTTTTGGGTAGTCCCAAAAGCGTATGGCTCGAGATTGCTTATTATAAACCCCATAATTCTTGCTGCCCAAAGAAAGGGTACTTGATAGAATTATTGATGGAAGGTTTGATTATATACTTTATGGTGTCACGCACGCTGACGTTGATGAAACAAGGTTTGTTTATCTTCCGCATGCGCAGAGACTGGTTTATGCAAATTAGTAACTAGGACTACGATGCTGAGAATTCGTTACATGGATTCCATGCCGAGAATCTGATATTGCTAAATTGTATTAAGAACGTATATCAATGTGAAATATAGCAGCTTACATCCGCTATACAATCTGCCCCACACACACATTTGCTCGTTTTGCTTTCTTATGATTTTGGTACACTTTAATCTATATTTGTTTTGATTAAAGATACTATTCGATACAGTTCCAGAATATTGCGTATTTGTATAAGATACCAGTACTGATTGTCACTAGGATAGCTCATCTTTTCTTATTAAGAATTGTGTTTTAGTGAGACCGAAAATCATAAAATTTAGATTGAATTGTTAGTATTTATGATACTATGAGATTTAGTTAGAGTTGTTGTCTGGAACTTGGCTATATGCTGTAATTGCGTATCCTTGCCGAACAATGCTGACTTAATTAAGTAGCTTCATTTTGCAAACAACTTTCTGATTTAGTTTCAATAGAAAATACAAAAATTATCTACTTTAATTATAATGCTCACATCTTATTGGAAAAAAAAAAATTCTTCTACCTAATTTTGTTACCAAATATTGTCACAAATCAGGAAATTAATTATTAACCATGTTGCCATTACGCAGCCCCCAAAATTCACAACCAACCATTGACTCCGCTGATAGCCATTGTACTATTTGCAGTCTGGTTTTGAACAACACCCAATCATGTTATTGCACCCCTTGCGAGCATATTTTCCACAAACAGTGTTTGGAAAGTTGGTTAGAACATCATGCCAAATGCCCGAATTGTAGTGTTATACTGGAACCATCGTCAATCAAATTAGTTGTTGGCAATTGCTCGCCGAAAGGAAAACAATCTGTTTCACACACAGCCCAGCACCAAGGTAGATCTGTAACTCGTCAACTAGCAAAAAGTATGACTCAAGTACAGACTCAGAGTGCCGAGAATCCTACAGAACAGTCATTAGAGACCAATGATTTGCCATATTCAGTTTTGGATGCTAGCCAAAGCATCAACCCAGCCGAAGTCGCTACGGCACGAACAGATGCTGGAAGAAGAAAAGGAAGACCCGTTGGGTCAAATCGTCAACATGTTCGCCAAAATGTCGGCGTTGACTATGTTGCCATTCAGGAGATGATCGAACATACGGTCACTCGCATTATGACATCATTACAAGTGCAAGCTCAAGGTAGCACCAGGAATCGAAGAATTTCTCCAATACGAACGCCAGTTCTTGTAGCACCAGGTGGCTCATCATTCCGAAATGGAAGGATTGCTGACACCATGCAAAAGTGGAGCCTATATTTTGATGGCTCAGTAGAAGGATTAGGGGTGGAGGAATTTATCTATAGAGTTAAAGTCCTGACTGATGAAACTCTAGACAGCGATTTTATGGGCCTCTGTAAGCATTTGCATGTGCTATTTGCGGGGAAAGCACGCGACTGGTACTGGCGATACCATAAGCAAGTGGATTGCATTGTCTGGTCCGAATTTCGTGCTTCACTCCGACAACAATATAAAGACTATCGCTCGGACTTCATGAGCAAGGAATTGATTAGAACTAGAAAGCAAAAGCCTGGGGAATCGTTTGGTTCTTTTCATGACTCCGTCGCTTCGCTAATTGATAAATTTGCTGTGAAGATAGAAGAAGAGGAGCTAATAGAAATTTTGAAAAATAACCTGCTGCCGGAAACTCGGCATAAACTACTATACCAACCAATTAGTTCTGTTGGACATCTTCGTAGATTAGTTCAGATGAATGAGAATTTAGTTCAGGAACTCAGTTGTCGCACTGAAACTTTGCCTAAGTCTCGTCCAATAGTTCCTCGTCGCCAATTGTATGGCTTAGAAGATAATAGCCCGGTACATGACATTGAAGACACCGGTGATAATAAGATTGATATTGCAGCCATTCGCAGTACGCATGCCAAACTCAAGTGTTGGAATTGCGAAGAGCAAGACCACATTTGGGAAAATTGTCTTGCTGAACGACGCATATTTTGCTATGGATGTGGAACTCCCAATGTTTATAAGCCACAATGTCAAAAATGTATCCGTAGAGCTTCGGAAAATCGCCAGAAGGGCGCATCCAACACCAATCGGATGCCCCCAACAGCCTAGTAACCTCAAATTCTGATGTAGATGCTGTGGACAATAACAATGTTAACGTCCCTACTCAGATTACACAGCAGCCCTCAGTAGAGAAAGATATAAATAGAAACAAGTTAAGATTCTTACCGTATCAAGAACGCTTAGATTGTTATTTAAAAATTAAAAATAAAATCTGGCACCAACAAGAGAAAACAAGTGAGAACGTTGCAGTCGGGCGGAGCCGACTGCGTAATACTCTGATACCATTTTAAGAACAGCTGAAAGCAAGTGAACAGAAAATTTTTGCTGGTGTTTGGGTGACCCGAAATCGGCCTTCCAAGTTTTTGGGGACTGGAGGGGCGTGGTCGATCTTAAGAGGGGGTGACAAGAAATCTATCTTATAAATTTGGTGACTCTAGCTCTAAAGCTGTGGAAGATATAAGCTTTCGCGATTTTTGGGGGCGGGAAGGGGCGTGGCCCCAAAAAATTTGGCCGATCTTTAGAGGGAGTGACAAGAAGTCTGTTTTACAAATTTCTTGACTCTAGCTCTAAAACTGTGGAAGATATACATTTTCGCGATTTTTGGGGGCGGGAGGGGGCGTAGCCCCAATTTTTTTTACCGATATTTAGAGGGGCTGACCAGAATTCTATCTTCCAAGTTTAATGACTCTAGCTCTGAAACTGTGGAAGATATAAATTTTCGCGATTTTTGGGGGCGGGAGGGGCGGGGCCCCAAAATTTTTTGCCGATATTTAGGGGGGCTGACAATAAGTCTATCCTCCAATTTTGGTGACTCTAGCTCTAAAACTGTGGAAGATATAAATTTTCGCTATTTTTGGGGGCGGGAGGGGGCGTGGCCCCAAAATTTTTTGCCGATATTTAGGGGGGCTGACAATAAGTCTATCCTCCAATTTTGGTGGCCCTAGCTCTTAAACTGTGCGAGATATAGGCTTCCGTGTTTCGTGGGGGCGGGGTGGCTGGGGGGCGTTCTAGTGGGCGTGGCCGGAAAATCCAGGACGCAATCTTTTGGGCTGGTCAGCCCTAGTCTAAATTCCAAATTTGGGGACTCTAGCTTCAAAATTGCGGGAAATATACACGTGTTATCGAATTGTGCATTCATGTATATCGATTTTCGCGATTACGGGGGCGGGAGTGGGCGTGGTCAAAATTTTGTTTCTGTAATCTGTAGAGGACGTCACCAGTAATATATATTCCAAATATGGTGACTTTAGCTCTAAAACTGCGGGAGATATAAGCATTTCAAATTAATTTTGGAGGGGGCTGGTGGGCGTAATAATGGGCGTGGCCGATTAACCTAGGATCCAATTTTTTCGGGAGGTCACCAGCAATATACCTACCAAATTTGATTACTCTAGCTTCAAAATTGTGGGAGTTATTCACGTTTAATCGATTTGTGATTTGAGGTGTATCGACATGTTATCGATTTGCCAGCCTCCCAGTGGGCGTGGCATAAATTTGGAATAAACTTGATCTGAAGCAGATAGCTATAATCATAACGCAAAAGATTTCAAGAGTCTATCTAATATCGTTTCGGAAATACGCGCGTTCATCCAGACAGACAGACGGACAGACGGACAGACGGACGGCCTGACGGACATTCGACAAAACCAATATACTATGAGTACCTTCGGTATCAGAGTATAAAAACTAAGCATATCGTTTCGACAGTTTTTTGTAATCCCAAAGATATGCGCAGCTATGCCGAAGTGTCATTTTTAACGTATACTGAGCTTGGTTTGTTAGACACAGGTGCAAATATCAGCTGCATAGGTTCTTCACTTGCACAACTAGATTTTTCGGCGTTGCCTGAATTTAAGCCCATAAAATCACATGTCAGAACCGCCGATGGAAATAGTCAAAAAGTAATTGGAGTTCTAGAAGTCATTATGAAGTACAAATCGGATACCCAAACTATGAAACTCTATGTAATCCCGTCTATAAAGCAAAGCTTAATTTTAGGTCTAGATTTCTGGAGAGCATTTGCCCTCGCCCCAAATATAATAAGTTCGTTAGATTTGGAAGCGAAAGAGTCCGAAAGGGAAGCAATTAACTATCCTTTAAATAGCCAGCAAATTCAACAGTTGAATGCCGTAAAGCAGCTGTTTCCAAATGCTGCTGATAGATTAGGTCGCACCTCTCTGATTCAACATCATATTGATGTAGGAGATGCCAGACCAGTGAAACAAAGATTTTACCCGGTAAGCCCAGCAGTCGAAAAATTGTTATATGCAGAAATTGATCGCATGCTGCAACTGGAAGTTATTGAACCGTCTGTAAGTGCCTGGAGCTCGCCTATGCGAAACCCAACAAAGTAAGACTTTGTTTGGATGCTAGAAGGCTAAATGACGCCACAAAAAAGGATGCTTATCCATTGCCTAGTATCAATGGGATATTCTCGCGACTGCCTAAGGCAAATATAATTTCAAATTTAGATTTAAAGGATGCCTATTGGCAAATTGAACTTTCGCAACAATCTAAGTCCCTCACTGCCTTTACAGTCCCCGGAAGACCACTATATCAATTTAAAGTTATGCCATTCGGTCTTTGCAATGCACCTTCGACTATGTGTCGGTTGATGGACGATATAATTCCACCTGATCTGCGATACTGTGTTTTCGGTTACTTGGACGACCTCTGTATAGTCTCCGAAGATTTCTCTTCGCATCTAGCCGTATTAGTTCGTATCGCTGAGCAATTCAAGAAAGCGAATCTGACTTTAAATGTTGAAAAAAGTCAATTTTGTGTAACAAGCATCAATTATCTTGGTTATGTTATAGGAAGTGGAGGTATTTATACTGATCCGGAAAAAATTACCTGTATATTAAATTGGCCACCGCCTAGAAATCTTAAACAAGTTAGAGGCTTCTTGGGTGTATGTGGCTGGTATCGTCGCTTTATAAGTAATTTTGCTGATCGCACTTGCCCCATAACGGATGTGTTATCGACAAAGAAAAAGTTTGTTTGGACCCCAGAAGCGCAGACTGCGATGGACCAATTGAAAACTGTATTAACGTCCTCGCCTGTATTACAGAATGCTGATTTTGAGAAAAAATTCTTCTTACATTGCGATGCCAGTGATTTTGGCATAGGTGCTGTGTTAGTACAAATGTCAGAAGATAATGAAGAAAAACCGATTGCGTATATGTCAAAAAAATTGAGTCGCTCGCAGCGTAACTATAGTGTGACCGAACGTGAATGTCTAGCAGTTATTCTAGCCATAGAAAAATTCAGGTGTTACTTGGAACTCCAAGAATTTGAGGTGGTGACAGATCATTCTAGTCTGCTTTGGCTTATGCGCCAACAAAATGTCTCGGGTAGATTGGCTCGTTGGATTTTTAGGTTACAGCAATTAAAATTTTCAATTTCTCATCGAAAAGGCAAAGATCACATTGTACCTGACGCTTTATCCAGATTGCCAGAGAACGAAATAGCAGTCTTGAATATGGGTCCAATAGTAGACATGGATTCTGATGCATATTTAGACATAAGTTATGTTGAACTTAAGAGTAAGATTTCACAGAACCAATTTAAGTTCCCAGACATAAAGAGTGTTGAGAAATTTTTGTATGTACGCACAGAGCATTCGAATGGAGACCCATCCCAAGAAAATCTTTCATGGAAAATATGGGTGCCTGATCGCCTTAAAGCCGATGTGCTTAAGCAGGCCCATAATAGTCTGACTTCATCTCACTCTGGCATGCAAAAAACAATAGAGAAAATTCGTAGAAATCTGTTTTGGCCAGGCTTGGCTAAAGATGTTCGCGATTATATTAGACTCTGTGACACTTGTAAGGAGACCAAAGCACCAAATTATACTCTTCGGCCCCCTATGGGTGCTCACAGCCCAACTTGTAGACCGTTTCACTATATATTGACCTGCTTGGGCCATATCCTAGAAGCAAAAATGGTCATGTGGGTTTATTGATAGTGCTAGATCACTTTAGTAAATATCATTGGTTGCAGCCCTTGAGGAAATTTACGTCGGCTGCAGTACAAAAATTTCTGCTTGAACAAGTCTTTCATTGCTACGGGGTGCCCGAAACTATCATAAGTGACAATGGAACCCAGTTTAAAGCGAAAGAGTTTAATGCGTTTTTAACAGAACTAGGTATTAAACATCTATACACTGCATTATACTCACCGCAGAGCAATGCTGCTGAACGTGTTAATCGTTCACTGCTAGCTGCCATTCGAACGTATGTAAAACAGGATCAGACCCAATGGGATCAATATCTTACTGGTATTTCCTGTGCGCTAAGGTCGGCCCTGCACCAATCTTTAGGGTGTTCTCCATATCGAGCTCTTTTTGGGTTAGATGTGATCACTCATGGTAGCGATTATAAGCTTTTGCGCGAATTGTCCTTGCTGGAAGAGCCCATTATTGCCATTTCGCGATCTGACCAATTGTCATTGTTAAGGAAAGATATTCAGACAAACATTAAAAAAGCGTATGAACGAAATGAGAGGCAATACAATCTCAGGAGCAAGCCCGTTTCGTATCGCGAAAACCAGGAAGTGTTTCGTCGCAACTTTGCTCTCAGCAAATTCACACAAAATTTTAATGCCAAACTAGCTCCGCAGTTTATTAAATGTCGGGTCAGAAAGAAATTAGGTAATTGTTTCTATATCCTTGAGGACATGCAAGGAAAAGAAATTGGTACGTTCCATGCCAAAGATATCAGAGTCTAATTCCCGCTAATATTCTGTCTTACGTTGTATATTATCGGGTGGTGTAATGGTCGCGTTGGCGCACCATTTAAATTTAGAAAAATGAACCAGTCAAAGATGCCAGCTTTTTGTCAGGCTTGCTATCGACAGCGAACAAAATTGATGCCGCGATAGAACGCTTGCGCCACGTTGGCAGTGCAGCTAACTTCGCCCTAGTCGGAGACCCGAAAAAAAGCTTTGTTGGCCTATATAAGCCGCAAGGGCCCTGTACTAACCCTCTTTGCTGAAACTACTGTGTTGAACCAAGGTCTGGGTATAGCTGCCCAGTTCCATATATAAAACAAAAGACAAGAATTCAATTATTAAACAAAGTGGTGAAAAACAAAAGAAAATAAAGAAAGAATTAAACTTGTTGTCCCAAACGTGCCGTAGTGCCAAGAAAACAAAAGATCCAACAAATAACATTTTCGTAACCGAACCCTGGCTTAAAAGACCACCACGTGCTACTTTGTAAATGCCGGGATCAGCTTAATCTAAAGGCATCAGCCTGATTCAGCCAACAGCAGCAAAATTTGTTAAGCAACTCTTGCTTTGCATTTGCAAAAGGTATGTGACGCACGCAATATTTTTGAATTTTGCAACAATGTAAGCTAAAAGTGATATTTTTTGATAGATTATAACTGGGAGGCGTAAATCCTGCCACCGCCGTCTCTTGCAGTTTGAAAAACACTTGTCCACGGCAAAGTGTCCAGTGTGCCTATTGGCAGAGACGGCGCTGTAGAAAGGTTGTCGGCCGCAGTGATCAGCTGAAAAAATAGACCACGGCGTGAGCAGAGACGACATCACTTGCGCGGCCGCAGAGGTGTCGTCGTGAAAGCGTGAAGCAGAGATATTGTTGGGTTGAAGATTGCTGCTGAGTCGGGAGACTCACAAAAGAGTTATGATTAAGTTATAAATTTCAAAACTAAATCCAAAAACAAAACTTGACCAAGAAGTTCAAATCAAATAAGCACAAAAATACAAACGAGTGAAGTGTCAAAAAAGTATGTACAATATATACATATAGAAGAGATAACAATAATGTGTGCAGAAAATTAGCAACTTTGGCTGAAGCACTAAGCAAGAAGTTCAGTGATTGTGGTTGTTTTTGTGCTAAGCCAAGACTCCGTTAATTTTGATGTGATCTATATATTGTTGTTGTTGTTTTGTGTTACAATCAGTATTTACTGAAGAAAAGATAAGAAAGAAAACACAACCAACAGTTTAAAGTTAAAGCCGTAAGCCACCAAATTTGCTCTGATCACAACCAACATCCAATCGTGAGTAAACAATAATGTAACAGACCAAAAACGTTAAAATAATATGATTTAAGAACCACAGAAATATAAACCCCAACTATCTTCTGCAAATTCATCCCGCTGAAAGGCATTTCAACGAGGAGCGACATGTACATGTAAGTTTTTAAGGTTTTTGTTATACTCTTTTCGAAGAAAATAGTATATTAAGTTTGTCCTGAAGTTTGTAACGCATAGAAGGAAGCGTCGGAGACCCCCAAAAGTTACTGCCAGTATGCTTAGAATGACAATACAAATTGATCTAGCCATGTCCGTCTGTCTGTCTGTCTGTCTGTCTGTCTGTCTGTCTGTCTGTCTGTCTGTCTGTCTGTCTGTCTGTCTGTCTGTCTGTATGTATGCAAACTAGTCCCTCAGTTTTTGAGCTATCGCGATAAAACTTTGCACAGACACTTATTATTCCAGGGGACAGCACATTGGTCGGAGCTGGCCGGATCGGAATACTATATCTTATAGCTGCCATACAACTCGAAATCGGTTTTGGCCATATATCCCATGTTTTTTAATCTATCGCGATGAAACTTTGCACCGATACTTATTATTTAAAGAGACATCACCTTGGTTGGAGCCGGCTGGATCGGATCACTATATCTTATAGCTGCCATACAACTCGAAGTCGGTTTTGGCCATATATCCCATGTTTTTTTAATCTATCGCGATGAAACTTTGCATAGATACTTATTATTCAAAGAGACATCACATTGGTTGGAGCCGGCCGGATCGGATCACTATATCTTATAGCTGCTATACAACTGGCAATGAATTAAATATTCTTAGAACAAAAAAAAAAATGTTACGCTACAAAACGATTTTGTACAGCTTATGAAATTTCAGTGGTGCAGTTGGCAGAGTGAAAATTGCCTATAGGTTCGAAAAGAGTATAAAATCTTCGGCACGCCGAAGATAATCCTTCCCCACTTGTTTTGATTATTCTTTCTCACCCATACCGTTGCCTCGGTAAATTGACATGTGCACTCGATTCCCTGTTGTGATCTTACTGTAAACCGAGTCTTATCTCGAATTCTGTTTGGTGCTGATCGCTGTCCACTTTTCGGGCTTATCTCTTAAAAATGCTGGTTGACTAAACGTAAATATAAATCAAGTAAGAGTGCTCTAGTCGGGAGTGCCCGACTACGAGATACCCTGAACCCAGTCCTTACAATCGTTCATACTAATCTAAGCACACACATGCTGCAGTATAAGCAGTATAAGCAGTGCAAGCGGTTTAAGCAGTTAGCTTGCTTTTTCGCTGAGCCCCACACAATGGAAAGTTAAATCTTAAATAACTTCAATGTTTATTGTCCGATCTTATTGAAATTTTTGGGGCAAACAATTGTCAATAATATGTGTGACCAAACCAAATTGCAATGCCTTACCTTCAAAATGCATTTTTTCAACTTTTGGGGGGATTGGGGGGTGGTATCCAAAAAGTGAAATATTTGTTACATGTGTATGCTATTCGAGATTATACATGCCAAATTTGGGGCCTCTAGCTTTTATAACTTTGAAGTTGTGTCCCAAAAACGCAAGTCTCAAATCGAAATTTATCGATAACTTCTAAACGGTACGAGTTATCGATAAAATGAAATAAACTTGATCTGTCCCGGGATTAGGAGAACTTATGTTCCAAATATGAAGTCTCTAGCTCTTGTAGTCTCTGATATCCGCGTGTTCATACAGACGGACGGACAGAAAGACAGACGGACATGGCTAAATCGACTCGGCTATTGATGCTGATCAAGAATATATTTACTTTTTATGGTCGGAGATGCTTCCTTATGCCTGTTACATACTTTTGCACAAAACCATAATACCCTTTTTACCCATTTTTAATGGGTTCAGGGTATAAAAATATTGCACCTGGTCAAGTTTTGGAATTTGAGTGAATATCGTATAGTACGTACTTGTTAGTTATGTATAGACAACTTATGTCAACATGAATTTAAATAAGGAAAGTCAAAGATTTAAATAATGTTGCAAGCTACACTGCCGAATCAAATTTATATCAAAATGTTTATAAGAATGAATTGCTAAAGTCTTGTTGTTCCTGGTGACATGGTAACCTAATAAAATTGGATCACGCAGTTGCTGCGGTTTAGGATCACCCGTCATCTTCCCTAGCGCTGAGAGCAGACTAATTGGTCGGTATCCATCGACTTCCGTGTATTTCAGGCTTACATACAATGGTGATTAGTGCGGTCTTCCAGCTGTTTGAGAAGTGACCCATCCTAAGCATGCTGTTCAGTAGCAGAACTATGAAAAGCAGAAGTTTTAATGTGCTGTTATCCAGAAGGTCTTCACCATGCGATTTTTTGACCTTCAGCTTCTTTGCTGCATCATCGCTTGCAGTTTTACTGGGTTTGCTGGCAAGGACATTTGAATCAGCTGTCTGCATAGATTTCTGGCTTCTGCTGATTGGAGTAACACCAACCGCTTGCTGGATCTTTAATTGGAGTTTTCGGGATGACATTTATTATAAAACGGCTTGTCAATTTTCAGAGAGTGTAGTTACAGATGGACCGGACCAGAATTTTTTAAAATGTTATCAATTTTGTTTTGCTGGACTTTTGCAAGAACTTTTGCAGTCGGTTTGATAATATTATGTAGATATGGTGGATACTAATATCGCCCGTTCTTACATACTCCCATCTTACTCTTCTTTTCAGGTAATGGAGTGCATCGGCGTTTGGGGGACGTACTGTTTGTCGTCGTTAGCTTGGTGAGCTTTGATTTAACTGAGTAGCATAAGACGCAGCCAGTACTATGTTATTCATAAATATTGAGGTTGCATCTTCTATATCATGTGGGCTATTTATTTCCGTGTTGAGGTTGATTCTCCTATCCGGCTCAGCTTTAAAAACATCAACACAAGAGCCACGTGGGAGAATATTTTGCTTCTTGATTTTAAGTTACGCTGCATAATGCAGTGTTACTACAATTGGCAGGTGATTTGAGGAGAGCTCATACATGCTTTCAACTGAAAGATTTATTTATAGCAACCCCATTAACAATTAAAAAAGTCCAGAGCAGAGGGTGTTAGTCGAGTGTTGTATGAGAAAAACGTTGGCGAGGATTTCGCATGTGCTGTTGATGATGGCCTTTAGCAATCGCTTCCCTCGAGGGCACGATCTTATGTTATCCCACCATGAATGCTTTGCGTTATAATCACCACCTGTGATGAATCTGTCGCCCAAGCTTGGAAATAGTTGGTCAAAGTCAGTTTTGCAACAAGGTTGGTTGGGAGGTTGGTATGGAAAAGATTTTAATGCATCCACAATTAGTCGGCAGACTCACGCTGGCAACTTGTACATTCAGTTTAGACGTAGGTTCATTCTTAGTATGACTAATAGACGGTCGTATGCAAATTGCAGAGCCACTTTTCGAAGTTCCACTGGGATCTGTTATCAACATTACATCAATTGAGTTAGCACTAATGATTCAAGCTCTTCAATGTTTTTGACTAACACTCATTCCATAATCCGATTTTTAATTGTATGTTAATCATTTTGGAATAAACTTCTGCACCAGGTCACGAAAAGCTTTGTTTGCCTCCATCGTATCCTGTATGAGCTTAAACATTTGGTCCATTCTGCTATTTAAGTCGTTTATAGTTTTTTCCAATATTTTAAATTTGCTACTGAAATGTTGATCTTCAGCATCATCGAAGAACTGGGAGCTATCCTGTATTGTATTCACATTAATATGTTTCTGTCCACGTGGTCTTATCATGTCTGCACAAGAAAAGCCACTCCTAACAGTAGCATTTAAGATGACTTGTGATTTATTTGTTCTCCTGGTTGGCAGTCCATCTTCCGGTAGTCTTGCTGTTGGCATAAGCTTCTTGCTCAGCTAAATTCTGACTGAACAACTTTTAAAGCTAGCTAATTGGTCATCGCCGCAGCTGGCACACATAGATTTTTACACGATTTTGACCCAGTATGGTGGTCGCCTGAGCATTTGCAACAAACTAGCTTTTTACGGCAGTCATTTCGAGTATGTCCAAAATCTTGGTGTCTTTTTGGGTTTACGTAAAACATGTTCTGTTTTGTTTTCATGGCATTAATGTCCTGATTGTCTCTTCATTGATTTGAATATTGCGCCAGTCTGGCTTTTTGGGGCAGTATATGTTTATGACCGTGTAGCCCTTATCAGTGAACGTATGCTGAATTAATAGTTTTGATATATTTGAATGAATATCTCGTATGACTAATCTAAACGGTTATACTCTCTCAACTGATTCACAATTTTGTTTTGTCAGCATATCGACAACTGTTCAAAAAACTTTGAAGTTTTTTGCATATATACGCGAGACTCCAAATCTGGATGTGCGAGTGTGATACTCATCAAGTTTGTTCATTTTGTTGCCAACTATACTTTGTTTGCTGGCTATACTTCTTCATGTTGATCTCCATGACAGATAGTTGGAAATTTAAAATTTGGGATGGCCCAGCATCAAGAACTATCGTGCAAAACATGGCTGAGATATATCTTCTGCCTTCAATTAAGCGATCTGACAATATTTGATAAGCTTCAGCAGAAATGAAAGCCGGCAGCTTAATTACACGGACATCACTATCTCCAACATTTTCATCTTCATTTGCATCGACATTTAACCGAGGTTTTACTACTGGCAAACCTAATACTATAAATACTTCATCTACTACATCCTGATTATATACATTTTCTTCATTTTCATCCTGAATTGCACTACTGAGTGCATCCTGAAGCTCCCTATCATCTAAACTATTATATTTCCTAAGACTTGTCTCAATTAACTCTTGATTTTGGCTACAAAATAATTCGCAATCCCGAATAGCTAACTCCAAATTCTCATCCCTATACGACACATATAGCAAGAATAACTCTCTAAAATAATTGCTCCTATCAGTATTAATACCTTAAGACCTTGGCGTTTCGATGTCAATTTCACCATCATTATATTGTCAACCACCACTATGTCGATTGCTGAAACTATAAAAAACCGCAAAATCAGCTAAGCATTGGCTTTCTAAAGCGTTGGGGCGCGTAACATAATAGTTGAGCAGATCTAGATCAAATATTGGTCTTGAATGCACTGGTAGATTCTGCGGCTGAGCCCTAGACTTCAGGATTCTAACCCGCTGTTCTGGTAATAAAATATTTATAAATACTTCAGCGATACTGCTTTCGGACAAATGCATACCTAATCAGTAGTAAGCGGCTTCCTGGGCGGATATTTCCGTACCCGAAATGAACTATTGTCCCATTTGTTGTAACTTTTGTTTAATATTTACATTGCCCCTACTAATCCCACTAACTGCTCAACGCATTGACTTGCAAATTTCTCTCTGCGAATTGAATTTAATTAACGACGTAGCTACAGAAAGCATAGAGATTTAATGTAACTAAATATAAATATTAGCCCATTGTAGTAAAAATAGGTAAGTATTGTATGTATTTGAGATATATTATATTATTGTTATACTTTTTCGAAGAAAATAGTATATTAAGTTTGTGCTGAAGTATGTAACGCATAGAAGGAAGCGTCGGTGACCTCCAAAAGTTACTGCCAGCTTAGAAAAACAAAACAAATTGATCTAGCTATGTCCGTCTGTCTGTATGTATGCAAACTAGTCCCTCAGTTTTTGAGCTATCGCGATGCAACTTTGCACAGACACTGCTTATTCAAGGGGACAGCACATTGGTCGGAGCCGGCTGGATCGGACCACTATATCCTATAGCTGTCATACAACTGTAAGTCGTTTTTGGTCATAAATCCCATGTTTTCAAAGCTATCGCGATAAAACTTTTTTTGAGCTATCGCGATGCAACTTTGCACAGATACTTATTATTCAAAGAAACAGCACATTGGTCGGTGTCGGCCGTTTCAGACCACTATATATCATAGCTGACATACAACTCTAAGTCGGTTTTGGCCATAAATCCGATGTTTGCAAAGCAATTGCTTTAAATTTCCTTGTACAGTTGCACATCCTTATGACTCATCAATGGGTAATATTGCAAAACGTTTGAGTCATAAATAGCGAATATATGCGTCATTAAATATTTTGCAAAAACAGGTGCATATGAGCAAACAAAGTCAAATAAGCTTTTGACAGTCTGCTCTTCAAGGGATTTTGTCATCGATCATCAAAACTGCTTGTGCTTGTGCTGACAAACGAAAGCTCGCAGGTACGAAACTCAGCGGCGACTGGTCATTACAAAAACTATAAAACGCAAAAGAAAATATCAGTATAATCGAATTTGTCAGCGCATTTCAAAACTGCTTGGTGGCGTAAGTATTAGAGTGCTGGGCTGACAAACGGGAGAGCACGGTTCAAATCCCAGCCGCGGCTTATTGCTTTTTATTTTTGTTCTAATTATTTGTGTTAAATACACATCAAATAACTTGAATTCAATAAGTTAAAAGAAAATTTTAAATTCATATGATACCAATCCTTAAAGCAAAAAATAAATGCCACGCGATAAATCGATTTTTTACTACTTTTGAAATTTCAGTGGTGCAGTTGGCAGAGTGAAAATTGCCTAAAGGTTCGAAAAGAGTATAAAATCTTCGGCACACCGAAGATAATCGTTTCCCACTTGTTTTTGGTTTTTCTTATGCTCATCCTTAGTGCATTTAAGTAACACTTAAAACTAAGGTTAAATTGATCATGTTACAAAAACTCATTGAATTCGCTTAGACGCTTTATGGATTTATGATCAAACGGATACTCTTTTGCTTTTTGAAATTTATGGGAGGGTATGGAATACCGAATCTACATATTTGTGTTCCTCTAATTTCACGCTACATGAATGTCCGTGATTGTGTGTTTTATATTCCAAGAATGGAGCTACATCCGGGTAACGGATATCAGTTGTAATAAACTGATCTTTCAACCAAAACATGCCGTGAGTGTGTGGTGAGCCTCTATGCTGAAAGTCTACTCGCCAATAAGATTTGATGACTCTAAGGGCACCAAAAACTCCGCATTCCTTTTTCATTAGCTTTAGAAGCTGCTGCCTATATCGGAAATCAAAATATCTAGCCCAAGTCACTGGATCAGCTCTGATAAGACGGGCTTTATCAATAAAATTTTAATTTGATGCTCATTCCTCCGAAATGTCTATCTTATCTACGTTTTTAGATAGTAAAACTAACAGCTCCGTCCACCTGATCTCAGCTGCCGAAAATGTTATGAAAAAGGTCGAAAGACCAAAGTGCCTAATCATAGCCATCACTTTCTTCCTTTCTGCTTCCCAATGAGCAGGAGACGTGCGAATATCTTTCAAAACCCAGCTAAGTTCTCAATAGGAATATTTTCTAATAAAGTTTCCTGGCCTCCTGGACTTATACTTTCTTCTTCCACATTATTTTGGTCGTTTGTGGAAGTTCCAGCAGATCTTTCTATTAGCTCTGTAACTAAGTCCCTATCTTCAGCTGATGCAACAAAGGTAACTGTGTGAGATGAAGAGGAGGACAGCCAGTGTTTTTTAACTATAATCTGGTGTTTCCTGCAGAGCTCTGTGTTTACTAGAAATCTGATTGCATCAGCAATTTTAGAGGGCCTAATGGATTCAGCTATGAAATCATGGATATATTCCATTCCCCGCTCGAAGTGGATCTGAGCTACCTCGGCTTCACTAAAGGACCGTGGGAGGGACGTAAAAACATTAGCTACGCGAATTGGTACATTAACCACTACTCCTTTAATGACGTTTTGATGGCCATACCCTAAAGACTTAATAATCATAAAAGGAAGGCTTGGGGATATAAGCCTTTCCTCTAGAGACGTTAAGCCTTTTAAACACTCTGGAATTTCCGGAAAATCGAAGATATTTGCTATTGAAGCCCTTGGTTTTTCGCCTAATCTTATGCGCCTGCTGCATGTCTTGCAAAAACTATATTTATCATTGCAGGAAGGGAAATCTGTAGAAAGACTTCAAATATTTGCTTAAATTTCTGAACAACATTTGTTTTCTACAACTTCCTGTGAAAGTTTGGCCACTTGATGTGGAAACCACAGGCCTTTGCAACAAATGCCACCTGATCTGGGCCCTGCCTCACCATTCTATCAAACGTGACTATTATATCACCTAAATTACGTTGTTTGATGTCAACTGAAGCACTGTCTGCATTAACAACATGCATCAAGACTGATTTTTAACAGTTTTTTGCAACCTTTTAAAATCCATTACAGTTTTGGTTACAAGTGTTCGCATTTTTATACTCTTTTCAAAGAAAATAGTATATTAAGTTTGTGCTGAAGTTTGTAACGCATAGAAGGAAGCGTCTGAGACCCCCAAAAGTTACTGCCAGTATGCTTAGAAAAACAAAACCAATTGATCTAGCCATGTCCGTCTGTCTGTCGGGGTGTCTGTCTGTCTGTATGTATGCAAACTAGTCCCTCAGTTTTTGAGCTATCGCGATGCAACTTTGCACAGACAAGGGAACAGCACATTAATCGGAGCCGGTCGGATCGGACTACTAAATCTTATAGCTGCCATACAACTCTAAGTCTATCAAATGAAAGCTCGCGGGTACGAAACTCAGCGGCGACTGGTCATTACACATACAACGCAAAAGAAAAGATCAGTATAATCGAGTTTGTCAGCGCATTTCAAAACTGCTTGGTGGCGTAAGTATTAAAGTGCTGCGCTGAAAAACGGGAGAACATGGTTCAAATCCCAGCCGCGACTTATTGCTTTTTATTTTTTTCTAATTATTTTTTCAAATATATATCAAACAGCTTGAATTCAATAATTTAAAAGAAATATTTAAATTCATTTGATACCAATTCTTAGAGCAAAAAAAATAAATGCCACGAGATAAAACGATTTTTTACTACTTTTGAAATTTCAGTGGTGCAGTTGGCAGAGTGAAAATTGCCTAAGGGTTAGAGTATAGAAACTTCGGCACGCCGAAGATAATCCTTCCCCATTTGTTTAATTGCTGAAATTGACCTAATAGGGTTTTATGGTACTGAATGGCTAGGATTTCCCACATACGCCCGCATTCCTTCATTCATACATGTACAGGTATGCAAAAGCCAGTGCCCATTGTGTGTTTAATATTCGTAACGTTGTTGACAGGTACCAAAGGGTCATCTAAAAAAAAACCTAAACGTAAAACGTAAAACTTTTCAAAAAGAAAACCCAGTCTCGAACAGACCTACACGTATGCATTCATAGGTCTCGGTATGCTGGCTTATTTAACAAATTCGTACATACATGAACACGTATACTGCAAGCTGCACGCCTAAGGCAAAGCAAAAACTGCGCTTTGTGTTTTTCAAAGAACCCAACACTAATGTAAATTTAGTCTGAAATGACTTTTGTGTCTATTGCAATAAAATGTGTGATCAAACAAAATCGCAACGTCATACCTTCAAGAATGTCATACCTAAAGAATCTACTTTTTTAAAATCATGTAAGTTATGCAGTTAATATTGGCATATTTCTAACTGTGTTTTCGAAGCTATTGATAATGGCTATTATTTTTAAAACTGTCCGACTAATATTGACATCATTTTCGGATTCACCGACCGATTTTACTTACAAAATTACTATTAAATGTTCAGAAACGGATAATTTCTAGAACTCGGTCGATGAACGCATGGCCGTCCCTGGGGCGTGTTATACTAAAAACAGAAATCGATTTTTTTTGGTCAAGAGCCAATATCTTTTCTTTGTAATGAATAGCACTATAGCTTTAAAACAAGTCTCGAGACGAAAAAAGCGTTTTGAATTTTTTTTTTAAATGTTAAATTTTTATGCAGAACTCACAGTTTAGTCTCAAATAGCACCTACAAATATAAACGTATTGAAAAATTACATACGACTTGTATATAGTCAGTTAGTCAGTCACCACACTAAATTCTTAGATATTGTCATTTTATTTAGAATACCTTCTTAAGAAATCGAAAATCTAGTTTTTCGCTTAGCTCTAAAGCATTGCGTAATTTAAAGACTTAATTTATTTTTTATTATTGTATATTAATATTAAATCAATATAGTCATATAATTTATTTTGATAGTAAAGCGTGGAGATCGTTCATATCTTATATATTATAACATAAAGGATTTTTTTACATAATTCCTTTGATGAAACAAAATTTAAAAAAAATTATCAAATTTGAAATAGAGATTATAATTATATTATTCTAAAATACTCAAAAAATTATGAAAATTGTGTTGAGATTGATTTGAGAACTCAGTTTTTTCCTTCTAAAAAGATGGGTAAAAAAAGCAAGTAAGAGTGCTCTAGTAGGGAGTGCAAGACTCTAATGGGTTCATAATATGAAAAGACTTAAAGAAATATAGAGAGATAAGACAGTTTAGGTACGTCCCACATAAAACAAACTTCGTTCAGTTGTCATTCTGCTTTTCAGAAGCATAGTACAGAATTGGAGTGATATCGAAATATGGCCATAAAACATTTGATACGTGAAGTGGGGCTTGACCATTTAATAGCAGATACACATAGTCGCAAACTAGAATGTTAAGTGAACATAAATTATTGAGATAAAAGAAAACGAAAACAAAGAAAAGAAGTAAGATCAGTATAGTCGGGTGTGCCCGACTAGGAGATACCCTGAACCCAGTCCTTATTTTCTTTCATACTAACCTATCAGTGTACAAACATACAAATCCAGACATGCTGCAGGCAGTACAAGCAGTCCAAGCAGTCTAAGCAGCTAGCGTTAAAAGTTAAATCTTAAACAACTTCTGTATTTATTGTCCGATCTTATTGAAATTATTTGGGCATAAGATTGGCAATAAAATGTGAGACCTATGTCACAATGCGAGATTGGCGGATGGTACTCAAAAAGTGAAATATGTTTTATATGTGTATGCTAGCACATTTAACTTTTAAGTTATGGCACAAAAACTATGGTCTTAAATCGAGCTATCGATAAAATAAAATAAACTATATCTGTCCTGGGAATACGAGAACTTTTATTTAAAACATAAAGTCTCTAGTATTTATAGTCTCTGATATCCGCGTGCTAATCTAGACTGACAGACAGACAGACGGACAGACGGACGGACATTGCTAGATCGACTCGGCTGTTGATACTGATCAATAATATTATACTTTATTTGGCCGGAGATGTTTCATTGTGCCTGTTACATACTTTTGCACAACTTCAATACTTTCTCAATTTAAGCCACAGACACTTATTATTCAAGGGGACAGCACATTGGTCGGAGCCGGCCGGATCGGACCACTATATCCTATAGCTGACATACAACTCGAAGTCGGTTTTGGCCATATATCCGATGTTTTCAAAGCAATTGCCTTAAATTTCCTTGTACACTTGAACATGCTTATAGCTCATCAATCGCAAATCGATTGAGTCATAAACAGCGAAGATATGCGTCATTATATATATTGAAAGAACAGGTGCATATGAGCAAACAAACTCAAGCGCAAGTAAGCTTTTGGCAGTCTGCTCTGCAAGGGATTTTGTCATCGATCATCAAAACTGTTTGTGGCGTAAGGGGTAAAGTGGCGCTGACAAACGAAAGGTAACGAGTTCGAGTCCAGCGGCGATTTCAAAACAGCTTGGTGGCGTAGGTATTAGAGTGCTGCACTGACAAACGGGGAGAGCTCGGTTCAAATCCCAGCCGCGACTTATTGATTGTTTTTTTTTGCTAATTATTTGTTTCAAATATATATCAAATAGCTTGAATTCAACATTTTGAAAGAAAAATTTAAATTCATATGATACCAATTCTTAGAGCAAAAAAATAAATACCACGCGATAAAACGATTTTTTATTACTTTTGAAATTTTAGTGGTGCAGTTGGCAGAGTGAGAATTGCCTAAAAGTTCGAAAGGCGAATAGAATCTTCGGCACGCCGAAGATAATCCTTTTCCCCTTGTTATACTCTTTTCGAAGAAAATAGTATATTAAGTTTGTGCTGAAGTGTGTAACGCATTGACCAGAAGCCTTTTTTCCAAATTTTGTGATTTTAGCTCCAAAAATGTGGAAGGTATACATTTTCGCAATTTTTGCGAGAGGGAGGGGTTGTGGCCCCAAATATATTTTAACGAACTTTAAAGGGGGCGACCAGAAGTCTATCTTATAAATTTGGTGACTCTAGCTCTAAAACTGTGGAAGATATAAACTTCCGCGATTTTTAGAGGACTTGGCCAGAAGTCTACCCTCAAAATTTGGTGGCCCTAGCTCTTAAACTGTGCGAGATATAGGCTTGGCTGGGGGGCGTTCCAGTCTGCGTGGCCGGAAAATCCAGGACGCAATCTTTTGGGCTGGTCAGCCCAACTCTAATTTCCAAATTTGGGTACTCTAGCCTCAAAATTGCGGGAAATATACACGTGTTATCGAATTGTGCATTTATGTATATCAATTTTCGCGATTACATGGGCGGGAGTGGGCGTGTTCGAATTTTTATACCCTGAACCCATTAAAAATGGGTAAAAAGGGTATTATGGTTTTGTGCAAAAGTATGTAACAGGCATAAGGAAGCATCTCCGACCATATAAAGTATATATATTATTGATCAGTATCAACAGCCGAGTCGATTTAGCCATGTCCGTCTGTCTGTCCGTCTGTCCGTCTGACCGTCTGTCCGTCTGTCTGTCTGTATGAACACACAGATATCAGAGACTACAAGAGCTAGAGACTTCATATTTGAAACATAAGTTCTCCTAATCCCGGGACAGATCAAGTTTATTTCATTTTATCGATAACTCGTACCGTTTAAAATTTATCGATAAATTTCGATTTCAGACTAGAGTTTTTGGGACATAACTTCACAGTTATAAGAGCTAAGCAAAGTTAAGAGCCCAAAAGTTCAAAAGTTTTGTGTTATGATTAAAGATAGCTGCTCCAGATCAAGTTTATTCCAAATGTATGCCACGCCCACTGGGTGGCTGGCAAATCGATAACATGTCGATACACCTCAAATCACAAATCGATTAAACGTGAATATCTCCTACAATTTTGAAGATAGAGTAATCAAATTTGGTAGGTATATTGCTGGTGACCTCCCGAAAAAATTGGATCCGAGGTAAATCGGCCATGCCCATTATTACACCCACCAGCTCCCCCTCCAAAATTAATTTGAAATGATTATATCTCCTGCAGTTTTAGAGCTAAGATTACATATTTGGAATATATATTACTGGTTACGTCGTCTACATATCATAGAAAAAAACAAGTAAGAGTGCTCTAGTCGGGAGTGCCCGACTACGAGATACCCTGAACCCAGTCCTTACAATCATTCGTACTACTCTAAACACACACATGCTGCAGTACAAGCAGTACAAGCAGTGCAAGCGGTTTAAGCAGTTAGCTTGCTCTTTCGCTGAGCCCCACACAATGGAAAGTTAAATCTTAAATAACTTCTGCGTTTATTGTCCGATCTTATTGAAATTTTTGGGGCAAATAGTTGTCAATAGTATGTGTGACCAAACCAAATTGCAAGGTCGTACCCTCAAAGATGCGTTTTTTGATCTTTTGGGGGTGGTATCCAAAAAGTGAAATATTTGTTACATGTGTATGCTATTCGAGACTATACATGCCAAATTTGGGGTCTCTAGCTCTTATACCTTTGAAGTTATGTCCCCAAAAACGCTGGTCTTAAATCGAAATTTATCGATAACTTTTAAATGGTACGAGTTATCGATAAAATGAAATAAACTTGATCTGTCCCGGTGATTAGGAGAACTTATGTTCCAAATATGAAGTCTCTAGCTCTTGTAGTCTCTGATATCTGTGTGTTCATACAGACGGACGGACGGACGGACAGACAGACAGACGGACATGGCTAAATCGACTCCGGCTGTTGATACTGATCAATAATATATATACTTTATATGGTCGGAGATGCTTCCTTATGCCTGTTACATACATTTGCATAAAACCATAATACCCTTTTACCCATTTTTAATGGGTTCAGGGTATAAACAGCACTTAGTGTTCTTCAAAGAACCCAATACTAATGTAAATTTAGTCTGAAATGACTTTTGTGTCTATTGCAATAAAATGTGTGATCAAACAAAATCGCAACGTCATACCTTCAAGAATGTCATACCTAAAGAATCTACTTTTTTAAAATCATGTAAGTTATGCAGTTAATATTGGCATATTTCTAACTGTGTTTTCGAAGCTATTGATAATGGCATATTATTTTTATACCCTGAACCCATTAAAAATGGGTAAAAAGGGTATAATGAAGTTGTGCAAAAGTATGTAACAGGCATAAGGAAGCATCTCCGACCATATAAAGTATATATATTATTGATCAGTATCAACAGCCGAGTCGATCTAGCCATGTCCGTCTGTCTGTCCGTCTGTCCGTCTGTCCGTCTGTCCGTCTGACCGTCTGTCCGTCTGTCCGTCTGTCCGTCTGTCTGTCTGTATGAACACACAGATATCAGAGACTACAAGAGCTAGAGACTTCATATTTGGAACATAAGTTCTCCTAATCCCGGGACAGATCAAGTTTATTAAAATTTATCGATAGCTCGTCCCGTTCAAAAGTTATCGATAAATTTCGATTTCAGACACAGCGTTTTTTGGATATAACTTACAAGTTATAAGAGCTAGAGGCCCCTAATTTGACATGTATAATCTCGAATAGCATACACATGAACAAATTTTTCACTTTTTGGATACCACCCCCAAACCCCCCAAAAGTTAAAAAAACGCATTTTTGAAGGTACGACCTTGCAATTTGGTTTGGTCACACATATTATCGACAATTGTTTGCCCCAAAAATTTCAATAAGATCGGACGATAAACACAGAAGTTATTTAAGATTTAACTTTCCATTATGTGGGGCTCAGCGAAAAGCAAGCTAACTGCTTAGACCGCTTGCACTGCTTGTACTGCTTGTACTGCAGCATGTGTGTGTTTAGATTAGTATGAATGATTGTAAGGACTGGGTTCAGGGTATCTCGTAGTCGGGCACTCCCGACTAGAGCACTCTTACTTGTTAAAACTGTCCGACTAATATTGACATCATTTTCGGATTCACCGACCGATTTTACTTACAAAATTACTATTAAATGTTCAGAAACGGATAATTTCTAGAACTCGGTCGATGAACGCATGGCCGTCCCTGGGGCGTGTTATACTAAAAACAGAAATCACATTTTTTTGGTCAAGAGCCAATATCTTTTCTTTGTAATGAATAGCACTATAGCTTTAAAACAAGTCTCGAAAAGAAAAAAGCGTTTTGAATTTTTTTTTCAAATGTTAAATTTTTATGCAGACCTCACAGTTTAGTCTCAAATAGCACCTACAAATATAAACGTATTGAAAAATTACATACGACTTTCCTATAGGTTGTATATAGTCAGTCACCACACTAAATTCTTAGGTATTGTCATTTTATTTAGAATACCTTCTTAAGATATCGAAAATCTAGTTTTTCGCTTAGCTCTAAAGCATTGCGTAATTTAAAGACTTAATTTATTTTTTATTATTGTATATTAATATTAAATCAATATAGTCATATAATTTAATTTTATAGTAAAACGTGGAGATCGTTTATATCTTATATATTATAGCATAAAGGATTTTTTTACATAATTCCTTTGATGAAACAAAATTTTATCAAATCTGAAATAGAGATTAAATTATATTATTCTAAAATACTCAAAAAATTATGAAAATTGTGTTGAGATTGATTTGAGAACTCAGTTTTTTCCTTCTAAAAAGATGGGTAAAAAAAGCAAGTAAGAGTGCTCTAGTAGGGAGTGCAAGACTCTAATGGGTTCATAATATGAAAAGACTTAAAGAAATATAGAGAGATAAGACAGTTTAGGTACGTCCCACATAAAACAAACTTCGTTCAGTTGTCATTCTGCTTTTCAGAAGCATAGTACAGAATTGGAGTGATATCGAAATATGGCCATAAAACATTTGATACGTGAAGTGGGGCTTGACCATTTAATATGTTAAGTGAACATAAATTATTGAGATAAAAGAAAACGAAAACAAACAAAAGAAGTAAGATCAGTATAGTCGGGTGTGCCCGACTAGGAGATACCCTGAACCCAGTCCTTATTTTCTTTCATACTAACCTATCAGTGTACATACATACAAATCCAGACATGCTGCAGGCAGTACAAGCAGTCCAAGCAGTCTAAGCAGCTAGCGCTAAAAGTTAAATCTTAAACAACTTCTGTATTTATTGTCCGATCTTATTGAAATTATTTGGGCATAAGATTGGCAATAAAATGTGAGACCTATGTCGCAATGCGAGATTGGCGGATGGTACTCAAAAAGTGAAATATGTTTTATATGTGTATGCTAGCACATTTAACTTTAAAGTTATGGCACAAAAACTATGGTCTTAAATCGAGCTATCGATAAAATTAAATAAACTATATCTGTCCTGGGAATACGAGAACTTTTATTTAAAACATAAAGTCTCTAGTATTTATAGTCTCTGATATCCGCGTGCTAGTCTAGACTGACAGACAGACAGACGGACGGACATTGCAAGATCGACTCGGCTGTTGATACTGATCAATAATTTTATACTTTATTTGGTCGGAGATGTTTCATTGTGCCTGTTACATACTTTTGCACAACTTCAATACTTTCTCAATTTAAGCCTGTTTTAATAATGCAGTTTGTGATTATTTAAAACTTTACACAGCGCGACACGAATGCATGGAAAGAACTCTTGCCGACAGCAGCGCCACCTCCAACAAATTCGTGGTGGATAGATATGTTGCTGGCATCCTGCAAAACACGGCTGATATATATCTTCTGCCTTCAATTAAGCGATCTGACAATATTTGATAATGTCTGTCTGTCTGTATGCAAACTATTCCCTCAGCTTTTGAGCTATCGCGATGCAACTTTGCACAGACACTTATTATTCAAGGGGACAGCACATTGGTCGGAGCCGGCCGGATCGGACCACTATATCCTATAGCTGCCATACAACTCGAAGTCGGATTTGGCCATATATCCGATGTTTTCAAAGCAATTGCTTTAAATTTCCCTGTACACTTGAACATCCTTATAACTCATCTATGAAAATCGCAAATCGATTGAGTTATAAGCAGCGAAGATATGCGTCATTAAATATTTTGAAAAACAGGTGCATATGAGCAAACAAAGTCAAGCGCAAGTAAGCTTTTGACAGTCTGCTCTTCAAGCGATTTTGTCATCGATCATCAAAACTGCTTGTGGCGTAAGGGGTAAAGTGGCGCCCTGTCAAACGAAAGGTACACGTTCGATTCCTAGCGGCGACCAATAATTATTTTTATTTTTTCTTATTCTGCTTTTCAAATATAAAATAACTGTATTCAAATTCATTTGCGACCAATGCCTTAGAACGAAAACAATGCCACGCGAAAAAACAAACAAACAGTATAGTCGAGTTTGTCAGCGATTTTGAAAACTGCTTACTTGGTGTAAGCAGTAAAAAGCAAAAGAAGTAAGATTTTGACAGTCTCCTCTTCAAGCGATTTTGTCATCGATCATCAAAACTGCTTGTGGCGTAAGGGATAAAGTTGCGCCCTGTTAAACGAAAGGTACAGGTTCGATTCCTAGCGGCGATCAATAATTATTTTCATTTTTTCTTATTCTTCCTTTCAAATATAAAACAACTGTAATCAAATTAATTTGCTTGCTACCAATATCTTAGAACAAAAACCATACAACGCGAAAAAAAACGATCAGATAATCGAGTTTGTCAGCGCATTTCAAAACTGCTTGGTGGCGTAGGTATTAGAGTGCTGCACTGACAAACGGGGAGAACACGGCTCAAATCCCAGCCGCGACATATTGCTTTTTATTTTTTTCTAATGATTTTTTTCAAATATATATCAAATAGCTTGAATTCAATATTTTAAATGCAAAATTTATATTCATATGATACAAATTCTTAGAGCAAAAATATAAATGACACGCGATAAAACGATTTTTTACTACTTTTGAAATTTCAGTGGTGCAGTTGGCAGAGTAAAAATTGCCTAAAGGTTCGAAAAGAGTATAAAATCTTTGGCACGCCGAATATAATCCTTTCCCACTTGTTTGTTTTGCTTTTTCATTATTTCACTAATATTTTCAATAAATACATTACATATTTATATGGCTAGTATTACCTTGATGTATTAAACCCTTAGTTTTTCTTAACGGTTCCCCAACTTTACCACACGATTTAAGCTCTATTATGTATATTTATACCCTGAGCCCATTAAAAATATATTTTGGTATAAGTTTTTTAGTTATTTATAAAAGTCCGAACTTTAAGTAAGCTTTTAACAGTGTGCTCTTCGAGCGATTTTGTCAT